>OY821519.1:221912115-221974615 GCA_963682025.1 Cordilura impudica | reverse complement strand
TAAGCAGCAATATGTATTTTCTGTAAGGCTTTCCATGAAAGCAATAAGATACATGAATGTGAACATAATTTTTAAGCCTATTATAAAGAAAAAATATAAATTAAAAATCTAGACGGTATTTAAAGTATGTAGTATCTGAAAAAGGATTTAAGAGTATGTATATGCTAAAGGAAAAAATATTAATGTTTTTATTTATAAAAATGTTTATTGGGTCATTGACTCACAATGTTGGTGAGTAAATATTTCATTGTGTAGGCAATATTTCACTGCTTACAAGGTAACAACTTCTTTGAATGACAGTACAAAGTAATTATGAAAGAAGATCGACTATACAATAACATATATCAAGTGTTTCGAGAGAGGGTCTTGGATCCAACTTTGCTGAGGCTATAACTGGATATAGAAAATAAACATAAACCAAATGTAAGTGCTATTGTTATTAATTTGCAACGTGCAGATATGAAAAAGTTCATATATGATATTATTTTTATATGGGTGCTAGGTAAAAAAAATGGTCCTATCATAGCCATATTTACTAAAGTCACTTACTTTTCTCAAAAACATTTATAAACCAAATTTGAAAAAATCTATGAAATATTTTTATTTTTTGATAGATTTAAGTGAAGCTCGGGAAGCAACTTTATATGGGGTCTAAGACCAAAAATGGTTCTATAGGATTTATCTCTGGACTGCTGATTAGTGGGTATTATCGATATATATATAATAATTTGGACCTTACGACCACTTCAGTCCATCTGATAGGGGTCAACAATTCTATCACCAGCTCAACATGGTTTTTGGAAAGGCCGTTCTACGAATTCTAATCTAATGGAATTTACTTCCTATTTAAATTCTGGGTTCTGCAAAAATAAACAAACTGATGTTATATACACTGACTTTAGCAAGGCTTTTGATAAAGTTAGCCATGCTTTACTGATCCTTATGACCTGTAGCTTAATTATAAAGACCTACAGAGAGGAGGAAGTATGGACGGACACTGCTGAATCGACTGAGAAGGAGATTCTGAGTCAACCGGTATAATAAAATGTCAAATTTACTTACAAACATCAGAACAAACCCTGACCACGTAGTGTATTTAGGGTATAAAAACGGGTTCTTCATGAACTAGACAGGGACGCATGAAAGAAGAATTTTAGTGAAAAATTAATTTATTCTAATGGGAAATCTAGAAAATGCATTAGCTAAGAACAACTTTTTTTTACAAGCTACTTTGGTGTCGGGAACTCATTAGATTTCCTTTCATATTGGGCCTTGGAAATCAATAATAAAACGAGAATTGATACAAAAATTATAATAATTTGGTTTTGTACCACATATATATTTATCACGTTAAGTTTTTCCAAATCTGGAGGTGAATTTCTGCATTCGTTATCGTGAAAAGTTTTCGAAGTTCCATTATTTAGTTAATAATTTTAAAAAGACAGAATAACTTAGGAGAACACATGGAAGTTATATCCGACTCTGGAGGTCATTACCATTATTTTATGAATGAGTTTGTGCTGATGTTTGTAACTACCAAAAATATTTGACATAGACCAATCCTTTATATTACCGCTCCGCTCTGTCCATCCGTCCGTCCGTCAGTCTGTGTGTCCATGTAATCAAACTACAGGTCGCAAAAATGAATATATGTTATAGTGTGTGTATATCTGAGGAAAATCTAGTAGATTTTAGTTGAAATCTATTTCAAAATCTATACCGTTTACATCTGACTTTTTTGACATATAGTGAGATTTTGTTTCCGCAGCAATAAACAGCTGATTAAAATAAAACATATAAACTAGAAATACCAAAAATAAACAAAACAATAGGAAAATGGAAATATGAAAAATTCTAAAAAGGAACAGATTGGAATCGGCACATGCCAATATAAAAAGTTATAACTTTTCAATTACTAAATATTTTTATATAATAGATTCGTAATTTTTTTTTGTTACTACATAATTAATATTTCATCTCCTTTTTATTCAACTTGTTTGCTTTTGTTTTTAAATGTCAATTTTTCAGTCACTGCTTTGTAATTTTCTACTACAATATTAAAAAAACACAGTAGTATCATTTGGTAGTGCCCAAGTTTGACAAGATTTTGTGAGATTTTGCACAAATCTAGTAACGAGCTAGATTTTTGTTTTGTATATGAAATCTAGTAAAAATGAGCTAGATTTTGCTCGAAATCTCGTATATACTAGATTTTGCTTAGATGTAAGCGCATTATTAATGTGGTATGCAAGCTTTTATCGACCATAGGACTATACTATTGAAATTGGTGAAAATCGGTTCATGTTCAGACCTACTTCCCAAACAAACGACCCCTATGAGATCGACCTAATTTGTCATAAGATCCAAATTATCATTTTAGAAACTGGGGGCGAATTGCTGCACTCGATATCGAGTATTTGATAAATAATTTTAAGAAAACGGACCACCTTCCGCTCTTATTTTCATCTGCAACTACACCTTTTTCCAATTGTATTTGAGAAAAATCAATTGATTTTCAGAAAGTATCAATTGTATTTCCAAAAACATCAATTGATTTTTAAAAAACATTAATTGATTTTCAAAAAGTAACAATGTATTTCAGAAAGTATCAATTGTATTTCAGAATACATCAATTAAATTTCAGAAAACATTAATTGAATTTCAGAAATTATCAATAGGAAAAGGTATATACAACATTACCGTAAAATCCATGTTAGCGTAAAAGTGTCTCTAATATTTCATGTACGAATCTGTTTAGATCTATTAGGAGTCCTTGAGTTTATAAGGTTTCTTTTGATATATCCTTTTTCTTTAAAACATTCCAAGTTTTCCTAGAAAAAAATTAAGAAATTGTGTACACGCAGGAGAAAAGTTCACCAACAAATTTTCCTAATGATGAATGCTGTATTAACGATTGTATTAACAGAAATTTTATATAATTCGGCTGGCAATAAATTCGGTTGTTAGCCACAACGAATTAATGAAGGAATTAATTTTTTTTATACCCTATGCCACTATGTGGTGACCCATCTATTATTATACCGATCTCAGCATCACTTTCAGAATAACTTTCTGAGCCATCTGTCTGTCCGTCTGTGTGTCCATGTAAACCTTGTAATCAAACTACAGGTCGTAAATATTTTGATGAAATTTGGTACATAAGCTTCTATGGGCCATAGAACGGACGATATTGAAATTAGTGAAAATCGGTGCATATTCAGACCTAGTCCCCATACAAATGAACCCTATGAGATCGACTTAAATTGCCAAATCATCATATAGATCTCGTTCAAATTGTGTGTGTTAATTACATCCAATAATCAGGACTCCAAAAATAAACCCTATAGGGCACATAAAGCTAATCGAATTTTTTGTTTCAAAGAGAGTGGACGTGTTTTTTGTGCTCTGTAACTTTTTTTAAATAATCTGTGGATAAATATATACAAAAACTATCAAAATACATTAACTACAACAAATAAACAATTCGAACTGAAGAGTTTCATTAATTCAGTGTTTTGTGCCAATAATTCAAGGTATAATTTGTTAATCATTTAATACTAATTTACCCACAAACTAAAAAAACTTAAATACAAGAACAGTACCCAGTACCTTAAATTAGTGCCTTATTTACCTATCTAAAATAAGTTAAAGCTTAATATTTGCAAACACAGAAGAAAACAACAAATACGAACAATACAGTCTATAACAATCTGTCAAAACAAAAATAAATAAGAAAATAAATATAATAACTAAAGTAAAAATGAGTTACAACAACACCCACGACGACAACAACAGCAGTGTTAGTATGCATGATCAATCTGTTGTTACCGAGAGCAATGTGAATTTGAGAAAATTAACAGCCGCGCCAAAAAGATGTAGAGAATCATTACAAAACTCTCTTCTTGATAATGTACTAAAAACACCGAGGCTATCAACAAATGATTCACCATTTAAGTTATTAAATCTTGTTGATAAGAGATTTGAGAATATGCTTGGCCTTATAAAGGAAATGTTTGAAAAAAGTGAAGCTCGCCTGGAAAGTATGTTTGAAAAGAGATTTAATGAATTAAAGAGTGATATTATCGATATTAATCAACGAGTGACAAAAATTGAGACAGTGGCGGAGGAAATTATGGGATTAAAAAGTGAAGTACATTTTCTAAAAACACAAATTCAGCGCCAAGAAAATTCTATTATTGCTTCTGATCTGCGAATTAATGGCATACCTTACAATGGAGATGAAAATTTATTCGATATATTTCAATCCATTTGTGAATTTCTGCAAATAAATACACCTGCTGTAAAATCAATATACCGCCTTCAAAATCACAACAATAAAGATAAAACCTTTTCGCCCGATGCCGTAATTATGGTGAAGCTTTTTTCTCCTTATGACAAAAATTTTATTTTGAAAACTATTGCAAATTTTCGAAAAATGAAAAAATCTACGCTAGTTTTAGACCACATTGGTCTTGGTTCAGATCGTCCTTTTTATTTAAATGAAAATTTGACTTTCACAAACCACAAAATATTGCAGTCGGCGATACGAAAAAAGAAAATTCAACAACTACACTCGGCATTTACTAAACGTGGCTTAGTGTATATAAAAATTAGACAAGATGATCAACCAGTTCGTGTCGACTCTATTGATGAACTTGATAATATGTTTCGTAATGATAATGCTTATTGCCAGAACTGATGTCCATTGTTTGCTGATGCTTTGTTTATATTATGGAAATCTACGAATATCTAATGTTCATGTTCATGTTATTTTAATTTGTATTTTCGGAATGTTTTTGAAAAATTTCAGTCATTTAATATGTTTTATTTTTGGCCCTTTTAAATATGCATGCGTTGTTTTTTTTAAAAATCATTTTTGTTTCTATGACAAATTGTTCAGGTAGTACAACTTATAGTTCCAAAGATGTTACTTCTGATATGGTTCGAGTACTTTGTAAGCAGAAAACTGGTTTAAATATTTGTCACATAAATGCGCAAAGTCTAAACAATAAGATGGACGAGTTTTCCTTTATATTTGAAAACTCAGGCGTTGATGTTGTATGTGTATCTGAGACGTGGTTTGACCTGCTTGTTCCTGATACTATTTTTGATTTGCATGACTATAAATTATATCGCTGTGATAGGGTAACTCATGCAGGTGGTGTTGCTATTTATATTAGAAATGGAATTACTAGTAAATTATATTGTAAATCCAAGCCAATGGAAAAGATTGAACATCTCTTTGTAGAAATTTCAGCACATGGAAACAAAATTATTGTGGGTTGTGTATAAAGACCTCATCACAATGTTGATATGCAAAATTTTTTCAAAACTTTGGAGAATGAAACAGTAAAATTTGAAGATATAGTTATATGTGGCGATTTCAACTCAAATCTTCTAGTGGAAAATTATTTAGTAAATAATATGGAAACAGTTGGACTTTATCCAACAAATACAACAGTTCCAACCCATTTTTCAGCTACAGCAAACACGCTATTGGATATAATATTTGTTGGCGATAAAGGAAAAGTTTTACTCTATGATCAGATTTCAGCGTCCTGTTTTTCAAAGCACGACTTAATTTTTCTTACCTTTGATTTCCAGATCCAACTTATTATGAATGATGCCACATACTATGACTTTAAACATATGGATAATATTGTCATAGCTTTTGATTTAGCAAATATTGATTGGAATTCAATTTACTATATGCTATCTGCTGAAAGTCAGCTTAACTTCTTAGAAAACAAAATTGAACAAATTTTCAATAGGTCAGTTCCGTTGAAAGCTGTAAAAACTAGTTTTAAATTAAAACCATGGTTTAATGGTAATATTAAATCTGCAATTGCTTACAGAGATAGGGCTTATAGTCGTTGGAAACGTTTCAAAACTGATTCACTACATGAAGAATATTGTAACGCACGCAGAGAAGTAAACCGAGCTATTAAGAGTGCTAAATCAGCATACTATTCATCTGTCTTCAACTCTGCAATTGGTTCCAAAAAAACATGGAAAAATATACGTGACATTGGTATTGGAAAACCAAGGATAATAGATACAACGGAAATAGATGTTGAATTACTTAATGAAACTTTCACACGACTGCCTACAGTATCTTTGAATAGTAATTTTTTTAATCAACCTATCACTGAGCAGAGTCAACTATTTAGTTTTAATTGTGTAACACAAGATGATGTATCAAGGAGTTGCCTAGCTGTTAAGTCAAATGCTGTAGGATTTGATAATATTCACCCAAAGTTTTTAAAAGCTATTCTTCCTGTGTTGTTACCATATATCACATTCATATTCAACAATATCATAATTAAAAGTACTTTTCCTGCTAACTGGAAGTATGCTAAAATAATACCTACACCAAAATCCAGTAATGAGTACCGACCTATTTCTATATTACCATTTCTATCAAAAGTATTTGAGAAGCTACTACATAAGCAAATGTACGATTACATAAATAGAAATGGCTTACTTACAAGCAGACAGTCAGGTTTTCGGCCTAAGCATAGTTGCGTAACTGCGCTTATTGATGTCACGGAGGAAATACGGAGTAATATTGATGCTGGTTTCATGTCATTTCTTGTTTTATTAGATCACTCTAAGGCATTTGACATGGTTGATCATGGAATTCTTTGTATGAAACTGCAAACTTTGTTTAAATTTTCTTTGTCGTCCACTCGATTAATTGCGTCCTACTTATTGGATCGTAAACAGTCAGTCTTTGCTAATAAAAAAATATCACGACCACTGCCAATATCGAAAGGTGTTCCTCAAGGATCAATCCTAGGTCCTCTTCTTTTTACAATATACGTCAACGATTTACCAGAGCAACTAATGTACAGCAGCGTTCATATCTATGCTGATGATGTTCAATTATATATATGTAATAACAACAAAAATATTGATGATTGCTTAAGTAAACTAAATGAGGATTTACACCGTGTTTTTCTGTGGGCTTCATCCAATGGTCTTTGCTTGAATCCCAGCAAATCTAAGTGTCTGGTGATTAATCCAAAATCCAAGAAATCAACTTTTGAACCAGAAGTTATACTAAACAATCAAGCAATTGAGATTGTAAGAACTACAAAGAATCTTGGTATAATTTTTAATAATAATCTTACATGGACTGATCACATAAACACAGCTGCTGGAAAAACATATGCTATGCTACGAATTCTGTGGAAAACACAATACTTTACACCGGTTAAGATTCGGTTATTACTTGCAAAAACATATATAATGCCAACTTTGTTATACGGATGTGAAGTTTTTTCGAGCTGTGATTATACGAGTTACAATAAATTGGAGAAAGCTTATAACGCCATACTAAGGTATGTTTACGGCCTGAAGAAGTATGATCATATTACACCAGTTTCAAAAAAAATGTATGGAGTTAGTTTCAGTGATTTACTAAAAATACGTACCTTGACTTTATTACATAAAATTGTATATACCCGTTAACCTTCTTATCTTTTTAATAGAATATCGTTCACTCGATCTCGCAGAACAAATGATTTAATACCAATTAGACATCGAACACAAACATCTGAATGGCAGTTTTTTATTAATTCAATTCGTCTTTGGAACTTGCTACCTTCAAACATTCAGTTCATAAGCAACGCAATGCAATTTAAAATGGCCCTCTTTAATTTCTATAATTAATTGGTTTTCTATTTTCAATCGCTTTTAAATAACTAATTTTTACATTAAACTTTTTTATAATTATTTTATTTTGTTATTATATTTTTTATTATTTTTAATTGTTATTATACACAATGTTAAATTTCCTTACTACTATGTACCTAGTACTAATCCTGTACTTTAATTATAAGATTTTATGTCTTGTTGTATGGGAATTCGAAATAAATAAATAATAATAATAATAATAATAATAATAATAATAAAGCTGCTTCCTGATGTTCACTTAAACCTATCAAAAAAAAAAAAAAAAATTGCTCGGTTTTTTTTTAATTTTGGCACGATCGGTCCATTTTTAAATATAGCATCCGATATAAAATTTTTCAAATCAACAGGAAAAAAATTAATAAAAATTCCACTTAGATTTCGTTTATGCTTATTTTTTTATACCCATTTAGTTGGATCTAAGACCAATTCGCAAAACAATGGTATACGGTATCGCATAGTCGGTTTAGACCGGCTATAGTTTTCTTACTTGTCTTATTTTTGGAATTAAAAAAAAGACCTTAATCAGCCAGAAATAATTTGAATTATTTTATTTAAAAAAAAAAAAAAATGTAAACTAAAAGCGGATTAGACAGTTTTTACAAAAAATTATTTTTAAATATTACTAGAGGACCCCATTATATTATATTATATTAATTTTTATAATATAATACCAAAATTTGCCAAGAGAAGTTAACGTACAGTAAAAGTAAAGTTGATTGTCCACGCATAACTTTCCTCAAACCCAACGAATTTAAGCAGTTAATAGCTCAAAAGAAGGAGCTTGATCCACTGAGTGTTCTTAGACCTGTGTCAACAGCCTACGTTAATTAGAACTCTAGTTATAGAGGTTTGAGAGAAGAAAAATATTGAAAAAAATCTTGAATGCAAAGTTTATTCATAATTCTTTTAATATATAAGATAATTTTCAAATTTTTTCATAATGCTTTCTATAAAAATTTATCGTTTTTTAACTTATTTTTTTTTTTCGTTACTTCTAATTTTTCATTAATATTTATTATTTAATTTTATCTTGTTTATACACATTTACCTAATTTTCCCAAAAGATTGATGAAAAGTCATTAAAAATGCTCATAAATCAAGTGATTTAAAGTTTTGTCGAATAACCAAAAAAAAAAAAAAAAAAAAAAACAAATAAGCCAAAAGGTAGCAACAAAATTTAATTTTTACTATGGCCTTTTTGCAAACAAAACTTATCAACAAGGTTTAACTTTCGGTTCATACTCTTCTCTGTAACAATAAAAAAAAAAAAAAACTTTTTTTGTTACTTTTTTTTTTGGCCATGCAAATTAATTGCCTGCTGTCTTAGCACTTCTATTTCCTTTTTCTTTCTGTATATATTTTAAGTTTTCATTGTATTTTCCGAGTATGAAAATATTTGGTAATCTTAACTGTGTCTTTTCGTTTTCTTGAAACTTTTTAGGATTTGCTACTTTTCTACTCTACTGCTTAGACTAACGAGTTTCCGTATTTGAAATATTTTTTTTTTTTTAGTTTTCTTCGTATTTTCATTTAGGGTTTGAGGTTTAACAACAAAACAATACAATATTATTTGAATTTCCTTTTGCACAGACATAAAAATAAGTACGAGTATGTGTGTATATAAAGTTCAGCAAGTGGCAGTTGAAAGAATAGAAGAATATATAAGAAAGTAAGAGATAAAACCTTATAAATTATAGCAATTTAATAAGTTTTTAAATGTACGCATCCTGTTTGTTAAGCTTAGCTAACAACTTAAAATCACATCTTTCTTTGGAACAACAACAGCAACAGCACCAACAACGTAAATAACCTTTGGAAAAAAGTTTTATTTAAAAGCCAATGGCATATAATTTATCAGTATTCAAAGAGGGTGGTTATGGAAGACAAAACATCCCTTTATGAGCAAAAAGAAAAAATCTTAATACAAGGTTAAAATTAAATTGTGTTACAAAAAGTCTAAATTACTTAACGTAACGTTGAAGTTTAAAATCAAAAATATATTCAAATTTCAATTGGTAATAAATTTACATATATAAGCGATTGAATGTTGTTTAGTGTTCCTAGCATTTTGTCGTATTTTTGTAAATCGCTCTAGGCATTGGCAACACTAAATAAGCAATATTACAAAACAAGTTAGTTGGTTTGTAATTATTAAAACAAAATAATAAAAACCCGAAAAAATTAAAAAAAATTTTTATTGGCAAGACTAAAAATATCCCAGGGATTTAAGTGGTATTTAAAAAAGCATTCACAGCTAGCACTCGATATTCGAGTGTAAATTCTAGGAAATTTAATTTCTTCATAAAATTTTTTTCTTTCAATATTTGTTAATCTATACATATAAAAAATTTATGAATATTTAAATAAAATTCATTAAGTTGTATATTTCAAATAAAAATCATTAAATTTCATTATAAATATTTGTTGAACACAGAGACGATATAAAAATGTGTTTGTTAATAAATCATTTTATAAGAGCCTAAAGGAATGCTAATCAATTTTAGCCAATTCACAATTCAACACAGGGCTTTTCATATACAATTTTTTCAAAACCATTAACAAATTTAATAAACACACACACACAGCATTGTATAGCTTTATATGTTTTATGTATGTGCTTGTTGCAATTTTATATGATTATTAGTCCAAAAAATTTACCAGATAGTGCACATCTAGAAACATGGTGCACACCTGCGAAAAATTGCCTTTCAAATGGTATACTAATTGTCAAAATCGGTCGATAACTAAAAGCGTAGAAAAGGTCACAAGAAATTGCCTTGCCTATTAATATATAGTTTAGTTTTGGCAGCTCTCTAAAGGAACAATATAAATAGAAAGATTGATCATAAGTTATCTGACAATTTTTACTTTCATAAAACAAATTCGTGGTGATAACTCCATTATCAATTTCATTTAGACCATTTTATCTTACACGCAGATTTGAATTGTTTTTGCCATAAACTGAAACCCCAGATTCTGGATAATTAAAAAAAATATAATATAATAAAGAGTTTTTTTTAGCTAAGACATAACTTACGAAAAAGTTAGCTGTCAAAGGAACTGTCATATTGCGCTCATTTTTTGACATTTATGATTAGTATACTCTGGCAAATCATCACGAATAGATTCGCGCTAGAACATCGCTATACCAAATTATCCAAATTTACTATGAAAATCAGTCATCGATTCGCTCAAATTATAGACTCAACGGATTCGTTAATAAACAAAATTCGGCATATGGAGTGAGACCAAGTAACAACAGTCCCAACAGACTCCATTACATCCAGAAAAATGCACCATTTGGTACGGTGGCATTATCGGAACTTATTTCTTCAAAAATGAAACCGGAGCTCAAGGTACGGTCAATGGAGATCGTTACCGCACCATGAATAATGATTTTTTGTTCGAACATGTGTATGACATTGATCCGGGCGAGATGTGGTTTAAACAGGATGGCGCTGCGTGCCATACGGCGATAGCAACCTTCGACTTTTTTAAATCAAAATTTGGCGATAAGTTGATTTCGAGAAATGGACCTGTCAATTGGCCTCCAATATCGTGCTATTTGACATCTCTCGATTATTTGCAGTGGTGCTTCTTGAAGTCACTGGTTTATGCTGATAAATCAGCACAAATTGGATGACCAGAAACCTTTTCGTCAAGAAGAGCGAATGTGGCCATATGCGCGAAATAATTTTCTAATGATAAAGCCGTTTTTTGATCTTTCGAATAGAATAACTTTTTGAATTAAAATTTAATTAAAAAAAATTTTTATTTATTTATAAAAACAATTAAACTTTTAATGTCTAACAATTCGCTCAATTTTTAATGAAAAAAATACGAAGAAAATAATTTTTTGAATTAAAATTTAATTTAAAAAAATTTTTTTTTTTTTTTTTTAACAAATTAAACTTTTAATGTCTACGAATTCGCTCAATTTTAAAAAACAAAAATGAAACAAAGTAGCAGAAAATGTGATCTGTGCACTTTTAGAGTGTTAAATGCGGCTGTGACGAATCTTTGATACCCTCTACCCGATTTGTAAACTGAGTATTCTAACCAAGTTTGTCAATGATAAGATACAAAAAGGGCTCGATTTCACATTATAATGGCTAGATTTTTTACAATGGTGTAAAATTAATAAGATAATTAACAAAATTTTTAGGTATTTTCGTGCTTAGTTAATTGAAAGCAATTATTAACTGCTATGAACACAAATCTAAATACATACAATTGCATTTTTATTTCTTTGCTTATCGGCGTTCTCATGTACTCAAAAAAGAACAAGTAAAAGATAATTATGTTCATCCATTAAAATATTACAGCAAACACATTGCGACCATACCGGTCTAAGCTAATATGACACGTGTAGTATAACCATACATACACACTCATGAAACAAATGCTACAAACACAATGACCACAAAAAACATCAACTACTACAGCTGTGACACTTAATAAAACGAATAGAAAAACAATGATAGAAAGAACAATATGGAAAAGTCATATTTTTAAGGATTTCTTAACTCTTTCATTGATATTTCGGGACTTATTGGACCGATTTTGATGAATTTAGATTGGAACGTTCCTAAGATATCAGTGAATCAATTTCAATAAAAATGGCCAACCCAGCTAACCTATTGAGGGGGTGATAGTGATTTACAGACACGGACAGACGGACATCGCTATATCAATTCTGCTTTGGAAACACGAGTATGTATATTTTATGGGGTCAAGATTTTTTTCTAAGTATCACCAACGAAATAAGAAACTGGTGTGATAAACACTGGTGTGAAGGGTATAAAAATTCTGGAAATAATTCTTTTTTTTTTAATGTTTGGTGGTTGTTGTTAGAAAGCCATAGGGAATTTTATTTTTTAAAAATTATTAATAAAAATTTTTGTTGTATTGGAAATTGTGTTTTGAAATTACTCTGACTTCCTGTTGAAATATGTAGTTTATGGTTTTTTCATTAATTTTTTTTCGTATTGTTTTATATTTTTGTCAAAATGTCTTAATTTTACATTAATATTTATTAAAAAGCGAAATCCTTAATTTATTAGCAAACATAACCACAATGTGTTGCCATTTGAAACATTCACTTTTTCAACAAAGAAAAACCTTGCTTAAGAAGAAAATATGTTTCCACGGTATATTTAATATGACATTTAAATGTCATAAGCATACATTTTTTTTGCAAGCCATTGTATTGTGTGCGTGCGTGTGTGTGTGTGTGTGCGCTGTTTGAACCTTTTTTTTTTTTTGGAATTTGCCATACTAAAATAATTTCTTTTTTAATAATGTGCGTGTAAAACCACAAAATCCATTAAACACAGCTGTGTTTTATATTTTATAATTCCTTGTTGTATTTTTTTTTCATTCATCCTTTTTTGTTGAACCAATTTATTATAAAGTGTATAAAGTAACTTATGACATACTTTCGTTTTTAATATTCTAAACATACCTGCATCTTTTTCTTTGAGTGAGTTTCATTTATTTATTTTTTTCTTCGATAAGAAGTTGGGTTAGAATGTTTCTGGTTTAATTTTCATTTTAAAATATTTACATAATTTATTTTGTTATTTATGTATTGTGTTTATTGTAAATACACAATTTTATGTTTACATTATTGTTTTAAATATACAATTTTGCAATATATTATATAATTTAAAAAATTTAATATAAAAAATTTAATATAAAAATAACAATAAAAAAAATGTAGTCTACAAATTTATGTTCATAAATTATTAAATTATTGTTGTGTTTGTGGTTAAATACTTACTAAAGGAATGTTTTTGTTAGATGTGGTAATAACGACAGTGCGACAGTACTTTTTGGACTTGAACAAGACCATATTCACATGAGAGTAGAGATTGTAGATAAACTGTGTTCTCAGTTTATCATTTTCTGATATTTTCTCCTTTTTAAGGATAAACAAATTTCTAAAAATTTATATTAATATATCTAACCATCAGTTTATGTCAATATAGGTATCAAATGAAAGAGGAGAATCTCCGGACAAAACAAAAAATTGTTTTAATTTTTCAGGACGAAAAATTGTAAATAATGTCAATGTAATGACAATTTAATCCTTTCATATTCTTTTTGTCAAAAAAATAAATGTTGAAGCCTTACATATCCTTTACCACTTTCTTAATTCTTATTTAGAATTGGGCTGATTACGTTAGAAAAATACTGGACAGTACTTATTGGACTCGAACAGGAATATATACACGTGGAACTAGAGATCGTAGAAAAACTGTGTACTCAGTCTTCAATTTATTGATTTTTTCTGTTTTTTAAAGGACTTTAGGGATATAAAAATTTCATAAAATTAAATTAAATATTTCCATCCATATGTCAATATGGGTGTCAAATTAAAGAGAACGATCTCTTGTAATGAGCACTATTTTTATTCTGATTTATCGGGATGAAAAGTTAAAAAAAGTACCTTAATATGTAAATCGTTTCATGTTCTTGTGAACTTATAATAAATTTCAGATCAGAAAGGATAAACTTTTCAAAGGTCATTATTTACAAATATTTATCCTGAAAAATTAAAAGAAAAAACTGTTTTCATTTCTGGAGATTGTCCTCTTTCATTTGATTACCATATTGACATAAACTGATGGGTAGAAATATTTAAATAAATTTTTAGAAATTTTTATATCCTTCAAACAAGTCATTTAAAAAGGATTAAACATCAGAAAATGAAAAACTGAGAACGCAGTTTTACTATAGATGATTTCCACTTTCTTGTGTATATGGTCATGTTCAAGTCCAATAGAAAAATGTGAAATTGTCGCATGGTGTAACCCATAGTTTTTTTTAATACCCTATGTGGTCAGTATATAATGAGTTTATGCTGGTGTTTGTAACTACCAAAAATATTTAACTTAGATCCATATTTTATTATACCGAGTTACCTAGAATCATTTTCTTAGTCGATTTAGCGATGTCTGTCCGTCCGTCTGTCTGTCTGTCCGTCTGTGTGTCCATGTAAACCTTGTAATTAAACTACAGGTCAAAAATATGAATATATTTTGATAAAATTTGCCTAATATGATTATATCCCCCATAGGATGAACGCTACTGAAATCGGTGCATGTTCAGACCTAGTCGCCATACAAATAACTCCTATGAGATCGACTTAAATAGCCATAAGATAAAAATTATCATATAGATCTCCGTCAAGTTTGTCAGATGTCCAAAAATAAACCCTGTCGGACAATTTTTGGTCGTAGCACCCATATAAAGTTTCTTCCCGATCTTCACTTAAGGGTTATTCCATGCAAATGTCAAACCCTTCTTTCTATTATAATTTATTTTAGAATTCATGTTTTTTTTATATGCTTTATTAATAAACTAGCTCTCATATCAACTATAAACAACTGCCTCTTATTTGTCATACAAATAACTTCACAGCTTTTCTGTGTTTTACAAACATCCTCTAAAATGAGGTCTGTTTGTTGCTTTTTGCCCGCAATTATTAATAACAATAATACTTTTTCACTTTTTCTAATGGTAAATATGTTTTTCAGGTCCGTCTGCATAATATTGTATATTTTTCTGGGCAATGAAAAACTTTTCCTGTATAATATTGAATTTGAAAGATCTCTGATTGTCATGTCTGTCACTATGGAATTAGCCTTAAATCTATAAAAAACAAAAATATTGCACAAATTCCTCTCAAATTTGGTTTGTGTATGATTTTGCAAGAAATAAGCGTCTTAAGTCCCCACATCTGCAGTTAAATATATTAATAACAATACCACTCAAAATTGTTTTATGCTTATTTTCTATATCCAAATAGTTGCACCTAAGACCCTTTTTCTAAACACATAGTATAGGGTATCGTATAGTCGGTCTAGACGGACTTTTTCTTGGCATTTTTTTTTTGTTAAGTAATTGTGTTTAATACAAATATTGTAAAAATAAATTTATTGAAGATTTATATGAGTTGAAAAATTATATCACACAAGTTATCGGGTTTGATTTCTCGGCTAAACTCCAAAAATCTATAATATTGAAAGGCAGATCGATTTCTTGTGACCGATGTAACTTTGTCAGTTTTAAACCGATTTTGGGCCAACATACGTCATTTTAACGATATTTATTTTTAGCTGTCCACAAGATTTACAGATTTGAGTAAAATTCACTAAAAGTTGCTACTAACACATATATAAAATTATATAATGCTATGTGTGTGTTTATTTAATTTGTTAATATGTTCGCAAAAATTGTATGTGAAAAGCCCTGTGTTGAACTGAAAAATAATTTTGGACATAAACCAATAGCGACAATAACGCAATCGAATTTCATATCACACGCCCTGTGTTAAATTCTCAATTGACTATATTTAGCATACTTTCAGTTGGTATACAAGGTGTTTCAAATACCTTTAGGCTCTTATTTCTGTGTGTTCAGCAAATATTTATAATGAAATAAATTTAATGAATTAAATAGATTAAAAAAACATTGAAAGAAATAAATTGAATGAATAAATAAAATTTTCTAGAATTTGCACTAGAATTTCGAGGGCTGGGCTCTGCTTCTACATTTTAATAAGTTTATTTTTTCTTTAAAATTTCTTGGTTCGATCGTTAATGATAATAATTATTATTTTTTAAAATCTATTCAATTCAAACGATGACAAAAATTAGGTTGCAGGTTCATGTTTTTAAAAAAGAAACTATGGTATTTTTAATGAAGATTTCTTATTTGCGATCTATATTATTTTAATGATGGAGTTAGAAATTAAATCAGGCTCAAGATCTAATGTTTTCACTTTAAGTAAAGCAAAAAACTGGCACATTTGTTTCAAAAATTGATCTGTCTTCTGCATGACAAGTTATACAGCTGTTTCAGGTCGAGTCACCAACCCTTCGCAGTAACCAAAAGCAGTAGAGAGTTTGTCTGATAAAAAGTTGTTAACTTCAAAAGTCAGTTAAATATTCTTCCATGATTCAAAAACCTCAAGATTCCGGGTTCGATGTCCGGGCCAAAAGACCACAAGTGGCTTAAAAAATATATACATAAAAATCTCTATCTCTATCCTGGGATTACTAGTGGAAACACAAAGTATTTTTCTATTATTCTAGAAACCAAAGATTCCGGGTTTGATTTCCAGGTCAGAAACAAACAAAAATATCTAAGAATATCTTTTCATTGAATAGTAATAGAAAAAAAAAAACACAATTTTGTACAGCTTTTTTATGGATAGCAAAAAATTTTGCTCGATTTCTATGCGTAACGAACAAGAAATTTCTGTAAAATTATCTTGCATGTCTTAAGAATCCCAGATTTATTTTTTATTATGTCAAAACACTTTCTTGACAGACTGTATATCACCCTGAAAAGTGCTATGCCAATTCTTTGCCGTTCCTAATTTTATACCCTACACTACACTGTGTGATTTTGTATTAATGTTTGTAATTAACCATCGAAAATATTTGAATTTTCATTATACCAATTTAATCAGAATGTCTGTCCGTCCGTCCGTCCGTTCTTGTCTGTGTGCTCATGCAAACTTGCACGTTAACTCATGGTCGCAAATGAAAATACATTTTAATGAAATTTGGTAAATTAGGTTTCATGAACTATAAGGCGATCGATGAGGAAATTGTTGAAAATCGGTAATTGTTCAGACCTAGCTCCCATACAAATGTTGCCTATGAGATGGTCATAAATTCCTTAAAATCCAGATTATTAAAATTTGGCTTTAAGTGTATTAAATAATCACAAAAATAATGTGCTCAGAACCAATTTGATTAATTTAACTCGTATAGCACAGTATGCGTTTAATGTTTTTGATCAAATATAAAATATAATTAAATTACATAATAATTCTTTGTTATGTAATATGGAAAAGCAAAGTGTTGATATCAAAGAATAACTTATAAAAATGAGAAATGACTTGAATCTACCGCTTACAGGTAGTATTGATTTTGTGAAAAATATAAATGAAGTGTCATATTCGAAATCGAAGAATGAAATACTTAGATTATATTCGATGTTTGGGTCAACATATATTTGTGAGTCTTCATTTTCTTCTAGAAATCGTCTGACAGATGCACATGTTGAGGATCTTGTCACATAAAATGTTGTCCATATGATATTTATATTGATTGTGGTATACAACATGAACCTTAAAAAGGTTATTTTTTTTTTTTATTTACGTACGTTTTCTTATTTTTACTATAAATTTCTTTAAGTGCATTGAGTAATAGAAAGATTGCAGCTCACTTACATAAAGCAAAATATGATAGTATGTGTTTGCCAACCACTGCTCTAATGAGTATTTTTATTCGTTCATTGTATTTTAATTTAAAATAATTTCTTTAAGCTCTAGGTCTGTTTTATAAGTTTTGTTTTTATTAATTTAAAATTATGTTTATTATTTTTACAAGTTAAAAGATATGCTGAAGATGCCAATCGGAGGTTGCCGAAATATTGAAAAATAAATTAATAAAAACGAGCAGAGCCCAGCTCTAGAAATTCGAGTGCAAATTCTAGGAAATTTTATATTTTCATAAAATTTTTTCTTTCAAAGTTTTTTTAATCTATATATATATATATATATATATATATAAATTATGTATATTTAAATAAAATTCATTAAATTGTGAATTTTTAAATAAAATTAATTAAATTTCATTATAAATATTTGTTGAACATACATAAGATATATGGCTGGGTTGGTTAATAAATAATTTTATAAGAGCCTTAAGGTATGCAATCAATTTTAGCCAATTCAAAATTCATCACAAGGTTAATGAACACACAAACACAGCATTGTGTAGTTTTTTATTTGAAGGAGTTAGGAGCAAATCTGGTACAAATATGTAAATATGATGGACAGCTAAAAAGATATGCCCTTCTGATGGTATATTTTTTGTCGAAATCGGTTGATAACTAAAACCGTAAAATCGGTCACAAGAAATCGCCTTGTCTATTAATATTATGGATAAAACTTATCAAACAGACATCGCGCTTAAAGAAATTATTTTAAATTTATTTTTTATATCAACTTTATGGTTGAACCCAGGAGCCGTTCCCTGAATTAATGAAATACGACATCGTATAGCCCTTCTCATCAGTTAAAAATTTTTTAACTTGATCTGCGTCAGCTAATTCTGAGTCATTTAAAAAAGTTGAGTAAAGTTTTTTTTATCCAATTTTAATTTTTGCTAAATTAACTAAGTTATCTCTTCAAATAAAAGCTAAGTTACCTAAGTTTTCCTTAAGTAACTTAGACTCGTTATTTGTATACTTTCTTCAAGGATTGTAAGATTAAAAACCAGGATTTAATTTTTAATATTTTAGAACATTTAAAAATTCAGAATTATTATTATTTTTTTTTTTATATTGCTTTAAACATAAAATTTTCACTTTCTTATGCCATAAAATAATTTCCTCTGCAGTTTATAGCATGTTGTGTTATTTTCTTTGAAATATCATTTATTTTAACAAGACAGTTTAATGATTTTATTTGTTTGAAATAATTTCCAACTGGTTTAGCACAGCATGAGGCTCATTATTTTAAAGCTCCATTAGGAGAAAATTTTTTGCCTTGCATTGCATACATTACCAAAAGGGAACGAGTCTTTAAATGAAATCTAATTTGAAGTAAAAATTTAAAAAGAGAAAAAAAAATTTGAATTTACATTTTAATGACCTTCTTATTTCCATGATAATTTTATTGTTTCGTTTTGTATTATTAATTACTTATTTTCCACCCAGCCGATGTCTATGTCTTCGTATAGCATGGAAAATCCCGGTAACAGTCAACAAACAAACAAAAGAAAATTAAACGTAAAAATTACCCATCACTTTATATTAATTAATTTTCACTCAATATTGATTTAATTTTTATTTTTTTCCTTACTACGTTTTATTTAACAGCAAAACTTTTATAAATTCCCTTTATAGCAATTTGCCTCATTTTATTGCCATGATAATTAGTAACAAATGCTACACCATAAAAACTGGAAAATACAGAAAAACTGACTTAAAAAAAAATTAAATATATTTTCTAATATAATTATGTACTCCCGTTATCTGTAATATTAAATACCAAGCCATAGACGGGAGTTATCAATAGAGCGAGAGAATACTAACATTTAATTGATTGAATAAACTTTTTTAATACCTCGATAAATGCTAAAAAAAAACTTCAAAAAATCAGAAAAAACTTTTATTTAAAAGAAAAAAAAACTGAACTATTTACAAAACCTCATGTAATTGATAGTTTTTGCGCAATATGAGAAAAAACTCCTTAATTAGAGTTTGAACGTGTTAGTCTGCAAAAAAGTCGAATATAAGATGAAAGTTGTTGTTTCCTCTTTTTTTTTATTCTGCTTAGCCAACATTTAATCTATAGTTAACTTAATATTTGGTATTGGTTACAATAGCGTTTACCCACAAAATAGCATTAAATATATCTTTTATCACAGAATATTATATACGAAAAAAAAAAGAAAAGTTTATCTGTGAAGCGAATGCCACAGTCAATCGTCCCTTTTGGTGTATGTGTTTGTGGTAATGTGGCAGCAGTTTCAATTTAGTTTGATAAATGTTCTTAATTGCTATTAAATAACATTTCAATGGACTTAAAATGATTTCCAACAACTAAAAACAAAATAAAAAAAAAATTGGAAATAAGAAAGAAGCGATTATAGTCGAGGGAGTTGATGATGCACGATATCTTTGTGTTAAAATCAAAATCAAATATCAATTTAAAAAAATTGTTGTATTTTTTTATTTTGATGCTTCATTTTTAAATTGTACTGAGTTACAAATTACACAAAAAAAAGAAAGGAAAAATTTAACCAACTTTATCATCCCTACATCCCTGAAACATAAATAAACTAGTTACTTGTAAGGCGCCCAAGGGTTAAGAAAAGGCAATTTTATACGTAATATTTTATGAAAAGCTATTCCTTACGAAAAAAGGAATTTTTCACGAAAATGCACTTTTTAAAAAAGGAATTTTTTAAGAAAATAAATGGAAGGGCTTTAAGAAAAAGCTGTTTTTTTAAGAAAAGGTAAATTTTTGAGAAAAGGTACTTTTTAGGAAAAGGTACTCCTTTAAGAAAATTTACTTTTTAAAAAAAATTTACTTGTTAAGAAAAGGCAGTTTTTTGTACTTAAAAAAAAAAAAATTTTCACGAAAATTTAGTCTTTTTAAGAAAAAGTACCTTTTTAAGAAAATGTACTTTTTTACGAAAAGGTACTTTTTCACAAAAAGGTACTTTTTAAAAAAGGAATTTTTTAAGAAAATAAATGGAAGGCCTTTAAGAAAAAGCTGTTTTTTAAGAAAAGATAAATTTTTGAGAAAAGGTACTTTTTAGGAAAAAGTACTCCTTTAAGAAAATTTACTTACTTAAAAAAATTTACTTGTTAAGAAAAGGTAGTTTTTAAGGGAAAAAGTATTTTTTTGACAAAACGTACTTTTTAAAAAAAATTTACTTTATAAGAAAAGTTACATTTTCACGAAAATTTAGTCTTTTTAAGAGAAGGTACTTTTTAAGAAAATGTACTTTTTTGCGAAAAGGTACTTTTTTACGAAAAGGTACTTTTTTATGAAAAGGTGCTTTTTTTTACGAAAAGGTACTTTTTAAGAAGAGGTACTTTTTTGGGAAATTGTAATTTTTAAGAAAAGGTACTTTATTAAGAAATAATACTTATTAAGAAAAGGCACTTTTTAAGAAAAGTTACTTTTTAAGAAAAGTTACTTTTTAAGAAAAGTTACTTTTTAAGAAAGGTAATTTTTAAGAAAGGTACTTTTTAAGAAAAGGCACTTGTTAAGAAAAGTTACTTTTTAAGAAAATATACTTTTTAAGAAAAGGTACTTTTTAAGAAAAGTTACTTTTTAAGAAAAGGTACTTTTTAAGAAAGGTACTTTTTAAGAAAAGGCACTTGTTAAGAAAAGTTACTTTTTAAGAAAAGGTACTTTTAAGAAAAGGTTCTTTTTAAGAAAAAGTACTTTAATAAAGGTACTTTTTAAGAATAGATACTTTTTAAGAAAAGGTACTTATTAAGAAAGGTACTTTTTAAGAAAAGGTACTTTAATAAAGGTACTTTTTAGAAAGGTACTTTTTTTACGAAAAGGTACTTTTTAAGAAGAGGTACTTTTTTGAGAAATTATAATTTTTAAGAAAATGTACTTTATTAAGAAAAAATACTTTTTAAGAAAAGGCACTTTTTAAGAAAAGTTACTTTTTAAAAAAAGTTACTTTTTAAGAAAAGGTACTTTTTAAGAAAGGTACTTGTTAAGAAAAGGCACTTGTTAAGAAAAGTTACTTTTTAAGAAAAGGTACTTTTAAGAAAAGGTACTTTTTAAGAAAAGTTACTTTAATAAAGGTACTTTTTAAGAGAAGATACTTTTTAAGAAAACGTACTTTTTAAGAAAGGTACTTTTTAAGAAAATGTACTTTAATAAAGGTACTTTTTAAGAAAATGTACTTTAATAAAGGTACTTTTTAAGAAAAGGGACTTTTTAAGAAGTGGTATTTTTATGAGAAGGCACTTTTTAAGAAAAGTTACTTTAATAAAGGTACTTTTTAAGAAAATATACTTTTTAAGAAAACGTACTTTTTAAGAAAGGTACTTTTTAAGAAAAGGTACTTTAATAAAGGTACTTTTTAAGAAAAGGGACTTTTAAAGAAGTGGTATTTTTATGAAAAGGCACTTTTTAAGAAAAGACAATTTTTTAAGAAACTATAATTTTTTAAGAACGTTTTAGTTTCTATAAGAAAAGGTACTTTTTATAAGAAAAGGTACTTATTATAAGAAAAGGTACTTTTTTAAGAAAATGTTCTTTTTATAAGAAAAGTAGACTTTGGTAAAAACAAGTAAATTTTATTAGAAAAAACTGCATATTCTTAAAAAAGTACTTTTTTTAAAAAGTGCCTTTCCACAAAAAGGATCTTTTCTGAAAAAAGAACCTCTTCTCAAAAAAGTACATTTTCTTTAACAATTACCTTTTCTTAAAAACTGCCGTTTCTTAAAAAGTACGTTTTCCTAAAAAAGTACCTTTTCATAATAAAGTACTTTTTCTTAAAAAAGTAAATGTTCTTAAAAAGTATCTTTTAACTTTTTATATATTTTTTTTTGCAATAACTGTGTCCTTAAATTTTAAAGGTTTATATCTGGACACTGTCAAGATTATTAAAGAATGCTTATTAGAAAATTTTTGGAATGTAAATATCTAACTTCCAGTAAGAGCAACAATTCCGTTATTTTTCTTATTCTTCAATATTTTTGCTACTAAAAACTAAACACGTGTTTAGTCAAACGCGGTTAATGAAAGTGATGGCAGCAATCGAAGAAATTAAGTGAAAAAAAAATTTGTTCACTTATTTAGCCAACCCCATGTTCTCGTATCTGGCCATAGGAAGACAAGTGGGTGAATCACGGGCAACAACGCGAAATGTTATAAAAAGGTCTTATCAAACCCAGACCACATCCAGAAAATCTGGATATTGTCAGAAAATGTTGTCGTATAAACAAAACCCCAACCTATCTGAACGTGATTTGGCAAAAATGTATTATGTATCATCCGCAAATGTCCATAAAATAAAAAAAGACATAACTTGAGATCATTCTAAGCCATTAGAATGACAAAGTCAGAAAAGCCAAAACCCGAATTAAGAAATTTTAAAGGCTGTATCCGAATGGATGACGAAACATATATCAAGTGTGACTTTAAACAAATTCCTGGTGTTCAGTAAAATACAGCTCATGTCAGATGTGGTGTGAAGAAAATATTTAAGTACAAAAAGATGAACAAATTTTCTAAAAAGGTTTTGGTGTGGGCTCTACACAAAACCGTTCATCCTACATGGATCTTTAAATACTAATTTATACATAAAAAAATGTTCAGATAAACGTTTATTACCTCTTTATAAACAGCACATAGTACTTCCATTATTCTGGCCGGACTTGGCTATAATACATTATGCTAATCGGACATTAGAGTGGTTGTGGTTTAAAACAAATAATTTTAAATATGTCCCAAAGCAATGTAATCCCCCAAATTGCCCGGAGCTTCGTCCTATTGAGAAGTATTGGGCACAATTCAGGCGGATATGGCGTAAAAATACAAATTAGCAAACTATGACAAGAAACTAATTAAATATGGGATAAAAGCCGCAAAAAATCGTATATACACCAGATCATCTACCTAAAGATAATTTTTAATAGCAGAGCCCATCCCTCGAAATTCGAGTGCAATTGCTAGAAAATTTTATTTTTTAATTCAATTTTTTTCTTTCAATTTAATTCATTAAATTTATTTCATTATAAATATTTAAACACACAGATATAAGACTAAAGGTATTTGAACCACCTTGTATGCTACCTAAAGGTATGCTCATTTTAAGTAATTCACAATTCAACACAGGGCATGAGATATGCAAATTTTACAATGAAATTCGATTGCTATTGTCGTTATTGGTTTATTTCAAAATTATTTTTCAATTCAACACAGGGCTTTTCATATACAATTTTTGCAAAGACATTAAGAAATTAAATAAACACATAATTTTATGTGTTAGTAACAACTTTAAATGAATTTTATTTAAAAAAAAATGTTCCCTACAGCGCAAATCTGTAAATCTGGTGAACAGCTATAAAGAAATACCTTTCAAATGAGATATGTTTGGTCAAAATAGGTTTAAAACTGACAAAGTTACATCGTTCACAAGATATCGCCTTGCCTATTAATATTATAGATTTGTATTTTTTGAGAGTTAATATTTGTGTTCTCATTATATGATATGAATTTTAGATTTATGTTTTATTGTTGTTTTTAAGTTTGCAATAAAATAATTTGGAAACATTTTTTCGTATGCATTCTTTAGTTAAGACTCGTTCAAAATTTTTTTTAACAGATACTCATGAGTTTTAATTACTGAAAAATAACATATTATTTAAGCGCCCCGGTAGGTGAGTAGGTAGCGTGCTTGCGTGCGGGGGTCGTGGGTTCGATTCCTACCAGAGGCTTTGGTCTGTCGCTGCAAAAAAAAAAAAAAAAAAAAAAAAAAATGAACACACTACTCCCTCTTTCCTCCTTCCTATAACCTATTTTTCCGGAGATCAACACAATGTACTGCATCTGTAGGGGGCATCCCCTAAGTGTTGATTAATAAAAAAAAAAAAAAAATATTATTACAGGAATCGAACTTTGAGTATTCGATGGCTGGGTGAAAAAGTATTTCTCTTTGGTATCCTCACCTAAAATCTCAGGAAACTAAATAGAATCTTTATAATAGTAATTAATTTTTCCTACAGAAATTAAAAATTATTATCATTGTTTGGTATTAAAAGAAATTATAATAGTTAAATAGAATAGTAAATAAAAAAGCCATTAATTTTAAAGCTACATGCTATTCGAATTTAAAGGCGGTCGTATTAAAATGATATTAATAGTTTGTTAGATTTTGATGTCCTATTTAGACATATTGCAATTAATATGCAATTTTGGATTTGGTTTTCAATGGTGCGTAGTAGAGCAGAAGAAAACATATATTTCTAAAACTTCACAACTGCACTGTATTCTTAATCGGACCGGTTTCTGGCATTTCAGCCTTCATCAGCGATTTATTGAACATTGTGATAATTGTTGTGTTATAATTGAATATATTGTTTTTATATGAAATTTTTCTACTTAGGGCGGCCGTGAGGTTTGAACCTGCGCACAGTGGACCATATTTTGAGAAGGCGGCCAAAAATCATTTTTTTTTTGTTACCGATTTTAAAGTTTTGTCATTCATTTGAAAGTAAATACTAGTAAACCTCGGGAGCCAAAAAATTGCGACTCTATCTCAACTATATCACAGCGAACAGGGTCTTCGAAAATGGGCTTTCTCAGTATTTTGCTAAAATTAAATTTTTATTTTTGAATGACTGTAACTTCTTTGATTTAAAAGATTTTGAAGTGAAATAAATTTTGTATAATTTTTTGGCTTCCATACTATTAATGTTAAAAATGTAAAATCACTGAAACATTCCGAAATTTAAAAACAAAATTTTTTAAAAAAGGTCCAAATTTTCCGAAAATCTCCTACTTAATAGAGCATAACTCCTGCCAGTCAGAAGCAGTCAGAAAAAATGCACTCTTCTATAGCCTGAACTCTCCCCTATACTCCTATACCCCATTATACACCCGCCAGTTTTCGCCCGTGTGCATCAGAACAATTTTTCTGACCCAAGGTTAGATATTTTCTGCAAAATTTATCAATACAAAAGTTGTCCAC
This sequence comes from Cordilura impudica, assembly GCA_963682025.1. NCBI lineage: Eukaryota > Metazoa > Arthropoda > Insecta > Diptera > Scathophagidae > Cordilura > Cordilura impudica. Next base: position 221,948,657 of record OY821519.1, on the reverse strand, counting down.
TATGTGGTTAGGATATATTAAGTTTGAGGTGATGTTTGTAACTGCCAAAAATATTGGACCTTTATCCATCTTTTATTTTACGGATCGACTCAAAAACACTTTTTGAGTCAATTAAACGATGTCGTCCGTCCGTCTGAGGGTTATGAATACAAAAGTTGGTCGTACCGGTGCACCGTGGGTTTTTTTTGCGTGTCGGTAGAGTTGTCAGGAGTTGTTATATACTTATAAAAAAGGGTTGAGATATAATGCGCTTAATTGTTACAGGTACATTTACATAGGTATCTTTCAAAAACATTAATAGTCTGAATTAGAATTATATAGTTTAAATACCTGACAAAATGGGAAACAATTTAAATAACAGGTAAATGGTAAAAAAAAAACTATTGCGACATATCCCTTTAAGATATGAGCAGGTATGCTTCACCTTTTAAAAGGGGTTAGGGTGTGGGTTTTTTATGCTTCTAAAAGTGGTAATAAAAGATAAAAATTTGTAAATGGTAAAAAAAAACTATTGCGACATAGCCCTTTAAGATATGAGCAGGTAAAAAAAAAAACAAATTCAACAAAAATGTCTACAGCTAGGCCTCTTAATCGACCAACCAAAACAAGGGGAAGGAAACACAAATGATGGAAATACTGCAGCATCTATCACAGGTGTAGATCATGAATTAATAAGACGATTCAAAATCATATTACAAGTTCTAGCATGCAGCAGAAAGATAAATGCAAAAAAATTTGCAGAGTACGCCAATAAAACAGCTATACTTTATAATGAAAAATATTCTTGGAGATATATGCAATCCACAGTTCATAAAATTTTGTACCATGGGGAACAAATAATTCAAAACAATATGCTACCAATAGGAGATCTATCTGAAAAAGCGCAAGAAAAAAGGAACAAAGACTACAGATTCTTTCGCGAGCACAACACAAGGAAAATGTCCAGATGTTGTACTAATGAAGACCTTATCACTATTTTGTTGTGCACTTCAGATCCATATATGTCCAACATTCGTCAAAAATGGAAAACTACCTCTATTGAATTAGACGAAGAAGCTAAACAACTTCTAGAAGTTGAAAATCAAGGCTATTTAGAAGAAATTTTTACTAAAATTGGTTGATTTAAAGTACTTTTTCATTACACTAACAATAAGTTACACTTTTTTTTATATAGTTAAAAAATTTTCTTGATTTAAAAATTTATATATTTTGTAAATTTACAATAAAAATTGTTATATTTCATAAATTTACCATAAAAATTGATATAGAAATATTTAAAAAGACAATAAAAAAAAATTTAACTAAAGCAAAAACATACGAGTTTTTCATTGAAACTTCTCTATCTTGAACCAATATAAGGTAACTTTTACGTTCGCTGCTTAATAAATTATATTTGAACTCGGGATCTTTGAAAAAAAAAAACAACCTTTGGCCCTTGTACACATTAGGACTAATAAGTTTATGGGGGCCAAAGTTTGGCATTTTCTGTAAAAATTATTTTAAAAATTTGTTAAAAAGTATTAGTTGTAAAATTAACTGAAAAAATAAGACATTATATTAAAAAAACCTTTTTTTTACCTTTTAACACTTCACTTTTGTACTAAAATTCAACTACAAATGAAAATGTATTTTAAACCCTCCCTTATTTTCGGTCGAGAATTACGTTTTATAGCAAAACTTAAAGGCTAAAGTCTCACCTACCAAACAAAAAAAAAACCGCATATCAAAATTCCAATCCAATCAAAAGTTATAGATTTTTGACCGCCTTCTCGTCAAATGGTCCACTGTGCTGCGCCTATCTCACACACACTCGTACTTGCACTTTTTGGTCATGCGCTGTAACACACTCACCTAAAGTCACGCCTATGAGCAGTGTGGTTAAGAATCACAATCGTATCAATCTCAGAAGCTACAATTCTGTTCAAACAAATTTCCACTAATCTCAATTTCGTAAGAGTTGATATGATCATGTTTGTAATATTGAGTTTAAGACACAGGTGGATGGTATCAAAGATTCGGCTTGGCCGAATTTAACACTCTTACTTGATCATGTTCAATATTTATAAGTAGTTTAAGACAGTTCTTTATTTTGGTAAAAAAAAAATCCATCTTATTCAATTTGTTCAAAATAAGCTTTAACATCTGCCTTCCAATCGTTATAGGCGGCTACTTTAAAATTAAACATATATTCGCCGGTGGGTAATGGCAGAAATCGAAACATTGTTCTATCCAATACCATGTTATTAACAATTATGTCATCCTATAAGAAATAAAGAACACAGAAAAACTAAATATTTTAAAAGTAATTACTAAAAACAAAAACACACTCACATTATAAGGACAAGTATGATTAATATTCGAATCTTTCATAAGAAAATCGAAAAAGAATATTCTTAAAAATGACAGACGTTTCGTAGAATTTTTAAAAAATTTACAAAAATCGGTAGTAACGTTATACAGAAATGTTCGATAGCCGTTGGCTTTTCGCAATAATTCCAAATTAATCTAAATTAAAGATAGGCAAGTAACTTGAAGATATTTATATATGGATAAACTGGAAATACCGTAACATTTGTGACTGGAACCTGATGCAATTTGACGTGAACATTCAAACCCACTACGCCACGTCGCAATAGTTTTAAATAACATTTTTCAAATGTGGCAAATGGTTTATCCAATGCAAGACATTTTAAGTTAGTAAAACGTACATCTCCTCCAGTTATTGTTAATAGATAATGAAATAATAGAACTTGATAAATGAAATTCATTTTATGGACTAAATTCAGTTTATTGAAATTTTTGGTTGAAATGGTAATCGATTAAGCATTCAAGTGTGTAATGATATTAATATAAAACAATTATTTAGTTTATACAATAATTTCTAAAACAATAAAGATTTATATAGTGCTAACTTGAATTTAGTAATCAACTAGCAAATGAAGCAGAGATGGTAAAAATTGGCAAACAGCACTAAATTTTACCCAACTCATCACCAACATTCTTTTATATTTTTTTAAAAACACTGATCATAAATGTCGCTAGAATATTTTACAATAAAATAAACTCATCGAATAGCGAAAAATACTTAGTTAGTGGTTGATTTAAAAAAAGTTCTTCCGTTTAAAGTTTTCCATCACTGTTTTTAGGCTGGTTTGTTAACGTACGGGAACTTATCCACTATCACAAAATGTACTTTGATTTTTATATGGTTTTTACTTCCTACTATTAGAGATAATTAAAAAAAATTTATTTTGTTTTGGCAAATATATTTTTCATTATCAAATTAGATCTGAGGAAATTAATTATGTTTTAATTACAAACAAATTAAAATTACAGTCTAAAATGAATTACGACGGAAAAACTTTTTTGTGCAAGTAGTGGGAGATCACATTTGATCTTATATGATTCAAATTAAATGTTTCAAATTGTTTACATTTAATGCGACCTGCTAACCTTATGGCTCAGGGGTTGGGAATGTTAATACAATTTATTATTTCCGACTCATTTGCAACAATTTATTTTTTTTTGGTTCTGTAATGTGTAGAAAAGTCACCCAAGAAGAAAATTTAGTTTTTGAAGAAAAGGTGTCATATTAAAAAAATTTACTTAATAAGAAAAGGTACTTTTTAAAAAATAATTTACGTTTTTAAGAAAAGTTTCTTTTTGAAGAAAGTACTTTTTTTTTAATAAAATGAAATTTGTTTAAGAAAAGCCGATTTTTTTTTAAACAAAGGTACTTTTTCAAGAAAAAGTACTTCTTTCCTTTTTTAGAGAAAGGATATTTTTTTTAAGAAAAGGATACTTTTTAAGAAAAGATACTTTTTGAAAAGGTGCTTTCTTAAGAAAAGGGTACTTTTTTAAGAGAAGGGTAGTTTTTTCAGAAAAAGTACTTTTTACGAATAGGTAATTTTTTAAGTGAAGGTAATTTTTCAAGAAAATGCAGTTTTTACGAGCAAAGGTACTTTTTTGAGCAAATGTACTTTTTTGAGCAAGGGTACTTTTTTGGAGAAAGGGTCTTTTTTTGAGGAAAGGTACTATTTTAGGAAAATGGTATTTTTTTTAAAGAAAAGGGTACATCCTGAGGCAAAAGATACTTTTTTAAATATAGGTACATCGTCAAAAGAAAGTAATTTTTTAAGAATAGGTACTTTTTAAGAAAATATACTTTTTGAGAACTAATGCCTTTTTGCGGAAAGGTACTTTTTTCAGAGAAAGTACTTTTTTTTTTAGAAAAGAGCTCTTTTTAAGAAAATTAACTGTTTATGGAAAGACACTTTTTTGAAAAAAAGTATTCGTTAAGAAAATTACATTATTTGAAGAAAAGGTACTTTTTTTAAGAAAATTAGCTTTTTTAATAAAAGGTAGCTTTTGAAGGAAATGTTATTTTTTAAGAAAATTTACTTTTTTAATGAAATAACCTTTTTAGAAAAGGTACTTCTTAATAAAATGCACTTTTAAGAAAAGTCACTTTTTTAAGGAAAGGTACTTTATTAAGAAAAATACTTTTTTAAGAAAATAGGTACTTTTTTTTAGGAAAATTTACATTTGTCAGAAAATTTGTTTTTTTTAGAAAATTTACTTTTTTAGACAATAGGTACTTCGTCAAATGAAAGTACTTTTTAAGAATAGGTACTTTTTTAAAAAAATGTACTTTTTAAGTACAAATATTTTTGTAAGAGGAGGTTTTTTTGAGGAAAAGTACTTTTTCAGAAAAAGTACTTTTTTTAAGGAGACACTTTTTTGAGAATAGGTTAAGAAAATAAATTTTTTTGAGGAAAAGATACTTTTTTAAGAAAATATACATTTTTAGGAAGATTTATTTTTTTACGAAAATTTACTTTTTTAAGAAAATATACCTTTTCAGAAAAGGTGCTTTTTAATAAAATGAACTTTGTTTAATAAAAGTCACTTTATTAAGAAAAGATACTATTTTAATAACAGGTAGTGTTTTAAGAAAAATGCTTTTTTAAGAAAATTTTACTTTTAAGGAAAAAGGTGTTTTTTTTTTAAGAAAAGGTACTTTTTTAAGAAAAATACTTTTTTAAGAAAAATACTTTTTTAAGAAAACGGTACTTTTTTTTTTTAGGAAAATTTACATTTTTCAGAAAATTTACTTTTATTTAGAAAATTTGCTTTTTTTAGGAAATAGGTACTCGTCAAATGAAGGTACTTTTTAATGAAAAGTCACTTTCTTAAGAAAAGGTACTTTCTAAGAACAAATACTTTTGTAAGAGGAGTGTTTTTTGAGGAAAGGTACTTGTTTGAGAGTAGGTACTTGTTAAGAAAATATTTTTTTTTTAAAGCAGAGGTACTTTTTTAAGAAAATTTATTTTTTAAGAAAATATGCCTTTTTAGAAAAGGTACTTTTTAATAAAATTAACTTTGTTTAATAAACCTCACTTTTTTAATAAAAGGTACTATTTGAATAGGGTACTTTTTTAAGAAAAATATTTTTTTAAGAAAAATGGTTTTTAACAAAAGGTACTTTTTTTTTAAGAAAAAGATATTTTTTAAGAAAAAGGTACTTTTTTTTAGGAAAAAGCTATTTTTAAGAAAAAGGTACTTTTTTTTTTAGGAAAAAGGCACTTTTTTTTTGGGAAAAAAGTATTTTTTTGGGAAAAAAGTATTTTTTAAGAAAAAGATAATTTTTTTAAGAAATAGGTACTTCGTCAAAAGAAGGTACTTTTTTAAGAAAAGGTACTTTTTAAGAAAAAGTACTTTTTAAGAAAAGGTACTTTTTTCAGAAAAGGTAATATTTTAATAAAAAGTACTAATTAAGTATGAGTTGAAGCAGTAGACAGAAGGATGCTAAAGATGAAAAATGAGCCTCATCGCTGAACAATAATATTTTGTAGGGAAAATCAAAATCAATATCAATATGTTCTTCAGCCCGCTGGCCGAATTGGTGGCAAATACGGTGGTCGTTTGGCTTTAATTCTTGTACAAGTTGAATCCTGAAAGCTTGTAAACCAAGAGCTTTTCTTGAAATGGACACATCCCCATTTGCTGAGAACGTCACCGAATTGATCGATGCGGGTCTTTTTCTTTTTTTTTTGTTTCTTTTACATTATCATTAAAAGTAACCGTTGTGCGCAAACGATCCATAATTATTCGAGTTTGCGATTATGAATATTATAAAATGGACGAAGCGCACGATAATTCTGTGGTTTTCTAGAATAACCGCGTATGTCATAAAATCAAAATGTTCAGGGGAGCCAAAAATCGTTTTATTTGAAATTATTGGCTCGATATAAAGTTTTTAGAGCTTTTTTTTAACAGTCCTGTAGATATGGGCAATAAATACTTTATATAAAATTTTGGGTCAAAAATCTTCAGAGGAATAGATCCTAGAGAAAGACGAAAAAAACAATATGTAAATAACACTTAAAGTGTGTGCAGATAAAACAACTTATGTCGACAAACATCATTTTCTTTGAAAAAGAAAACTACCAATGCATCCACCCATGTAGACATAAGTTGTTGTTGCTGGAAAAATGGATTTTTTTGTTCGTCAACAAAAAGTCAACGGGACTTAGGATGAGAATATAACAACGTATCAAGAATAATAGTGATAAAAAATAACAGAAATAAACACACAAGTTTTTATAAGTGGTTATAAACTGAAAAATAATCCAAAATTATTTTACATTTTTTTTCATTAATAACAACGTATGTCGCTATGTGTCGTTTTCTGAGAAAATAATTTGTCAGCGATCAAAAGTAGGTTGACATACGTCGTTAGTGCTGCAAATGAATTTAATAAACATTTAAGTTACGTCGTTATTTAAAGAAAAAACTCAGAAATGGTCAATATTAAAAAAAAAAAAAAAATTGAACGCATGTAAAGAGCGTTAAAAATTAATGTATTTGGCATTGTTAACTCAAAACTGACAAAAATGGACATACGCGGTTATTCCAGAAAACCACAGAATTTTGATGAACAGAGCCATTACTTTGATAGAAAATTTCAACAAATTGCAAGCGTTGTCTAAGTTGTGTAAGTCTATCCATTATGAAATGACAAACTAAACTAAACAAAAACAAGTAAGAAAATTATAGTCGGTCTAGCCCGACTATACGATACCCTATATCATGGTTTAGACACCCTATCTCTTCGGTCCAACTAATTGGATATAGCAAATAAGCATAAATCAAATTTGAGTGGTATTTGTATTAATTTTTTTGGCTGCAGATATGAAAAAGTTCATATCGGATGATATGTCTATATGGGGACTAGGTCCAAAAAGGACCGATCCTGACCATATTTGGTAAAGTCACTTACACTTTGAAAAAATATATACAAACAAAATTTGAGAAGAATCAGTGCAATATTTTTGTTTTTTGATAGATTTAAGTGAAGATCGGGAAGCAGCTCTATATGGGGCCTATGACTAAGAGTTGTCCAATAGGGATCATTTATTGACTACTCATTAATGGATGTAATATGTACATACAAACCTAATTTGACTAAGATTTGTATGATAATTTGGATCTTATGGAAATATATATTGATTTCATAGGGGTCAATAGCGTTCATCCCATGGCCGATAAAAGATTAAATACTAAATTTCATCAAAATATATTCATATTTGCGACCTGCAGTTTGATTACAAGCTTTACATGGACACACAGACGGACGGACGGACGGACGGACATCGTTAAATCGAATCAGATAGTGATTCTGATTCGATCGGTATAATTAAAGATGGGTGTAGGTCAAATATTTTTGGTTGTTACAAACAGCAGCACAAAGTCATTATACCCAAACCACATAGTGGTATAGGGTATAACAACTATCAGCTGTTAAATCGATTGTCAAATAAAGCAGTGTTGCCAACTCAAATTTTGTGAATTTCTAAAAATACCCTTTGCAACATCCAAAGTAACAGCAACAATAATTATGAAAACAACAAAATAAAAATTTAGAATTGCAACAAATAGAAAATAAATATTTTATCAAAATTTTTTAATTTTATTCCATGTCTCGTGATGTGACGAACCGATTTTGATGAATATTTAACGTTTTTGGAAAATTTATGAAACACAGCTGAACTATAAACGAACATCCGGACAAACGGAGAAATATAGAAAAATAGGAATTTTAATCAAAATATTCAAAAACACGCATTTAAAGCAAAATCTATAATGTTAATAGGCTAGGCGATTTCTGGTGAACGATGTTTTGTTCTACTGTTTTATCCCGATTTTGACCAAACGTATATTTTTTGAAAGGTATTTCTTTTTAGCCGTTTTGCAGATTTACAGATTTTAAAATGTTGGCTTTAATTAATTTCTTAAAGTTGAAAAAAATGCCATCAAATTTCATGATCTAGTTTTTTTTGGCACAAAAGTGGTCTGGGGCATTTGCTATTTCTTGGCGAGTTTTTATTCGATTTTGAAGTTGTATAGCTTTTTGGAAAGATAATTTTATATTGATCCCGAATTATATAACAATTTGTCGGAAACATTAAACTATAGAACGAAATTTTCGTAAAATCTTAAAGAAAGTCATATTTTCCCCATATAAACACACTTGAAATTTTTGATCGCGTTGAGCCACCTCTAAATGTTTTTTGATTGGCCCAAAACTTTGTATTTCTCACTTTTTTTGCTATTCGCATATTTCTAGGGGGTGCGACCGAGAGTTTGAAAACTTTTTTTTCTCCATATAATGAAGGACCACCCTAGCATATCTATAATATTAATAGGCTAGGCGATTTCTTGTGACCGATGATTTGTTCTACCGTTTTATTCCGATTTTGGCCAAACGTATATTATTTGAAAGGTATTTCTTTTTAGCCGTTTTGTAGATTTACAGATTTTTAATTTTTTTTCCTTTATTTTGAGTAAATTGCATTTAAAATTGCTACTAACACATACATAAAATTATACAAGGCTATGTGTGTGTTTATTAAATTTATTTATGCGTTTGTAATAAAAATGAGCTTGTTTTTTTGTGTTGATTTGTGAATTGGCTAATCAATTATAGCCAATTCACAAATCAACACAAAAAAACAAGCTCATTTTTATACCTTTACGGCCTTTATTTAATGAAAAAATAAAATTTCCTAGAATTTGCACTCGAATTTCTAGGGCTGGAATTTGCTAGTATTCAAAAATATGCTACAACAAATCGAAACAATTTTTTTGTAAATTTATTGATACGTATAGATGTTACGTCCATATTTAATATATGGCCTGTCAAGTAAAAACATGCCTGTCTATCCTTGTCCTTATTATCTTTATCTGGAAATTTTGTGCGAGTTCATTAAACATGGGTAAGATCGGACCATTAAGCGTGGCAACTTCCATTTTTTCATAGTTAAAATATTTTCTAATTTAAATTCGAATAGAAATTAGTTATTTACGAAATGTTGTACGCTAAGACGGAACAGCGTTTCGCGGAAACCTCTTGTATATAAATTTGCTTTTGAAAATCCTTTTAGTAGCTCCGATCAATTATAAACCTTGGACCTTTTAGTACTGTAATGGTCTTATTCATGATGTTTTACCATTAACGGCCCTGATATTAGTTGTTCAAATTTGATTTTGAAAATCTTTTTAGTAGCTCCGATCATTTATAAACCATGAACCTTCTAGTGCAATTATTGTCTTGTTTATGATTTTTTTATTGTTCAAAGCCTTGTTCTTATTTATTTAATTTTTAACAACAGTTAAGAAAAATTGAGTAAACTTTTAATTTCTAATATTATTTTTCTAAAATATTATTTTTTTTTTTAATATATTAGTAATTATTTTGTCTTAATTGTTAATATTTATTAAAAGTTGCAACTGTTATCTATAGTTTAGATACGTTTCTACTAATTTCAAACTTTATTTTTTCCAAATAATTAAATGTTGGTTTTTTTTTTATGCAATTCTATACAAAGTTGTGAAAAAGTAACTACGTTTCAAACTAACTTTTTGACAATAAAATAAACCAGTTGAAAATCATGTGGAAATAAAGAAAACCAACAAAAATATTTCTCAAAACTCAATATGTATAGAAAAGTATAAAGTTTTTTGATAATAAAAAAACAAAAATAGAAAAAGTATTTTTTTTTTTTTTGAAAGTCGATTGTTTTGAGTTAAATACATTACTATGTAGTTTATGCTCGTGGTAGATGGAATACAAACTGGCAAAAAAAAACTTTTACGGTTCATTTTGGCTAAGGATAAATGTTGACGTGCCAATTTTTAACAATTAAATGTTACCACATGGGAGAGTTTTTAGTTTTGCAGTTTTTATTTTTATTTTGTGAATTAAGATAAAATTTCATACGTGCAAATTTTTACAAAACAATTTGCTGACATTTATTGCAATTAAAACAAGAAAAATCTATGGTATATATAAAATAAAAAAAGATGAAACATTCTAACTTTAAAATTGACAATTATTCGAAATGTTAAAATAAATACAAAAATAATTTGAAAAGTTTTTTCTCTTTTTGCCTTTAGAGAAAATAAATGTTAATTGTTGGTTATTTAGCTACAAAATATTTAATATGAAAGAAAATATTATAAAAAAAAAGAAATTGGTAGAAAATAATCCCGGAAAAATTATTGTATTTATATATGCGTGTAAATGATTTACAATTACTACTTATTAAATATTACTATACCGAAAGGATGCGTGTATTTATAGCAGAGTTCAGAAAAAAACACACACTGAATAAAAAACTCGTACATATATGTAAACAAACATAACTTAGACCAACACACACATATTTTTATTTTCATATCAATTATGTTTGTTTTTAAATTTTCTTCGGTGCCCAACACAACCATGACTGTGTTCGTTTTAATATTTCGTTATTTACACGAACATTTTTGTATCACGTACTTTTTGTTTCAATCACACATAAAGCACACATCTTTGAGTGTTGCTTTGTTTGAAGATCATGTTCTGGTACGTGTACTGAAAAAAAAACAGAACATGTACAATAAACAGGTTCGAGTTCAGTTATATTTTAAGTCGTGTTGTGACTCGTGTAGTAAGAAAAAACTACTAGTAAGAAAAAACTACACGAGCCACAACACGACTTAAAATATAACTGAACTCGAACCTGTTTATTGTACATGTTCTTCAGTACACGTACCAGAACATGATCTTCAAATAAAGCAACACTCAAAAATGTGTGCTTTATGTGTGATTGAAACAAAAAGTACATGATACAAAAATGTTCGTGTAAATAACGAAATATTAAAACGAACACAGTCATGGTTGTGTTGGGCACCAAAGAAAATTTAAAAACAAACATAATTGATATGAAAATAAAGATATGTGTTCGCTGCTTTTGAACAGAACATTGTGTGTTACATGTGTGTATTTTCTGAACCTTGATTTATAGTGTAATAAGTATGTATTTGTACAGTGGTGGGCATTAGGTTAGCACACTTTATATATGTTGCATTCTAAAGCTTATATATATATTTTTTCTAGTAAACTAAATTAAGTGTTGTCTGTGACGTGATCAATATATTCTGTAATTTTTTGTGTGGTTCTGTTTTGCGGTTTTCCTTCAGTGTTGATTAATTTCAAGTACAGTACGAGCTCGATTTTCTCAACTACCGATTATTGCAACACCCCGACTTGCGCAACCGCTCTTTTTTTACACATGAGTCTTTATAAGTGCAACACGTTCAAAAAAGCAGTATCGATGAGCGCAACTTTTCAATGTATTCACAGAAATTATATGTTTTTTTTATTTTCATGCTATGTAGTGTACACAAAAATGTGATTTCAGTGGCGTATTTGCCAAAACGACGTCTGACTGACTTACCACTTACCCCCCATCTTTTTAATTTGTATTATTATTTTTGTATTAAGTCGACGCCACTGTTCAATGTGAATGAGCAAATGACTGTTATAGTACAGTTATATTTTTTTGTTATGCTTTACCCATCGTTGATTTTAGTATAGAAATATTAGCGTGGAGTGAAGACCATTGTGACCATGGGTGTTGTGAAAAAGATTGAAAAGCTAACAATCAAACAAAAATGTGAAATATTAGATAAGTTAATAAAAGGAGAGTCTGTAAAAAGTATTTGCTTATTTTATAATGTTAATAAGTCCACCATCAGTAGAATTAAAAAGAATGAAGTGGTTATAAAGAAATTTGTGGAAAATACTGAGGCTGGACCAGGAAAACGTGTCACTGTGAAGGCTGTGGAACTTCCTAAAATGGAAAGGGCACTATTTAAGTGGTTTTTAAAACAAAGATCCCGAAATGTACCACTTTCAGAAGAAATTTTAAAAGCAAAGGCAATTTTCTTTCATCGAAAAATTCAAGAGAAGAGCTCCGATTTTAATGCTAGCCTTGGTTGGTTAAAAAATTTTAAAAAGCGCCATGGAATTCGTTGGTTGAAAGTGTGTGGCGAAAAGCTTTCCAATAAGCCGGAATATGTCGATCCTTTTCTAATGAAATTTAGGAATAGAGTAAAAGAACTTGATTTAACCCCGGAACAAATTTACAATTGCGACGAATCGGGGCTATTTTACAGACTTCTACCACACAAAACCCTAGTAAGCTCCAAAGAAGCATCAGCACCTGGACGTAAAATTTCAAAAGAGAGGATCACTTTTTTGCCTTGCATGAATTCAAGTGGAACTCACAAACTGAAGTTATTAGTGATTGGGAAATCTGCTAATCCTCGCGCTTTTAGGAACTTTAACAACAAGCCGGTTCATTATAAAGCAAATAAGAATGCATGGATGACAGCCGTTATTTTTGAAGAATGGTTCAAAAAAATGTTCGTACCAGAGGTTTGTATTCTAGAAATTACTTAAAAGTTTTTATTTTAATTTAAATTCTTTCAGGTGACAAAGTTTCTTGCTTCGAAAGGACTTCCTAAAAAAGCACTTTTACTCATCGACAATGCACCGTGTCACCCCAAGGAGATTGAATTGCAGAGCGATGATGGTAATATTCAAATAATGTGCCTTCCACCTAATTGCACAGCTATCCTCCAACCGCTCGACCAAAACGCAATAAATCTTACGAAACTGTATTACAAAAAAAGTCTTTTAGCACATTTGGTTGGAGTACGCGGTTTTGATTTGGAGGAAAAGCTTAAAATGTTCAATATTAAAAAAGCCGTCATATTATTGGCAATTGCGTGGGAAAAGATTTCGGATGAACAGGCTGAACTAGCTCCATCCGTTGAACATGACATTTCTCCCGGTATAAACTTATCAAATATAGATATCGCAGAATGGTTAAGCGAATGTAATCTAGCTGAGGATGAAATTGTGGATGAAATTTCAGACGATGAACATCCTGTTGATGATGAGGCCTTAGAAACAAACATCATTACTACGGACGATGTATTGAGAGCACTAGATTTATCTATGGAATGGGCGTCTTTGAATGATATAGCGCATGAAAAAATTTTTGTCATTCAAGAGATAAAAGAAGCGACAGTAAAAAAAAAAGTTCAAAAATCTAGAGTTTATAATTTACTTTATTTTTCTTACTGTCCTAATTTATGTTTTTTTGTCATTAATGGAATATGTATATGTATGGCTCTTAGAAATGTTATGTTTTTTTTTGTTTTAATAAATGAATTGAATATGTATGCTTACAAAAGTATATTTTTTTTTAGTGACGTGGGGCATTTTGCACAAAGTAAAATAACAATTTTCAATAGAGGTTCGGTAAGCGCAACAATCTCGGTAACTGCAACCGGCTTGGGCTGATATCGGTTGCGCAAATCGAGCTCGTACTGTAACAAGTAATACGAGCTGGATACTAGTTTAGCACATTTGACAAATTTTGATATTTTTTTTATATTATTTTTCGAATTTAAAATCTTAAATAGGTAAGTTTTACAAGTAAGTTTTTAGTGGCTAATTTTAAAAGTTTTAATGAAAAACAAAAAACAATATTTAGACATGGCTAAAAGTAAATTGTGTACAGAGGCTCAGCGTCAGGTTATTCTGCAAATGAGCTCGAGAGGAAGCACTGTTGTTGAGACCGCATCTATTTTATATTGCTCCAGGAAGATGGTGTACACCGCATTAGGTCATATTCAAACCTATGGGTCATACAAAAATGTTGCACAGGGTATTAGACCTTGAAAAACAACTGGTAGAGAGGATTCTTTTATTTGTAGAGTCTCAGTTGCGAACCCATTTAAAACCTCAACTAAAATTCAGAGAAAGTTTTCAACAAAATTTGGCATTGTCATCTCCTCAAAAACAATAAGAAGAAGACTAAAGAAACAAACTTGCGTTGTTGTATTGAACAACATAAGCCACTCGTGTCAAAAAATAACTTGAAGCCGAATTTCAGTTGCCCGTGAGCATTTAGAGAAGTCAATTCCTTTTTGAAAAAATAATCTTTGGAGTGACGAATCAAAATTTTGTCGGTTTGGATCTGACGGAAAATGTTATATATGGCATCCTCCAAACAACTCGAAGTCAACATCAAAGAGGGTAAAGCACGTTGGCGGAAATGTGATGGTTTGGTCTGCGTTTTCTGGGCAGGATGTTGGTTGCATACACGAAATTGATACGCGAATGGATCATTACGCTTACAAAAATATTCTTGTGAACACAATGATTCCATATGCATAGGAAAACATCCCATTTAGATGGCGTTTTATGCACGACAACGACCCAAAACATACTTCAAACACAGTGAAATGTTGCTTGGAACAAAATAATCTCGACGTATTAAATTGGCCAACTAAATCACCGGGTCTCTATCTCATAGAGAATCTATGGAATGATGTAGAGCAACACATTACTGCTGTTACACCCAAAAATTTGAGCGGTTTGTGGACGGAAATCCAAAAGGTATGGTAAGCAATACAAAAGGAACGTTTTATGGCCCTAGTTGCCTGTATGTCCAGGAGATGTGCAGCTATTGTTAAAAATAAGGGTTTTCCCCATCAAGTACTAAGATTTAAATTAAATAAATTTTTGGTTTTGTTTTTTTTTTATGGAAATAATTTTTTTTTTTTGGTTTGTGCTTAATTAGTGTCCAATAATTTTTTGGGTTTGGTTGCATTTTTAAAGGAAACAAACTAGTTGCAATGAACAAAACTGAAGCAAAATAATGTCACGTATTTTTGGACAGCACGTGTCACATTATAAGTATAAGAAAATTCTTGGTTTAGAAGAGTGCACATTAGGCTGGCCCTTAATAAAAAAGTGAGAAATACAAAAGCATCAAAAAGCATTTAGAGGTGGCTCAACGCGATTAAAAATTTCAAGTGTGTTTTTTATTGGGAAAATATGACTTTTTTTTTCAGATTTTACGAAACTTTCGGTCTATAGTTTAATTTTTCTGACTAATTGTTATATAATTCGGGATTAGTATGAAATTATCTTTTCAAAAAGCTATAAAACTTCAAAATCGAATAACAACTCGCCAAGAAATAGCAAATGCCCCAGACCACTTTTGTGCCAAAAAAACTAGATCATGAAATTTGATGGCATTTTTTTCAACTTTAAGAAATTAATTAAAGCCAACATTTTATTTAAGTCTCTATACCTGTAAGTACTCAGATATGAAGTATTGTTTTATTACCACCTTGTTAACCTATTAAGCACTGAGACCGAAAATGAAAAATTTTTTTGATAAAATTTTGAAAACACCCTTTTCAAGTTTTGAAAAATTTTCTTAAACAAAATTTAAAAAAAAATTGATCTATCTCTCTCAGGTCTTGTTAAATGCATGTTAGAGATTAACTGTGTGAATTTTGAGTTAAATCCCTATGTCAGAATTTTTTTGATAATGAGTTTATTTTTGCGGATTTCGAGAAAAATGGTATTTTTGTAAAATATTCAGTAAATCTACTATTTCTTTGTATCAAAAATTCATCACTTTTCTTCTTTTAAATGTTATATTTTATCTTAATAGCCTAGGGTTTCCAAAAAAAAAATATTATGATCCCATTAACCCTTTTGGAATTGAGGTCACATATGACCCCAAGCTAATAAAAAACAATTTATTCAAAAAATTCAAAATTAAGATAGTTTTAAATAAAAATGACCCAAAACGAGCTTTTATATTAAACTCGATGAAACCACTATTTAGAATTTTAGAAAAATAATTCGGTTATTTTTTATTTATTTAAGGCTTCAGTGCTACTGGGCTCAAAATAATCCATTGTGATATATCTTTGGTGCAATTATCTGCTTATTGCTCGCGAATATAAATTAAAACAACTTTTAACCAATTTTGTTATAAAATTTTTTTATGTATAAAAGCTATCTATATTTTTCTAAATAAAATAAGAAAACCCACAAATCACCCAAAGCTAATAAACGTCATTTTATTCAAAAGAATATGAAATATCTATAATATTAATAGGCAAAGCGATTTCTTGTGACCGGTGTAAGTTTCACAGTCTTACCCCCTATTTTGACAAAAAATTTATCATTTGAAAGGTATTTCATTTTAGCTGTTACCCAGATTTACAGATTTTCATCGTCTGTAATATTTTTTTTTGGATTTATGATCGTTTAAAGTTGCTACTAACACATACATAAAATTATACAATGCTATGTGTGTGTTTATTAAATTTGTTTATGTGTTTGTGTTAATGTGTTGAGTTTGTTTTCTTCATTGAAAATGAGTTGAATTGTGAAGCATACCTTTAGGGTTTTTTTAAATGAAAAATTAAAATTTCCTAGAATTTGCACTCGAATTTCGAGTGCTGGAATCTGCTAGTAAAATTAATATAATAATATAAAATTAAAGAAAAGCAATACTTATTGCAAGTCGTAAGTGATTACAGAAAACAATTTGAATTGCACACTAAATCATCCTTAAATACACCAAAATAAAAAGAATTAATTTTACATTTCATATTCTTTTGAATAAATTGTCTTTTATTAGCTTTGGGTCATTTGTGGCTCTTATTCTATTTTTTTTTTATTTCATGTAAAAATTGTAATCAAACTACATGTCGCAAATATGAATATATTTTGATAAAAATTAGCGTATAAGCTTCTATCGAACATAGAATGAACGCTATTGAAATTGGTGAAAATCGGTTCATGTTCAGACCTAGTCCCCATACATATGACACCAATGAGATCGGCATAAATTGCCATAATATCCAAATTATATAGATCTGGGTCAATTTATTATATCCATTTATAGTAGTAGTCCAAAAATAAACCCTATAGGACAATTTTTAGTCATAGCCCCGTATGAATCTGAAACAATAAAAATATTGCACAGATTTTTCTCAAAAAATGGTTTATATGTGTTTTTGCAAAAAATAAGTGACCTTATAAATATAGTCCCCATATAAATATCCATAATAATATCCGATATAAACTTTTTCATATCTGAAGGCAACGAAATTAATAACACTGCCACTCAAATTTGGTTTATGCTTATTTTCCATATCTAATTAAGTTGGACCTAATTTTATAATTTGTTAAATTATTTTGATTAATAGAATTATCATGAACAATAATAATAAGAAAATTTATAATGATATGAAGATTAAATTTTATGCAATAATTTTAAATAAAATTACAAGTGAGCGAGTATTTTATGCAGCCACTGTACACATTTTATTGTAATGAAAAAAGACTGCATAGGGGCTATTGAAATACTAATTTTGACAATTTTTATAAAATTTTTCAATGATATTATTTCCTCTGAAAAAATATTATGAAACAAATGTTTCCAAAAGATTCACAAATTGCATTTACATAATTTTTTTATTTCTTAGCTTAACGAAGTTATTTATGTTCAACTTAGCAAAGTTCAAAAACAAGCTAAGTTAAGATATATTTATTTTTTTTATGATTTTTCCAAGAAAATTTTATTGTTTAATAAACACCCAGTATTTACATTAAATTGAGCACTACATAGCGTTTTTTTTTGTTGTATATATTGCATGGACATTGCAAACTTTATAATAACGTATAAATACCACGATTTGTTAAATTAACAATAAAATGTGACTTTTTTAACCATATCATCATTTTAATTTATATACATATAAAACAACAATTTTTTTTTTTCAACTGTCAAAGTACGACTACTGTCAATTGTTAATACGGATGTATAAACTCACATATTTTTTGTGTTTTTTTTTTTGCGCGCGTATAAAGTCAGTTTTTTGTCAAGAATATACATACATATATATCAAATTAACGCCATGACTATAAATGACACATATCATTGTTTAATATTGTTTGTATGTATGTGGCTGCTTATATTGTATATTAAGTCCATAATTTAAACTACCGATTACAAGAGATACGACATCCATCTGTCACATTAAATGTATTATAAAAGGTTCTTCTATATAGATCTGTACACATATATATATCCATATATACAAATCCATAGTAAATATGGAATATATTAAAAATACATACATACTAATTATATACATACATTTTTACAATTTTCAATACAAAAAAAAAAAAATGGTGGAGAGTAGTTGGCTGCTACTCGAACAATTATTGTCTCATAAAAAGTAATTTATATTAAAATCAAACAGCTTATAATTTTATTATAATGATAATTATTTGCACAAATGTATCATAATATTTTTTGCGTGTTTCATATCATATTGTATATAAAGGATTTAATCCTTTTCTCTCTTCTTTTTTGTACAATATAATGATATATTTTATTAAACCATATTTTATGGCGTATTGTTAAAAAAAAAAGAAGAAGAAAAAGCGTATAAACAACATGGCAGCTATTTTTACTATTCAACTTAATCAATCAGGCATAAAGTTTAATTACATTTATTTAAAAAAAAAATATATGTATAAAAAAACTCAAAACAAACTGTAAAAATAACAAAAAGGTGTATGATTAAAGATACTTTTTACAGGAAATAATTTAAAGAATTTTTAGGATAATAAATACGGCTTAAAAAAAATTTAATGGAATTTTTAAAAATTGATATTTCAAAAGTGTGCAGTCTCGTTATATTTATTATACTAGCAGATTCCAGCGCTCGAAATTCGAGTGCAATTTCTAGGCAACTTTAATTTTCAACTTAGTCAATTCACAAACCAACATTTTTTTGGTTTATTATTATTGTGAATGAAGATTAAAAAGTCATTAACAAACACATTAACAAATTTAAAAAACACAGAAATAGCATTTAGTAGCAACTTTAAACGGAATTTACTCAAAATTAAGGAAAAAAATTTAAAAATCTGTAAATCTGGTGAGCAGCTAAAAAGAAATGCAATTGAAATAATATACGTTTGATCAAAATCGGGACAAAACGTTAGAACAAAACATCGGTATCAAAAAATCGCCTAGCCTATTAATATTATAAATTAAGCTTATATATTTATGAATCTAAATTTGAAAATGAAAAAAGGATATTTGGGCAATTCACATTGGGTATTGTATCGTTGTATCTGTAGTATCGTGTATTACTTTACAATAGTATAAAATTGTTGTTAGTAATTTTCATTGAAAAATCTGATACAACTTCATTTGCTATGTTTAGTAAATGTTGTATATTGTATCAGTCCCAAGTGGATGCCAGTTTTGATGAAAAACAAAAAGCAATTACATACAATTTTACAGCATAAATAATTATGAAATAAAAAATGGCAAATAATGCAAATAACGCAAATACATCGGTAAGTTTATTTATATAAAAATTATATTTAAATTATTCTAAATAAAAATGTAAGAGGTACGTAACTAAAACTCCAGGGTATATCTTATGACCAAAAAGCAAACACCCACACGTGTTTTCGCTTATACGAAATAACAGAAGCGACAAAGCGATCTTTCCTCGTTGAATCAAAAATTACTAAAGAAAACGTTTTACACTATGAAAACACAACTGTCTGTTCACAACAAATTATTGTATTGTTTATTTTAATACAACATACAACACCTGTTGTGAATTGCCCAATTCTCTTATAAAATATTTTTATTTAATTTATTTTCAAAATTGCTAACATGAATTAACTTAGGGCTTAGAATTATAAGCGGCTGCTCTGTATCTGGTTTTTGCTAAAATTCAAATTCTTATTTCAAAAGTGCTGAGCTTTAAAAACACAACGGAACATTTTCGGGGTCATTGTCTGGGGTGTGAACAATTCCAAGTTAGGATAAAGTTACTAGGCCAGTTCAGTGAAAACTCCAAAGGGTTTGACCTGACCTTTTATAACCTTTTATAACCTTTTATAATTCTAGAACCATTGACAATTTCTCATTTCATTCTTCACCAAATAGTTCGGCTTTAAAACGTCAAACACTTTGAAGGTTTTACTATACTGGCCAAGGACTTTCGTCCTAACTTGGATTTCTCACCACCAAGAATGGTCGTTGTTGCACAGTGTAATATTAATAGACATTAATTTGAAAATAAAGAATGAAATTCGTTTTAAGTATATTCATACCCTACTAGCAGGTTGCAGCCCTCGAAATTCGAGTGAAAATTCTAGGAAATTTTATTTTTTCATTCATAAATAATTTTGTAAGAGCTTAAAGGTATGCTAATCAATTTTAGCCATTTCACAATTCAACAAAATTTAATAAACACACAAACAGCTTTGTATAGTTTTTAATTTGAAGCTTAAATAAGTTTTTTTTTTATATATGGGTTAGTAGCAACTTTAAATGAATTTTACTCCATAAAAATGTACCATATGGTGCATATCTGTAAATATGGTGAACATCTAAAAAGAAAAACCTATCAAATAGAGTATTTTTTGTCAAAATCGGTTGGTAATTGAAGGTGTAGCATATGTCACAAGAAATCGCCTATCCTATTAATATTGTAGGTGAGGGTATAATGAGTTTGTGCTGATCTTTGTAACTACCAGCAATATTTGACCTCGACCCACGTTTTATTAATCCGATCGATTACCTGATTCGTTTTAGCGATGTCCGTCCGTCTGACTGTCTGTCTGTCCATCCGTTTGTATGTCCATGTAAATATTGTAATCAACCTACAGGACGAAAATATGAATATATTTTTATGAAATTTAGTATATACTCTTCTAACGACCATATGAGGTATGTATTTAATGGAAATAAAAATCAGTGCATGTTCAGACCTAGCCCCCATGTGAGATCGACTTAAATTGCCCTAAGCTCCAGATTATCAAGCAGATCGCGGTAAAATTTCATTTGTGTGTGTTTATTAGTAGTAGAAAAATGAATCCTATAGGAGCATTTTTTAGATAGAATCTCCATTATAAAGTAGCTGCCCGGTCTTCATTTAAATCTATGAAAAAACAAAAACATTGCATAGATTTTTTTCAAATTAGGTTTATATATCTGTGGTCACAAACGATAACCGCCTAAGTCGACTTAAGAACAATTTGAGTTGTGTGTGCTATCATATTCTACTAAAGAAGATAATAATAAAATTACACTGACCTTAGTCGTAAGGAAGCCTCATTACATTGATATAAAAAGTAATTTTTCTCAACAGCATAATTTTCGACTTAGGCGGTTAATGCTTGTGACCACAGATATGTTTTTTGCGAAAACTAACTAACTGTGCTATATATGATCGTGATTTTTCGACTTAGTTGCCATATAAAAATATCAACCGATATTAACTTTTTCTAATCTGTGGCAAACAAATTCATAACGCCACTCAAATTAGGTTTATTTTCTATATTCAATTCGTTGGACCTTTTTGTAAGCTCATGATAGAGGGTATCTGGCCGTTTTTATAGTAATTAATTTTTTTTTGCTTTTTTTTTGATTTTCTGTGTAAATTTAATGTTTTTTTTGTATACTATAAGTAAATAAGAATTTATTCTTCCTTTTCATTACTTCTCTAATTGTTTAAATTTTTCCATATTTTTTGCTTTATTTAGTTAATAAACATCCTTGATATAAGCCAAATCTTTTAATAATAAATCGTATATATCTCTTTATATCCTAGAAATCATAACTGTGTTTTTTTTTTAATGATTTAAGTACTTAAACTATATTAAAATATTAATAATATGCATACTTATATTGTTAGTAAATAAATTTTCTTAAATACTTTTAATTATTGTATTTTATATAATACACATAGAAAAACAAACAGAAATATATGTATAGCGTTTGTCATTAATTTATGCATATTTGTGAAAAGAAAAAAACATTAATTCCAATTAATTTCGATAATTTCCATTAAATAAGTTAAAAGTTTAAAGTGTAAAAGCATTATAATTATTGGTTTTTCGGTTAAAATAATACACCATTGTTTGTTTGAATACCAAAATAAACATTAAACGGACTGGCGAACAAAGCATATTTCATAATAAATTTAATTTAAAACAATAATAATAACAGTAATAATAATAATAATAATATCAATTATACATAAAATACAGTTCATTAAATAATGAAATAGGGATGCCAGCCTCACCCATTCTATATTATCTTTATACACCTCTGCATGGGATTAAAAAGATTAATGTAAACAAGTAAGAAAATTATAGTCGGTCTAGACCCACTATATAACACCCTATGTTTGGAGAAACGGTCTTAGGTCTAACTAATGGGTTATAGAAAATAATCATAAACCAAATTCGATTGGCATTGTTGAAAATTTTTTGCCTGCAGCTATGAAAAAGTTCACATGGGGACTTGGTCGAAAAATGGACTGATCCTGACCAAATTTGGTAAACACCTAATTTTTCAAAAATATATGCAAACCAAATTTGAGAAAAATCTGTGCAATATTTTTGTTTCTGGGAAGTTTAAGTGAAGATCAGGATGCAACTTTTTATGGGGGCTATGACTACGAATTGTCCTGCAGAGCAAATGGGGGCAGTCCCTGAACAACCCAACCTGACAAAGAAAACAACACAAATTTGAGTACAAAATATTCTTATTTATCGACACACTCTTCTTTTATCTCGGTACACTTTTCCCAGTAGTAAGAACTGTCTAGCTTCGTAAAAGAATCATGAACTGCATACTCCAACTCTTCATTGTTGGCCAATCTTTTCCCACTGAGCCATTTTTTCAAGTTTGGAAATAGAAAATAATCCGAGGGATCTAAATCTGGCGAATAAAGTGCGTGATAAAGTAATTCGAACTTTAATTTATGGAACTGGTGCATTGTCTTTATGACACGACACTGTTTTTTTCGCCAAATGCAGCCTATTTTCCTTAATTGCATCTTTTAAACTCTGCAATAAGTTGATTGTTTTCCTTTTTAAAGATAATCAATAAAATCTTTCCCACGCGCATCCAAAAAAACAGACGCCCTTAACCTTGAAAATAAATGGAACCATTTTGTGGATTTTCTTAACCGTTTCTGGCGTGGCCATCTCAATTGGTTGACCGCCACGGCGTTCTTATTGGCAGCTCGTACGGCCTCGTTTAAACTCTGCCACCCAATATTTTAAAGTTACAAACGAAGTAACAGACTCCCCCAGAGCAGATTCTAGCTCGGCTTTAATATTGGTTGCTCTGAGAGCTTTCAAATGAAAGTAAGGAACGGTAACCAATTTTTGCTATGTTTATAAATTCACTGAAATATTTTACTTTTAATGGCTCCAAAGAAAAAAAATTTAAACAACGTGGCGCCTTGAATCTTGAAACATATGTTTTATAAGGCAGCCAATTTTCACCAAAGTATTTTTTTCAAACTACTGCTGCCATCTATACCTCAGGTTGGGTTGTTCTGGGACCGCCCTCGAATTATTGGCCAACTAGTTATGGGTGTCATAAATAGACACAAACCAATTTGGACCGGGATCTACATATATGATAATTTGGATCTTATGGCAGTTTAGGCCGATCTAATAGGAGACATTTATATGGAGAACATGAACATGTACCGATTTTCACAAATTTCAACAGCGTTCGTCCTATGGCCAGTGGAAGCTTATATACCTGTAGTTTTATTATAAGGTTTACATAAACACACAGACAGACGGACAGACAGACAGACAGACGGACGGACGGACAAACAGACATCGCTAAATTGACTCATAAAGTAATTCTGAGTGGATCGTTATAATAAAATGTTGGTCATGGTCCAATATTTTTGGTACTTACAAACATCATCACAAACTCATTATACCCTGATCACATAGGGGTACAGGGTATAGAGACATACAGTGGTGGACACTATTTTAACACATTATCTATGTGCACTAGGTTGGACCTTCATTAAATAGAGAGAAAAAAAGTGTTCAAACTCTCGGTCGCACCCCCTAGAAATATGCGAATAGCAAAAAAAAACTGAGGAATGCAAAGTTTTGGGCCAATCAAAAAAGATTTGAGGTGGCTCAACACGATTTTAAATTTCAAGTGTGTTTTATATGGGGAAAATATGACTTTCTTTCAGATTTTACTAAAATTTCGTTCTATAGTTTAATTTTTCCGATAAATTGTTATATAATTCGGGATTAGTATGAAATTAGCTTTCCAAAAAGCTTTAAAATTTCATAATCGAATAACAATTCGCCAAGAAATAGCAAATGCGCCAGACCACTTTTGTGCCAAAAAAAAAAAAACTAGATCATGAAATTTGATGGCATTTTTTTCAACTTTAGGAAATTAATTAAGGCCAACAGATAGTTTAAGTATTGTTTTATTACCACCTTGC
Source organism: Cordilura impudica (assembly GCA_963682025.1). Taxonomy (NCBI): domain Eukaryota; kingdom Metazoa; phylum Arthropoda; class Insecta; order Diptera; family Scathophagidae; genus Cordilura; species Cordilura impudica. The sequence continues at coordinate 221,924,123 of OY821519.1, read as the reverse complement.
TAATCTGCTAAGCATTGAGACCGAAAATGAAAATTTTTTTTGATAAAATTTTGGAAACCCATTTTTCAAGTTTTGATACATTTTCTTAAACAACATTTAAAAAAATTGATCTAGCTCTTTAAGGTCTTGTTAAATGCATGTTAGAGATTAACTCTGTGAATTTTTAGGTAAATCCCTATGCCAGAATTTTTTTGGCAAGGATTTTATTTTTGCGGATTTCGAGAAAAATTCGATTTTTGTAAAATATTCTGTAAATGTACTCTTTCTAAATACTTTGTAACAAAAATTCATCATTTGTCAACTTTTATATGTTATATTTCATCTTAATAGCCTAGGGTTTCGGTAGAAAATAATATGACCCCATTAACCCTTTTGGAATTGGGGTCACATATGACCCCAAGCTAATAAAAGATAATTTATTAAAAAAAATTCTAATATTGTGTAAGCGCTGTTGAATTTTTAGATGCGATGCTTAAAATATAATAACCAAATGTATAGAACTTCCGTTCTTTTGGATAAATCCGAGAACTTTAACCCATTATTTGTCAATGTCAGCTTTGGATTTTAAGATATTTTTATTTTTAAAAATAAATTACCGAAAACGAGTTTTTCTATTAAACTCGATGAAACCTTTATTTCGAATTTACGAAAAATAATTCGGTTATTTTTTATTTATTTAAGGCTTCAGTGCTCCTGGGATCAAAATAATCCATTGTGATATATCTTTGGTACAATTATCTGCTTATTGCTCGCGAAAAAAATAAAACAACTTTTAACCAATTTTATTATAAAATTATTTTATGTATAAAAACTATCTAAATTTTTTTAAATAAAATAAGAAGACCCACAAATGACCCAAAGCTAATAAAAGACAATTTATTCCAAAGAATATGAAATGTAAAATTAATTCTTTTTATTTTGGTGTATTTAAGGCTGATTTAGTGTGCGATTCAAATTGTTTTCCGTAATCACTTACGACTTGCAATAAGTATTGCTTTTCTTTAATTTTATATTATTATATTAATTTTACTAGCAGATTCCAGCACTCGAAATTCGAGTGCAAATTCTAGGAAATTTTAATTTTTCATTTAAAAAAACCCTAAAGGTATGCTTCACAATTCAACTCATTTTAAATGAAGAAAACAAACTCAACACATTAACACAAACACATAAACAAATTTAATAAACACACACATAGCATTGTATAATTTTATGTATGTGTTAGTAGCAACTTTAAACGATCATAGATCCAAAAAAATATTACAGACGATGAAAATCTGTAAATCTGAGTAACAGCTAAAATGAAATACCTTTCAAATGATAATTTTTTTTGTCAAAATCGGGGTAAGACTGTGAAACTTACATCGGTCACTAGAAATCGCCTTGCCTATTACTGTTATAGATATTTCATATTCTTTTGAATAAAATGTCTTTTATTAGCTTTGGGTGATTTGTGGGTTTTCTTATTTTATTTAGAAAAATATAGATAGTTTTCATACATAAAATAATTTTATAACAAAATTGTTTAGAAGTTGTTTTAATTTATATTCGCGACCAATAAGCAGATAATTGCGCCAAAGATATATCACAATGGATTACTTTGATCCCAGGAGCACTGAAGCCTTAAACAAATAAAAAATAACCGAATTATTTTTCCAAAATTCTAAATAGTGGTTTCATCGAGTTTAATAAAAAAAACTCGTTTTCGGTAATTTTTATTTAAAAATATCTTAAAATTCAAGGCTGGCCTTGTCAAATAATGGGTTAACGTTCTCGGATTTATCCAAAATTTTAGGAGCGGAAGTTCTACAATTCAATAGCACTTACAAAATATTTTAATTTTTTGAATAAATTGTTTGCTATTAGCATGGTGTCATATGTGACCCCAATTCCAATAGGGTTAATGGGGTCATAATATTTTTTCCGAAACCCTAGGCTATTAAGATAAAATATAACTTTTTAAAGTAGAAAAGTGATGGATTTTTGATACAAAGTATTTGGAAATAGTACATTTACAGAATATTTTACAAAAATGCCATTTTTCTCGAAATCCGCAAAAATAAAATCCTTGTCAAAAAAACTGAGGGATAGGGATTTACTTAAAAATTCACACAGTTAATTTGTAGCATGTATTTAACAAAACCTTATAGTGCCAGATCCATTTTTTTAAATTTTGTTTAAGAAAATTTTTTAAAGCTTGAAAAAGGAGTTTTCAAAATTTTATCAAAAACATTTCCCATTTTCGGTCTCAATGCGCAATAGGTTAACAACGTGGTAATAAAACAATACTTCATATGTGAGTACTTACAGGTATAGAAACTAAAATAAAATGTCGGCTTTAATTAATTTCTTAAAGTTGAAAAATATGCCATCAAATTTCATGATCTAGTTTTTTTTGGCACAAAAGTGGTCTGGGGCATTTGCTATTTCTTGGCGATTTTGAAGCTTTGTAGCTTTTTGGAAAGACAATTTAATACTGATCTCGAATTATATAACAATTTGTCGGAAAAATTAAACTATAGAACGAAATTTTCGTAAAAACTGAAAGAAAGTCATATTTTCCCCACATAAAACACACTTGAAATTTTCAAACGCGTGTGTTTTATGTGGGGAAAATATGACTTTCTTTCAGTTTTTACGAAAATTTCGTTCTATAGTTTAATTTTTCTGACAAATTGTTATATAATTCGGGATCAGTATTAAATTGTCTTTCCAAAAAGCTACACCCTCTAAATGTTTTAGTATCAATTTCTCAAAGTTTAAAAAAATGCTATCAAATTTCATGACCTCGTTTTTTTTTTGGCGCAAAAGTGGTCTGGGTCATTTGCTATTCTTGGCGAATTTTTATTCGATTTTGACTTTTTACAGGGTTTTGAAAATATAGTTTAAAACTGATACCGATTCTTAAAATAACTTGTCGGATACATTAAACTATAGAACGAAATTCGCGTAAAATCTCAAAAAAAATTTTTTTTGAAATTTTCAATCGATTTCCGGCGCGACTTTTCTTTATCCAATTGTCCCCAAACTTCACATTTATTAGTTTTATATTGAAAGGTAACAAACTGGACACCGCCTATCCCCAAAATCGCAACTTGAAAAATGTCCATATAACGTAGGACCACTCTCAGAGTTGTAAATGAATCATTCTTTTTAGATTTTAATTCATTACGAATTAGCTAAATTTTTAATTAATTCTTTTCACCAAAAAAAAAAAAAGAATGGAATGAAATTTGAATCAATTCATTTGAATTTGCAAAAATGAATTGTAATTCATTTCCAATTCAAATGAATTGAGCAAAATGAAGAACCAAACTCCAAACACCACGTTTACTTCAATTTAATGCAATTCATTTTTGATTTGATAAATGTGAATTACAAGTTACTTTTGTAATTCATTTGAATTAATTCAAAATCAATTCAATTCAAATGAATTGGAAATGAATTGCAATTCGTTTTTCTAACTCATTTGAATTAATTCAAAGTCAATTCAATTCAAATGAATTGGAACTGAATTGCAATTCATTTTACCAATTCATTTGAATTAAAAATGAATTGCAATTCATTTTGCCCAATTCATTTGAATTGGAAATGAATTGATTCAAATTTCATTCAATTCGTTTTTTGACGAAAAGAATTAATTCAAAATTTTACCAATTCAGTGCATGAATGATTCGCGAATTAATTAAAAATGAATGATTCGTTTACAACTCTGACCACTCTAAAGGGTGGCCCCCTCACCCCCTCGAAATATGCGAATAGCAAAAAAAGTGAGAAATACAAAGTTTTGGGTCAATCAAAAAAAAAAAATTTATAGGTGCCTCAACGCGACTGTAAATTTCAAGTGTGTTTATAAGGGGAAAATATGACTTTTTTCAGATTTTACGAAAATATCGTTCTATAGCTTAATTTTTTCGACCAGTTGTTATATGAATCGATTTCAGTACTAAATTATTTCTTTAAAAAGCTATATAACTTCAAAATCTAATAACAAGTCGCCAAGAAATAGCAAATGTCCCCAGACCACTTTTGTGCTAAAAAAACTAGGCCGTGAAATTTGACAGAAATTTTTTCAACTTTAAGAAATTAATTAAAGCCATAATTTTTTTTTTGGTCTCTATAAAAAGCAGCATTGTTTTATTACCACGTTTTTAACCTATTGCGCAATGAGACCAAAGATGCAAAATTTTTTTGATAAAATTTTTGAAAACTCCTTTTTGAAGTTTTAAAAAATTTTCTTTAACAAAATTTCAAAAAAGTGGTCTGGGGCATTTGATATTTCTTGGCGACTTTTCATTAGATTTGAGTTGAAGTTATGTAGCTTTTTAAAGAAATAATTTAGTACTGAAATCGATTCATATAACAACTTTTTCCTCCATATAATGAAGGGCCACCCTAATGTAGGGAATATATCAGTTTGTCATTCAGTTTTGCATAATATCGACATATGAACTTATAACCCTATAAAGTATATATATTTTTATTGTTATAAATAATAGAGCCGATATAGCGATGTCCGTCTGTCCGTCTGTCCGTTTGTCCGTCTATCCGTTTGTCCATCCGTCCGTCCGTCTATCTGTTGAAAACACGCTTTATCGCAAAATAATCTATTTACCGAGGTAAAGTAAGGACAATGTTCTTTGTCATTATTTCTAGCAGATTGTTATTTAAAATGGGGTAAATCGGGTGGTAATGTGCCAAGATATGGTCCAATATGTGGACACACCTCTAAAAAATGCTATAAAATTTCATATATTCTTTATGACTGGCAATTTAAAGTTCTTAGCAGGACCTGAATATGCCTTTAAAATATATTCCCCATGCTAAGATGTCGTTTTTAATTTCAAATCAGCAATTAAGCCACAATTTAGCCAAAATCTGAAGTAAAGCTTTCGTATTTAATATTAAAGCCCAAATTAATGCATTCAGCGTATAGTCGGTAATTTTCTTACTTGGTTTTTTATTTTTTTTTTTTGAAAAATTGTATCTTTTAAAACTTTGAAGTTCTTTAAAAGGAAATACTATCATGAATTAAAAAACGTAATTTTTTTATTTTTTTTTGCCGTTTTTTGGTTTTTGTTTAAATTTGTGGTTGTTGCCATATTTATCAATATCATAACATGAACAACGAATACTTTTACCTGGAATTTCCATAATTGATAACAGAAGATAAGTGAGTATATATTTAACATAATTACTATTTAAAATATTTATTTTAGATAATTAATGTCATAACATAGAAATGTTATAATATCGATATAATGTTGACACATCCTTATTTTTTGTTGATGCTACGTAGTTTCATAATGTCATAATGTAATATTATTTTCTTATCACCAAATTGTCAACAAATTTTGTCTTTTTCGGCAAAGTAACAAAATGCATTTTAATGATGACATCCAACATGTCTATCATTTGTTGAAATATTTCTGTCGACTATTATTGTTGATGATAATACATTTTTAATGAAAATTCCAGGTTGTTTGTAAATTTACAAAAAGAAAAATAAATATTTTGTTTATATATATTTTATTGTGCATACTTATATACACACATAAGTAAATTTATATTTGACTTTTTTGGCATATGGTCTTCTGATACAACTATCTCTTACATTTACATGAAAATATTTGCCAAATTTTGTCTTTATTTTAAGACAAGAGTAAACATGCATGCTTGTTAAATGTATATTCAATATTGTGTTAATTTTATTTGAAATCGATATTTTAGTTGAAAATTATATTTACTTTACACTTTATTATTTGACATAAATAGAATATTTGATATTTGCTATTAAAAAAAATATTTTCCTGATAAAATGACAAAGTAAATTTTGTTAAAGTTAAAGTCTTTCTTTTGTTTGTATGCAGAAAATATTTTTGGAAAATTTAATGTAAAATGTATAAAAAGGTATAATTGAGAGAATCCAGAAATTATTTAGGCTAAGAAAATCAATATTTATAAATCCTTTGAATTCATTTTCTTAAGGAAAATAACTCACTAAATAATTTTTGAATCATTCGTAATGAAGAAACTTGCACAGGATGTTGGCTTAGCTTAAAAATGTCAGTTAAATTGTTAGCTAAATATTTGCCTTGGAAAGCTTGTTTTAGAGTCCTTTTTTGTTTTATTTTTTTTTAAGCGAACTAAAATGGCTGATAATGTGTCTAAATAATCTGAAAAATTTATCGAAAAATTTCCTACAGAAAGTTAAACTTTTAAAGGCCATAAAAGAAGACTGTTCCCTTACAAGAACCAACAACTTTCCCAAACTCAAAACCCTGAAGTTGTGCTATAAATGAATTTGAAAAAAACCTCATCAAAATAGAATAAAATTAGTTTATTATATTGAACCATGAAGTGACCAGATATTCGATTTATTTTTTTGATGAAAATCGATAATTTATAATCATTTGAATAAACTATCAAAATTTAATAATTGTAAACAGTATGCTCCGAATATTTTATATATAAAAAAGCCCGTTTGAGGGGACATTTTTAAACATTCCAAAAATAAGTATTAAAATGTCAGAGAAAGATGGTGAAAATGTTCCATGAAAAAATTGCCAGTAAAATTTTAATATGGGCTTCCAAACACACAATTTCGCTCAGATGTTTATTTATATGTATATACTAGCAGATTCCAGCCCTCGAAAGTTGAGTGCAAATTCTAGGAAATTTTATTTTTTCATTAAATAAAGACCCTAAAGGTATGCTAATGAATTATAGCCAATTCGCAAATCTACACAAAAAAACAAACTCATTTTTATTACAAAAACATAAACAAATTTAATAAATACACACAGAGCATTGTATAATTTTATGTATGTGTTAGTAGCAACTGTAAATGCACTTTACTCAAAATAAAGGAAAAAATTTAAAAATCTGCAAATATGCAAAACGGCTAAAAAGAACTACCTTTCAAATAATATACGTTTGGGCAAAATCGGGATAAAACGGTAGAACAAAACATAGGTCACAAGAAATCGCCTAGCCTATTAATATTATAGATATACTAGGGTGGTCCTTCATTATATGGAGGAAAAAAAGTGTTCAAACTCTCGGTCGCACCCCCTAGAATTATGCGAATATCAAAAAAAGTGAGAAATACAAAGTTTTGGGCCAATCAAAAAACATTTGGAGGTGGCTCAACGCGATTGAAAATTTCAAGTGTGTTTTATATGGGGAAAATATGACTTTCTTTCAGATTTTACGAAAATTTCGTTCTATAGTTTAATTTTTCCGACAAATTGTTATATAATCCGCGATCAGCATTAAATTGTTTTTCCAAAAAGCTATAAAACTTCAAAATCGAATAAAAACTCGCCAAGAAATAGCAAATGCCCCAGACCACTTTTGTGGCAAAAAAAAGTAGATCATGAAATTTGATGACATTATTTTCAACTTTAAGAAATTAATTAAAGCCAACATTTTATTTTTGTCTCTATACCTAAAAGTACTCAGATATGAAGTATTGTTTTATTACCACCTTGTTAACCTATTAAGCATTGAGACCGAAAATGAGAAATTTTTTTGATAAAATTTTGAAAACTACTTTTTCAAGTTCTAAAAAATTTTCTTAAACAAAATTTAAAGAAATAAATCTGGCACTTTAAAGTTTTGTTAAATGCATGTTAGCGAATAACTATGCGAGTTTTTAGGTAAATCCCTAAGCCAGAATTTTTTTGACAAGGATTTTATTTTTGTGGATTTCGAGAAAACTTGGATTTTTGTGAAATATTCTGTAAATGTACTCTTTCTAAATACCTTGTATCAAAAATTCATCACTTGTCTACTTTTAAATGTTAAATTTGATCTTAATAGCCTAGGGTTTCCGAAAAAAAATAATATGACCCCATTAACCCTTTTGGAATTGGGTTCACATATGACCCCAAGCTAATAACAGACAATTTATTTATAAAAATTGAAATATTTTGTAAGTACTGTTGAGTTTTTAGATGCGATGCTTAAAATTGAATAAACAAATGTGTAGAACTTCCGTTCTTAAAATTTGGGATAAATCCGTGAACGTTAACCATTTATTTGCCAAGGCCAGCTTTGGATTTTAAGTTATTTTTAAATAAAAATTACCGAAAAAGAGTTTTTCTATTAAACTCGATGAAACCACGATTTTGAATTTAAGAAAAATAATTCGGTTATTTGTTATTTATTTAAGGCTTCAGTGCTCCTGGGATCAAAATAATCCATTGTGATATATCTTTGGTGCAATTATCTGCTCGCGAATATAAATTAAAACAACTTTTAGTTTTTACACCCTCCACTCTACTGTGTAGAGTTAGAAATGCCGTTTGTAACGCATCGAAAAATGAATTTGCGACCCCATAAAGTATATATATTAGAAATGCCGTTTGTAACACATCGAAAAATGAATTTGCGACCCCATAAAGTATATATCTTCTTGATCCTTGTAATAGCTAGAGTGGATAGAGCGATGTCCGCCTGTGCGTCTGTCCGTCTGTCTGTTGAAATCACGCTGATTCACAAAGTAAACCATTTACCTGGATAATCGTAGCATAATCTTGTTTGCCATCATTTCAGGCACGTTTGTATTAAAAATGGGATAAATCGAGCGTCATTGTGCTAAGATATAGCCTAAAATGTGGCGGCCCTTTTCAAAAAAAAATATTAAAAATTCAGTTCGTTTGTTGTAATAATTTTATATTAATCAAATTGTTTACTTTTTCAAATGTTATGTTTACATTTGTTATGAATAGTTTAACAAGTCCAGATATTAATGTAAACGTAAAACCCAGGTGGAGGCTATCAACGATCCGTCATAGCTTAATTAAAAGCTTTTTCTTGTTTCTATTAATATTTCAAATGTACGAATTCTATTCCTTATGAATTTTTTCTCATTTTTTTTTTAAGTTATAGCAACTGAGTGCTTAGAAACTTTTATCTCAGATTTTTTAAATTTTCATAATGAAAAATTTTATTCCTCTTCTTACATTATCCATTAACAAATATTAACTTTTCTGAGGCAAACTTATGCCAGCAAATATATTAAAATGAAAACATTTCTAATTCATTCATTTATTTTATCGTTCATCTATCCAGACTGTTTATAAATAGAATTCTATTGTTCAATGGCTTTTAATGCAAGTCCAAGCATAACCATCCATTCATTCAGTTACAAAACAAAAGGCTAGCCCTTCATAAAAAGGACCTTTTATCATCAGTTCTGTGTATCTTAGTCTTTAGTAATTTTATATTTTTATATTAAGAGTTAACACAAGTCAACTCCAATGTTTAAATAAACGAAAAAAAAAAAAAAAAAACAATAATGTCAATGCCAATCCCACGTATTAATAACAAAAACAAGTAGTAAAACAAGTACTTAATCTGACAAAGATTTTAAACAAATATTAAAAGGAATATAAAATAGATTTATGAACAAAAAAAAATAAATTAACGGTGTGGAAACAATTTCAATAAGTAACCATTTGTTAAAATTCTGAAAAACCTTTTCACCTTGAATAATATTTGAATTGGTCAAAACTTACAAGAAAAAGGTAGTAAAAGCTAGATTAAACATGTCTAGACCGATTGTACGATACCCTATATAATTTTTTTAGAGAAAGGATTTCCGGTCCAACTTATTGGATATAGAAAATGACCATAAACCAAATTTGAGTGGCATTGTTCTTAATTTTTTTTTGCCTGCATATATGAAAAAGTTTATATTTGTATGGGGACTAGGTTGATAAATGGACCAATCCTGACCACATTTGGTAAGGTCACTTTTTTTTTGTAAAAGCACATACAAACCAAATATGAGAAAAAGCTGTGCAACATTTTTATTTTTTGATAGATTGAAGCGAAGATCGGGGGGCTATGACTAAGAATTGTCCTACAGCGTTTATTTTTGAACTACAGATCAACGGATGTAATAAACACTAACAAAACAAATTTTACTGGGATCTAAATGATAATTTGAAACTTAGGGCATTTATATCGATCTCATAGTGGCCATTTGTAGGGGAACTAAGTCTGAACATGCACCGATTTTCACCGTTTTCAATAGAGATTGTCCTATCATCTACAAAAGCTTATATAACAAATTCCATCTAAATAATTATTATATGTGCGATCTGTAGTTTGATTGCAATGTTTACATGGAGACATGGACTGACGGACAGACAGACGGATGGACGGACATCGCTAGATCTACTCAGAATCAGAATCAGTACAATAAATAATGGGTCTAGGGCAAATATTTTTGGTAGCTCATTATATCCCGACCACATGGCGGTATAGGGTATAAAAACAAAGCTTAAAGTGCATACAAAAAATTTCAACTAAAAACTTGTATAAAATACCGCTTCAAAAGTAGCTTTGTAGGGCTCAATAAAAGCTACATTGTTACATTTTAAAAGTTATATATAAATAAATAAAGTTTTAATTTTTATTAACTTCAATAAGTTCCTTTAACATTCAATTTTGATCTGCTTAAAAAAATATGTAAATTTCCCCTAAGATTTTTTTAGGTAACTAATCAAAGTTGAATTTTGGAGATGATATTAAATAATTATTAAAACTAACCGAGCCCAGCTCTCGAAATTCGAGTGCAAATTCTAGGAAATTTTATTTTTTCATCTAATAAATAAATGTATAAGAGCCTAAAGGTATGCTAGTTTATTTTAATCAATTCACAATTCATCACTTTTGAAAAAAAATTCATTAAATTTTATTTTAAATATTTGCTGAACACACAGAAGACATATAAATGGGTTTGTTAATAAATAATTTTAAAGGAGCCTAAAGGTATGCTATTCAATTTTAGTCAATTCACAACTCAACACAGGGCTTTTGATATTTAAAATAAACACACACACAGTATGTTTTAGTAGCAACTTTAAATGAGCTTTATTCCAAAAATTTGTTCCAGAGAGTGCAAAGCTGTAAATCTGGTGGACAGCTAAAAACAAATACCTTTCAAATAAGGTATGTTTGGTCAAAATCGGTTATTAACTACAATTTTTATATTTGGTCACAAGAAATCGCCTTCTCTATTAATATTATAGATTTCAAAATGAACTTTTGAAATTCTCGTTTTTTCTTTGCGTATAATAAAATATTCAGAACATGTTACAGAGGCGATTTTTGGAGATTGTTTTAAAAATTTTAAAACAAAAACAAGTAAGAGTTTGATACCCTCTACCCGGGCCTTACGTCTACATTAATAGTTGGACTTATTTCACTATTTGGAACAAATTTAAACAAAATATTTGAAAAAGCAAATAATTTGTCAAACTTAATAAAAATTATTAAATATAAATAAAGTTATTATATCTGTGGTCCCAAGCGATAACTGCCTAAGTCGACTTAAGAACGATTTGAGTTATGTATGCTATCATATTCTACTAACAATGCTCTATATTTACGTGAAATCCCCATTTTTCTAACACTGTTATTTAAAAAGTTATTAATGAAAACATACTGACCTAAGTCGTAATAGAGCCCCATTACATTTATATAAACAGTTATTTTTCTCGAAAGAATGATTTTCGCCGATTTGAATATCTTTATATATCTTTATATTTACGTGAAATCCCCACTCCTCTAACACTGTTATTTAAAAAGATATTAATACAAATATAATATTGTGACACAACTTGCCCAAAAATAATGGGGCAAGTTTGCCAGACAGACATACGGACACACGGACATCGCTATATTGACTCGAGTTGTTATAAATATCTAGAATGGCAAACTGATACGTACCCTCCGCGCAGTGGTGTGAAGGGTGTTAAAAAAAAAGTGTTTTAAGAATTTTAATCTAAGTATTCTGTATGAAAATTCAGTTTAAAAAAATATTTAAAACTTGAAAATATTTGAAACACAGATTTAAAGGAAAATTTTATAAAAAAAAATATAAAAATAAAATAAAAAATATGTACATCTCAAAATACTTGTAGAAATTTTCAGAAACAATTTGATTTAATTCCTAGAATTCCCTTTAAAATTAAATAATAACAGGGTTGTGC
>OY821519.1:221499615-221904615 GCA_963682025.1 Cordilura impudica | reverse complement strand
AAGAAAGGAAAAAAACACCTAAGCTACAATTAAGCGCATAATTTCTAATAATTTCCTTTTTTCTTTGAAGAATTTATCAAAGAAAAAAAACTCAACAACAAATCTTAAATAATTATAAATATTTAACCTTAATCATTAATTGTATTTGTTAAGGTTTAATGAATATTTGCAAAAGGCGATTTTAAGGTTAAATTGAAATTATCCGCTTAATAGTTATGGTATCCTTTTGTTAATCAAATAATTGCAAAATAAGGACGAGTATTAAATTCGGCTGTGCCGAATCTTTGCTACCCTCCACTCATGTTCTAGACACAATATGTATTATAATCAAACACCAAGAGACAATTATAATGCCATGTTTCTCACAATGATGTTTAATTAGTAAGATAATTAACAAAAATTTTAGGTATTTTCTTGTTTTTTTAATTGAATGCCATCAGCATAAATGTAAATACAAACAATTACATTTAACCATTTCGTTATTCTCTTACTCTCATCTATAAACCATTCGTTCACATGTAAAAAAAAAAAGCAAAACAAATAGAGCAAACAAAAATGTGTGTATATGGCGATCCTAGAATAACCCGATCTGACTTTTTTTTTATTTTTCAATGTAATCTCCTTTTAGCTCGATACCCTTTTCCCCGCGGTATTCAATGGCTTCGATACCCTGTTTATAGTAAGAACTGTCTAGAGCTTCTTAAAAGAGCCATCAAATGGATACTCCACCTCTTCAATGTTGGCCAATGCACTACCACCGAGCCATTTTATCATGTTTGGAAACAGAAAATAGTCCAAGGGAGCTAAATCTGTCGAATAAGAAGCTTGATGAAGCGATTTGAATTTAAATTCATGGAACTAGTACATTATCTTGATGAAATAACACTTTCTTTTTCGCCAAATGCGGCCTTTTTTTCCCTAAATTTCATCACTTAAAAGCTGCAATAAGTTAGCATAATACTCGCCGTTATTTTTGATTTCTTTTTGAAGATAATCAATAGAAATTATCCCACGCAAATCCCAAAAAACAGACGCCATAACCTTGCCTGCAGACGGGACTGTCTTCACCTTTTTTGGACACGATTCTCCATTTCATTTCTTTTATGTCAAGTGCGAGTGGTTGACCTATGTCTCATCCGTGGGTATGAATCGAAGCAAAAACTCGGTAAACACGACACCCATCTTGCGGACAGCTTTCTCATCTCGGTCAATTTCTGATGCATAGTGCTTTTTGAAATGCCTGTATTTAAGTTAGCTAACAAACCTTCAGCCAACGATCAGCCAATACCTTATTGTGGATTTTATTAACCGCGTCTGATGTTGCCACCTCGGTGTTCGTCTAGACAGCCTCGTTTAAACTCTGCCTCACAATATTTTACAGTCTCAAACGATCGAGCAGGCTCCCCCAGAGTGGTATCTAGTTTGACTTTAATATTTGCTGGATTGAGACCTTTGAAATGAAAGAATAAAATTACATAACGTTGACCAATTTCTTAAAAAAAAAAAAAACTAATATGACTTAAAGGTTGCCACTTCTCACCAAATTATTTTTATTTATACTACTGCTGCCATCTATACGTCAGGTCAGGTTATTCTGGGACTGACATATTCTGTTACGTATAAAAATTTTTCACTATCACCCCTGTTCTTGAAACCACTATCACAAAAAAAAACTCGTAAATGAAAAAATTCTTAAATCTACGAGTTTTTTGCTGTTCTCTAATTTCAATAAGAATATTTTTTCTCGTTTTAATTCACATAGAAAAGGCTTTGTGAAATCAAAAAAAATGCCCTTTTTTTCTACTAAGCAGATCTTAAGAGATAAAAAAACTAATTGATATTTAAACTCTAACATGTTTTTTATTGAATCTTGTCATTATTTAAAAAAAATTAGACATTAACTTTATGAAAAAAAAAACGATTTTAAAAGACGTCTACACTTTGCGCTGATTTAAAAAAAAACTCGTAATCAGTAGTCAATGTTAATAAAACACACTTTTGGAGATGATGTTGTTCTATAACTATAATAAAAAACTTTTTCTTTGCACAAACTATTTTTCATTATAATTTTTTCAATTATAACATAGATTCTTTATGTACTAATTATTACGAATAAAGGAATTTAAAATAATATTTCACTCAAGTCACATATTTTTATTTTTTTTTTTTGCATATGGCTGCCACTACTTTGTTTATGTTCGAAACAGTAGTGATGCCAGCCAAAACCAATTATTTGAATTTCGAATTTTCTTTGGTGATGCCTAACTTATTTCAAAGAGAGAAGTCATTCTTAATTGAATGAAATTGAAGAATAAAAACAATTAAATGAACAAGTAATTTGTTATTTTAAAAGAAAATATATATTTTTTTTTACTTTCTTTATAATCTTAAGGAAAAACATGCAAAAATTACTTAAGGTTTTTTTTTTTCTGTGAAAGTGACTAAAGAACCATATGGCACCTCGGTTTCTAGATAACATAAGGTTCTGAAGCTAAACCATATGTTTCATGTCATTTGATAATAAAAAATATGATTTCGAAAAATACTTCGAAAATAAAAAATTTGTGTTTTCAAGAATCCCAAAATTTCAATTTCATGTTATTTCAAATTCATTCTTATTCAAATAACAACGTTTTAAGAACAGGGCTGTATTTTTAGTTTTTTTATATGAAATTTTATAGCAGTTGCCACATTTGAGGCCATATCTTGACACACTGATGTCCGATTTACCCAATTTTCAATTCCAACCTGCTCGAAATAATGGCAAACAATATTATCCTAACTTTACCGAGGTAAATGGGTTATTTTGTGTATGAGCGTGATTTCAACAGACAGGCAGAAAGACGGACAGACGGACATCACTATATCGACTTGAGCTTTTATAAGGATCAAAAATATAAATACCTTATGGAGTTACAAACTGAATGATAAACTATATAATATAACCTGTGTACGGTGATAGGGAGAGCATAAAAAATAAATGTTAAATGGTCCTTAAAATGTTTATTTATAATTTTCTATATAACTTATCTAGTGTCCTGGAAATATAAAGGGTATTTTTTTGAACTTATTATATAATATGTTATTCGTATATTTTGTGTAGGCATTTTATTACTTATTCATAGAATTTTTTTTTTATTAAAGATTAATCAATAATCACTAATCATAAATTCAAACGATTTTATGAGAATTTCAATATATTACATGTGATAGAATTTGTTTTTTTTTGGCAAAACAGTGTAGGCTGCAATTACGGGCCTTTAAAGAGAAAACCTTAATTAAAAGTAATAAAAAGATTTAACGTTTCATTTAAGTTGGCAATATATTTCATTACGCATTCCTACAAAGTTTGGCCTAATTAACAACATTGAATTTTTACGAAATGATCTATAGTTTTCAGATTATTTATATAATAAAATTTAGTTAATTACAGCATATTTTGCATTCTTCAAAAAAATATCTAGCAGTAGTACTGTTCTTGCTTGTTCATCTAACACAACTATAAATGCTTTGTTAAAACCTCTTTTCACAACTCTGTATTAATTCTTTAACAATATGGCAACACCTAAGGCAAGAAAGTATCATTAATTTTTTTTTAATATTTAGATAAATTCTTTTTCTTTGATTTTTTTTCAAAAACTATTTTTATAACTTTAACTGTTTCACTTGTGCATTCTTGGACTCACAGTATTATAAATAATTAAATGCTAATAATTTAACATGTAACATAATTGCATTAATTATGACAATTATCAACATATTTTGTGTTACTACGTAAATGTAATTAAATATAAAGGATATTGACAGCAATTAAAATATCTATATATAATATTTTATATATTTGAACAGGTATATATAATACGTACAAACACACACAAATAAAAAAATTAAAAAATTGCATAAAATACTTGTTAAAAAAACTACATAAATTAATAAAAAAGTTAAATAAATTCCATCGAACTTTGAAAAAATAAAATTTACCTAAGTTTTTCTTATGTAAGATTCTATTTTTTTTTTAATTTTGTTAATAAAAACACTCAATTCCCAACACCGTAACATCTTGAAAAAAATTTCAAAATTGCCTAAGTTTTTTTTTACTTAACTAACCTTAGAAACTAGTATATTTTTTAACCATATATCACTATTGCCGTTTTTTTTTTCTGACAAAAAATGTCGCATTTTATTTGCACTTTTTTCGAAAAGTGTAATTTTTATATATTGTAAATTAAGAGCCACCTGTTTTTATACATCAATCGAAATGTATCAAAGTCGAGCCCTCGTAAATCGCAAAAAATGATAGCCATTGACTTCTTTCAGGTCGTAGTGTGAGAATATTTCCACATTGTTCCCCTTTTTGAATATTTTCACCCCATGACTTCAAAGAGTATAATAATGAAAAATTTTTGCATTTTATGAACACAGCACCTTGAGACCTTTCGATTGATGTATAAAATTAAGTTACTCTTGATTTACAATATATAGAAATATACACTTTTTGAAAAAAGTGCAAATAAAATGCGCCATTTTTTGTCAGAAAAGAAAACGGCATATGTTGTCAAGGTAAAATGAGTTTGCGTTGATTTTTGTAACTGCCAAAAATATTTGGCACAGACAAAATCATTTGCTGAGTCGATTTAGCGATGTCCGTCCGTCCTTCCGCCTGTGTGTCCACCTTGTAATCAAACTACAGGGTGCAATATTTTGATGAAATTTGGTACATAGGCTTTTATTGGTCATAGGACGATGCTATTGAAATCGGTGCCTGTTCCAACAGAGTCCCCACTCAAATGACCCATATGTGATCGGCTTAATTTGCAGCTACACACAGAAAAAATATGCGCCAACCGAATTGTTCTAAAGTGGAACAACTGTATTTTCGATTGTAGCAACAGAAATTTAATAGCATTTGCAAATTTTTTATTACGATAAAATATTTAATGTTAAGGCAATAGAATTGTAATCATAGTGAACCCGAAAATCGGTTACTAGCATTATCACAATTCGGTTGGCCATAAATTCGGTAGCCACAATGAATATTTTTTCTGTGTGTAGATCGAAATTATCAAATTTGGTTCATACTTAGTCCAATTAGCTGGACCTATTACCCTTTCTCTAAGTGCATGCTATAAAGAGCGTATCGTAGACCGAATATAATTTTCTTACTTGTTTTAAGATTGTAGATAATTTTTTGGGTGTATGTACTTCAATAATTTATGTTGATTGTTAATTATTTGTGCAGAAAAAAAACCCTGTTTAACAATAAACCGACATGTGTTTAAGAATTTAATAAAAAAAAGTTGTCATTTAAAATTTGTTTTATTTCACAATACTCGTATCTCTATATTTATGTATGTGTCAGAAATATTATGAAATTAATTTCCGTTGAAATTATTTCAAATATCAAACGCATTGAATCAAACAATATAATGTATAATAATAATGTAACAAAACTAAGCTAAATAAAAAATTGCAAAACCAAACTAAATATATAAATTAAAGATAAAGTAAAATTAATTTCCGTTTTAGACCAAAAAAAAAAAATTAATTAAGTTTTGTTTGGATTTCTGTTGCTACTCTATAATAAATAACGGACATTAATGGGTGTGGAATATAACAAATAAAAAAAAATATCCTTTTAAAACGCAAACCTTAAAAATCCTATAAAATTTTTTTAGCCAAGTTAAGAACTGAAATATATTATTGTATATAAAACCTTATCAATAACATTTATCTTTAATTTATTATAACAATTTCTTCAATAAAAGGTTTCTCAATAAATTTTTTACTTTAACATACATAAAAAAGGCAATTTTTTTTTCCTATACAGTTTTATAAATTTTAATTACTTTTTGTTTGCTCAACATAAAGAAATACAAGATGAGAAATTTGCCTTAATAGGCAAACTTTCAAAGAGATTGTTTTTGAATTCCTTATTACTAATAAACATGACATGGTTAATTCTATGTAGAAATTAAAGAATATTTCCAGTAACGAAACTCATAAATAAGAAGTCCACAGTAATCTTTTTTATGATTTAAAAACTTTATAAATTAGTTGTTACTTTCACGTTATAATAAAACCAGCGTTGCCAATAGAAAACAGAAGAAATCAGAAAACTCCGTATTTGGGTATCAGAAAGTACAAGTGTTTAAAATTCTTTTTATAAACAATATTTCCATAAAAAAATAAGTTAAAAAATTATAGTCGTTGTAGACTGACTATAGGATACGTTTAGAGACCTTTCTCTTAGGTTTAACTAATTGGATATAGAAAATAAGCGAGAATCAAATTTGAGTGGCATTAACTTTTGTTATTAACATTTTTGCCTTCGTGTATGAGAAAGTTCATATCGGACGCTCTATTTATATGGGGACTAGTTCGAAATTTGGACCACCTTATTTGGTTAAGTCACTTATTTTTTGCAGGAATATATACAAACCTAATTTGAGCGAAATCGATGTAATATTTTTTGTTCATCGATAGATTTATGTGAAGATCGGGAGTTACAAGGGTTACGGGATTTATTTTAATATTACAGATTTATAGGTACTAGCAGGTTCCAGCCCTCGAAATTCGAGTGCAAATTCTAAGAAATTTTATTTTTTCATTAAATAAAGACTCTAAAGGTATGATAATCAATTATAGCCGATTGACAAATCAACACAAAAAGACAAACTTATTTTTATTACAAACACATTTACAAATTTAATAAACACACACATAGCATTGTATAATTTTAGGTATGTGTTAGTAGGAACTTTAAATGCAATTTACTCAAAATAAATGAAAAAATTTAAAAATCAGTAAATCTGCAAAACGGCTAAAAAGAAATATCTTTCAAATAAGATACGTTTGGTCAAAGTCGGGATAAAACGGTAGAACAAAACATCGGTCACAAGAAATCGCCTAGCCTATTAATATTATAGATAATAAATACATATATACTAATTTCTACCACGATCTTTCTGATAATCTGCATGCTAGGTCAATTTAAGTAAAATTTATAAGAATAAAATTTATAGGATGTATATACAGGCCACACCGTGATACTGTGATTACTTCTTTTATGGAAGTATTAGAGGGGTTGACGGTTACCTACATGGATTTGTAATCTTCTGTGTGACACTTATGTATCAGGAAACATGGAAACCATTGGTCTCACATCATTAAACTACAGGATGCCTATACACTATGCATCAACAGCAAGTACTTTACTTGACCTTTTTTTTTGTTAACGATTTAACCAAAGTATTATTGTACGACCAACTATCGGCCTCATGTTTCTCGAAACACGACTTAATTTTCACGACATATGACTTTATTTTAAATAATGAAACACTATCAGTTACATATCGTGACTTTAATAATGTCAATTACAATGTTTTGGCAGAACATATTTCTTTAGTAAATTGGACGTCCATTTATCATATGACTTCTGTTGACCATCAGTTGTCCTTCTTGGAGAATAATATCTCATACTTATTTGATGTTACTGCACCTAAGATAACGAAGAACATTAGGACCTATACAAGATCGTGGTTTACAGCACATATTAAACAACTGATTGGTCAAAGAGATAATGCGTTTTTACGTTGGAAAAAATTTAAGTTACCTCAACTTAAAGAAGAATATCGAAATCTTAGAGGAGAAGTTACTCGTGAAATTCGTAGATCGAAGTCTGAATATTATGGCCAACGTTTTGAAAATGCAATTAACAGTAAACGGAAATGGAAAACTATTCGGGAAATTGGAATTGGCCGAACTAGTAATAGGAAAACTTGCGAACTCACTCCTGATGAACTTAGTTCACCCCTTACTAATTTACCCACTGTTCAATTTCAACCTCATGCACACAATACAATCAATAGTGATTTCTGATAATGATAGTCCATTTGATTTTCAATGTGTTAGCAATGATGAGGTACTTACCTGTCTTTTAGACATAAAATCAAATGCAATTGGATATGACAACATGCACCCTAAATTTATCAAAATTATCCTTCCTATCATCTTACCATACATTGCTTACATATATAATACGATCCTTACCACCAGCGTGTTTCCAACACAATGGAAGCATGCAAAGGTTATTCCTGTGCCTAAGACAAACTCTGTGTTTAGGCCTATATCAATACTACCATTCTTTTCTAAGGCTCTTGAGAAGATAATGCATAAACAGATAAACGAATACCTAAAACGATTTGGGCTATTATCGCAAAAGCAATCAGGCTTTAGGCAAAAACATAGTTGTACAACTACTTTAATAGTAGTTGCAGATGATATTCGTCATGCCATTGATGATGGAAATATTTGCTTTTTAGTGCTTCTTGATCATTCGACATAGTTGATCACTCAATACTTTCAAAAAAACTCTGTCGGCTTTTTAATTTCTCCGAGTGTTGAAAGAAACCTGGTAAACCGTGTTCAGTCAGTCTTCCTTAATAACCAATTTTCGAGACCACTACATGTACCCAAACGTGTTCCGCAAGGCTCAATTCTAGGCCCTCTCTTATTTTCAATGTACGCCAATAACTTGCCAGATCATGTAAAGTATTCTAAAGTACACATGTACGCCGATGACGTCCAAGTATATATTTGCAGTCCACTAATATCTTTCAGAGAAAACGTAGCAAAACTTAATGATGACTTAAATAATATTTATAACTGGGAAACTGCTAATTGACTTTGTCTGAATCCCCTCAAGTCCAAATGTCTCATCATGCACAAGAAAACTCTACGTCATAATCTAGATTTTGATATTGTTCTCAACAATCAGAGAATTAAAATTGTGTCCTCATCAAAAAATCTGGGTATTGGTTTTAATGACACACTTAGTTGGAATAATCATGTAAACGTTGTGGTAGGGAGAAAGTATGGTATGCTTCGGACGCTTTGGGCGACTCAATCTTGCACTCCATTAAATATAAGAATAATACTTGCAAAATCTTACCTAATGCCTGTTTTATTATACGGGTGTGAAATTATTGCTTTATGTGACTCAACTAGTAAGAGAAAACTAAATGTGGTCTTCAATAGTATTATAAGGTATGTTTATGGATTAAACAGACTTGATCGTATTACCTCGTTTTCAACAAGACTATATGGTATGTCGTTTGATAATATTTTAAAATTAAAGGTGCTAGTCCTATTACACAAAATTATATATCAGACGGAACCATCATACGTTTTCAACCGCTTAACCTTTGTAGGATCCAATAGAGGGAGAAAGGTTGTACCGATAAGATATCGTAGTAAAATTTCTAAATGGCAGTTCTACTTTAATGCCGTTTATCTCTGGAACTTACTACCAAATCAAATACAGAAAATCAACAACGCAATACAGTTCAAAAACAAAATAACTGCTAGTTTTTCAATGCAAATTTAAATTATTTGTCACTTATTGTTTTTAATACACCAATGTTGTTTCTACCATTTTTCTCTTTTTTTTTTAATCAAAATTTTACCATTTGATTCTTTTATATTAAATTATGTCAAAGTCATTCATTTATTTAGTCTTTATTTTATTTATTTTTTTTATTTACTTTATATAATTATACAATTTATTTAAATATTTTTGTATACTGTAACTTGTTTTTCTTTAAAAATTCCCATACTATAATATAAAAGATGCAAATCTTGTTGTATGGGAAGAACAAATAAAAAAAAAAAAAATAAAATAAAATAAATCATTTGTTTGGGAACTAGGCCTGAACAAGCGCCGATTTTCATCGATTTCAATATCGAGCATCCTATGGCTGACAAAAGCTTATATATTCAACTGCAAAGTTTACATGGTATGGGATAGTGTTGTATAGAGTTTCTTAGAAACATGGTTGGATTTCGTAAGGTTTGAAAAAAGTGCATGAGCCAACAATACTGGGGGGCTGGGGCGGGGAGTTTAGGACAAGAGCAAGTGGTTCCTCACCGAGTTCAAATTGAAGCAAAAATATAAAAAAAAACTCCATTACTGTCACGGAGTCTCTCCTATAATGCCTGGTTTTCGCTATGTCATATAAACTGACAACAAAGAATTGCCTCAACGGGCATCTCGCAATTTTCTATTAATTACGTTTGCATAACATCTTATTAACAAACAAAAAATCAAGCTGTCAAACAAGAACAAATCACCAATATGTTGGCAATTCCATTTTAGATGTCAAATGTTGCCAGGGGTTGCAAATGACAAGACATTACAACCCGTTTTAATACAACTGACAAGAATTGACAACAATCGACATTGAAAATGACGTAATGAAAACCAGTCATAATGGTAAAATACAGGATTGACCGCCCCCCCCCCCCTTAATTTTTCCTTCTCGATATTTTTCCGAACATACCCCCTATCACCATTCCTGAAAAGGGCTTCCATATAAAGTTTCAAATTTTATGAAATTGTAAAAAATTGGCACCCATAGCTCCTAGATGCCCCTAGATGGGTCAAATGAACATACATACCCGCCCTCTCCTATCGTTAAGAGGACTCCCATACAAAATTTAAATTATAGACTAGAAATACATAAAAGAAAATGTTCCATAACTGCCTCGGAGTAAATTATATGACCATATACATTAATTTTTGCCCCCCCAATATTTTTTCCAAACATATCTGCCCTTTATCTCCACTCCTTAAGGGGTGAAATGTATGACAGACTCCACTTAATTTTTCCACCCCAAAATTTTTTTTCTGCGTGAGGGAATGCATCAGGTTCTCGACCAAATCCGGCAACACACTGTGAGGCTGATATGGATTTCAGGTCATAGCGGGGTCAAAGGAAACGAACTGGCTGACGAGTGTGCGCAAAAGAGATCAGATGCTTTGAGCGGGACGATGGACACTGATATTAGAATCCCTCTATCCGAGCTGTTGAATTTAATTGAAGAGGCAGCTGATCTTGAATTTAGGCAAGGTGGACACAACTGAACTCTTCCAGAATATCACATATCCTATGGCACTTGCCTGATCCAAGGAGAAGCCGAACTCATAGGTCCCGCGAAAGCTGTTTTCTGTATGAGCTATATGGAAGGGATGGGTGAGGAGGAGTCAGTGCAAAATTTGCTGTGTGAATATCCAAGACTGAAGGAGCAGCGCCTTAGATATCTAGGGCAAAGATTCTTCGATAACCTGGGCTGAGTAGTAGATGTTCCACTCCGGTGACCTTGCGGATTTCTTGAGGGAATCTGGCTGGTTCAAGAGACGTATAGCGAACGAAATAGATAATTTTCGCTTTTATTTTCTTTTCCTTATTCCTTACATAATCTATCTGTACTTTTATAATCTCTTTTCCTATCTCTACATTCTAACACTTTCTAAAGGGTATGACAATGCGCCATATGGCCTCCGAGTGTACTCGCCTTCGGGCGGGCAAGCAACCCATCTAACCAAACCTAATCTATCATTTAGAAAATCGCTTATACTTTTGAGAACGAGTTCTTTAGATCAAAAGATTTTTGGTTCTAAGGTTTATTTTCATAGAAGAAATAGCTGAGTTTCTGAGGAGTCTTTCATATTATTAAGAATTTTCCCTAAAGAAAATCCCTCCAGATGCTAAGAAATTTTTCTTTTAATAAAACGATCAGATCAGATACTTTTTCTTTAATAATATATCACTCAGATCCTAAAGAAAACTCATTTCCTTTCGAAAATCGCTGATTGTAAAGAATTTTTCCTATAAAAAATCGCTCATTCCAAAGGTTTTTATCATGGGATGGAAAATTTTTCTTATTTGCAGCCACGACCAGAAGCAAAAATATTTTTTCCTCCTCGTTACGGCACAACACGTTGCTATAGTCCTCTAGTAGCGTTACGTCTCCTTCGGCAATATTGTTGACAACATGTAATTTACGAAGTATTTCTAGTGCTTGCTGGTAGTCTTCGCGTTCTTTCCATGTCTCTGGATCGGTAGCAATACAATTTGTTGACAAGCCGAAGCGTGCGAAAAATTTTGTTGTCTGGTGTGACGTGTAGTGACTTAAATGTTTCTTCAAGAGTTCCTTATTCACTTGATCTAATGTCAAGGTAATTGTTACACCTTCGAAGCCGAGAACATGTACTCGAGGAACACGATCTCCACTGTTGCCACTATCCTCTAAATCATGGTGTCCTTCCTTGATCAGGTTAATCCATACCATCCAGTTAAGGCCACAAGAACTCTGATTTATCATATTAGTGTAACGAATGCCATTCACAGTGTTGCCGATCGGTGTTGCCAATATTCTTAACATTTATTATTGGAAATTTGAAATGTTTTCGATTTAAAATAAAGTTCCACAATTTTGCTTATTGTGTTCGGATAAATTGTAAACAAATAATATATTAAAAACAATAACAACGGTAAAAATGTGTTTTTCTTATTGAGATTTCTTACACTAGAAGTAAATAATATCTGACTGACTACTATCAAGTTGGCAATTTAATCAAGTTAAACTTACTAGAAATTAGAATACACATTGGCAACACTAAACAAATATTCCCAAAGATTTTTGTATGGTGGTGCCACATTTCTTAGTATTTATTAAGAAAATTGTCAATACTGGCAATTTTCTCTATATTTCGTATGGTAAATATAAAATGTAGCCAACTTTTTTTTTTTAAATTAGCATTTTATTTTGAATTCAAAACAAACCAAGTTAAGATTAGATTTGAATTTAACTAAACAAAAACTTAAATTGACAAATTGACAATATAAAAAGCTGTTATTAAACATTTTTCTAAAGTAGAATTTACCAAGAAATTTGTTGGTATTTTAAATTAACAAGCTGGAAAATGTGGAAATTAACGGACTTATTTAATTGTGCATATCTGGGTTGGTAAATCTAAGAGTTGGCAACCGATTATTTTTTTAAAATTTATTTTAATAAATCCTTTACAAAAGATTAGCAGTATTTCTTGAATTGGTAATGCTGGTTATAGTCGATCTGGGTTTTTCCAATTTAAATAAAACTATGAAAGTATTTTTTTTGATAGTTGTAAATTAAATTATAAATTTTATAAATGTATAATATATTTTTTATTATATATTAATTATTATTATTAATTATATATTTATATTTTTTATTATAGGAATTTGCATTAAATTATAAATTTTGTAAATTATAATTATATAAATTTGTAAATTTAAATTTTATTTAATTACTTTATTTTCTATTGTAGGAATTTGTCACCTTTACATTTATAACATAGTTGCCAACTCTATTTCACAAGAACATCTCAAACTTTGGTAAGTATATAAACTTTCTTTTAACATAGTTTTAAATTTTCTATTTAAATTAGAATGTTTTATAGAAAAACTAAATATATTTCTTCTGAAGCTACTTATTTATGAAAAAGTTAAATGTATTAATTTGTGTTAAAATTTTAATGAATCAATCATACATATTTTATGTATAAAGTCTTGGGAAATTATGCATCTGCTGTGACGCCATGCCGCACTACAGTAGTACTTACTGCATACATAGTTGGCAATTCATCAGTATTTTATGAATTATATATTTGAAATTGATTTAAATTCTTTCAAGAGTATTTAGTCATGTTTAAATTATCGTTTGATGCATTTTCCACATAAATTTGCATATAATTAATGTATACATGCTTTTGTACTATGGAAATTATTATTGCTAAACATGTATAGAATTTACATTTTCTTGTTTTTAAGAATTTAATAATGTTTAAATGCTAATTATGACAAATATGCTGTTGCTGCTGCTGTTGCTGCAAATAAATTTTGAATTTAACAAAATAATCACATTGCTCACGTTTGTATTTTAATGTTGTAATTTTGCCAAAATGTCTCAAAGAACGTGAGCATTTCATTTCATAAAATTTATAATTTATGACAATACAAAAAAAAAATAAAAAATATATAAATTAAACATTATGCTAAAAATTCCTTGAGAAAATTAATTTGAAAGACAAGAAATTTGTATTCAGCAAAGAAGTTCTATGAAGGCATAAAAATGTGGGTTATTTATATAATACTATATCCAAATGAAAAGGTGTCTTCTTCTCAATTTAAACTTAGCGCACTTATCAATTTTAGCAATTTGGTAGTATTGCTTTTGAAATCTGCGTCCAATTGCATGTCTTCATGGGTTCAATAATTACGCTTGCAAACAAGTAAAAGTGAATTTGGCATTTTTACCGACGATGTCTGATTTTGTTGAACAAAGAAGTTCTATTAAATATTTTTTGCGGAATGGTATATGTGCTAAAGTAATTTTAAGAACGTTGCTGAAGGCCTTTGGTGATTAATCGAAAAGAGTATTTAGAAGTGATATAAATAGTTCCAAGTAGGCAGAGAAAGCGTTGAAGACAAAGATCGTACCGGACGAGAAGAAAAATATTAGTTCATGAACAATATTTTAAAGGATATCAAAGATTTCCGATTTCGATTGACAGTTAAAGAGGTTTTTGATACTGTTAACATTTCAAAGGATCAGGAACTTTGGAATAAAAAAAAATGTTAAGAATAATTAAAGAATATGTATTTTTATTAGTATAAATTCAATTTAAATCCGGTTTTGTTTTTGACTAAATTTGGTAAATATTATGCCCTCAGGGGGGGGGGCGTACTTTCCCCATTACTATGGTCAATTTTGGTGGATGACCTAACTGTAAAACTAAATAACAATGGTTTGACCACTGTCGGTTATGCAGTTGACAGTGTGTTTGGGGAAAAAATGCAAAATGCAGTTAGACATACAGATCAGCATGATTGAACATCACAGGAGCACTGAGAACCACTCCTACGGTAGCTATGGAGGTTTTCCTAAATCTCACACCGCTGCACTTATCAATTCAAGAAGCTTTTAAACAAGCCATTGACCTTCACAAACTATACCAATTTAAGGAAGGCGATCATATAGGACACCTGAAAATCGTTGATAAAGCCAAAAATATCAAAGATATGACTTGACTATATGTAGTGATCAGATAGATCCTGCATTGGAACTAGGAAAGAACTGTACTGTTCATATCCCGAGCAAATTCGATTGGGAATCTAACCCTACATGACTACGTGAAGAGGCCCTGACGGATCCAAAACAACAGGAGTAGGAGCGGGGGTTTATGGACCAAAATGCAAACTCCACATCCCCCTATGTAATGAATCCACAATATTTACAACTACACTCTCAATACAGCTACTGCTAAACTAATGGAAAGAAACCTGACAAGAACGAAGATAAATCTTATGTCAGATAGCCAGGCTGTTCTAAAAGCACTGGACAAATCGGTATATCACCATAAATCCGTGCTCGAAAGCCACAGGGCCCTTAATAAACTAACTGAACATAACAAGGTGACGCTTATATGGGTACCAGGTCACAAGGGACATGAAGGAAATGAGAAAGCCGATGAACAGGCAAGACGAGAAGCGGAAAGACCATTCATTGGTCCAAACCCTCAATTCGGATTCACCTGAAAAGACATAACCAAGAACATCGACAGATGGAATAATGATGAGTTAGTAGAGTATTGGAATAGACAAACACTACTTCAATGCTCGAAAAAATTCTTGCATCGAAACGAAAAAAGGAGCAGGGATGCCCTAATATTGAACAGATCCCATCTAATCAATTATGTAGGGCACTCGCAGTACTCAGTACGTGCAGTTACATCCTATACAAAATACATTTGGCTGAAGACAAAACATGCAGATACTTCCTAGAGGACGATAGGTTAGGTTAGGTGCAAGCTTGAACTTCGGCTTCGCACCGCTGGCATAACGAATAACAGATGGCCTGCTCTGAATCGAAAGCGCACAAATGCGCTATTATCACTCCCCCGTGGGGAGATCTCAACGGTAGTTGCTGTTGTTACTGGGCACTGCCTTATAGGGAGACACGCTGATGCCTTAAGGTCTCGTCAAATGATTTCTGTCGTAGCTGCTTAGATGTGGAGGAGGTAGAGAGCGTAGAACACTTCCTCTGCCACTGCCCGGCGCTATCCAGAACAAGACTACGGACATTGGGATCGCCGTTTCTTCACGATCTCTCTGACCTCTCAAACGTGGAAATTTCACATCTTAGGGGCTTCATCAGAAACTCGAACTGGTTTTTCGGTGGGGACTGAGGGGAACACCCATTCGTCCCGTGGTATCACAACGGACCCCAGAGTCTAAGTGTGCTGGTCCTTGGATCAGCAGCCACTTCCAACCTAACCTAGAGGACGATGAAACCATGGAACATATACTGGAAGCATGTCCAGCGTTTGCATATCTAAGACACAAACTATTTAGCGTATCTGAAATAATGGAGGAGACATACAAAACATTGGCGGTGAAGGACATTATCCTTAACGCTGTAACGAATTAATAAAACAGGAAAGAACACAAAACTGAAAAGGGGTGAGTAATTGATCTACTATATCGCAGTGCAGGAGGAAATAACACTCATCCCGGAGATATGGTAACTCGTAAATCTTAAAGTCATGGTAGAAAATTATTACAGGATCAGAACAGATCTATTCAAGCAAATCTCTAAGTGATGATGTTATATCTTTTTTGTTGCTAGTAATTATAAACGGTTTAATAAAAAACAACTTTTGAACGTTTTTGTGGAATCCTTGTTTTTATTTTATTTTTTTTTTAATAAAAAATATTAAAATAACTTTGTTGTTCTGCATTATCAAAAATATCTCAATTATCATATTTATATTCTGAATAGGCAAGGCGATTTCTTGTGACATTTTCTACACCATCCATTACCAACCGATTTTGACAAAAAAAATATCGCATTTGAAAGGTAGTTCTTTGCAGACGTTCACCATATTTACAGAAGTGCACCATCTGATACATTTTTTTTGAGTAAATTTCACTGAAAGTTTTTACTAACACATACATAAAACACATATTTAAGCTTCAAATAAAAAACAATACAATGCTGTGTGTGTGTTTATTAAATTTGTATTGCATTGTGATTGGCTAAAATTGTTTAGCATTCCTTTACGCTCTTATAAAATTATTTATGAATGAAAAAAAAAATTCTCCTAGAATTGGCGCTCGAATTTGGAGGTCTGGGTTCTGCTAGTTCATAACCTTCGTTACCACATCGTTATCTTCATCTTTATCATCATTAACATCATCACTATCGTCATCGCTATTATTATCATCTTCTTTATCACCACCTTCATTATCATCATCTTTATCATATTTGGCAAAACTAATAACTATAAATCCGAAATTGATAAGTTGTAAGTTATAATTTTTTTGCTGCTCATATTTCTTTCTCATGCTAGATTTAAGTAGGTCAGAACTGAGAAGAAACTTATTCCCGGTTGCACTTTAGAGCAAAGTACTCTCTGTATTTTTAAAATATTTCTTTCTTGCTTCCTGAGTTTCTGCGTGCTGTATAATCTCCGAGGCGTGTATTTAAAATTTATGCAAAGCAGGAGGCATCTATGAGAAAATCTATGAAAATTTTCCATAAGAATCTCATGACCACAAGAAATAAAATTTTTTTTAATCAAAGTTAAATCCACCATTCCAAAAGATCTCTGCTGCATAGCAATCAGCGGCGCAATACGGACTACATCTACGAGGGCTTTAGAGACGATTCTATCTATACACCCGATCGAGATTAGAATTAAATTTGAGGCAGCTCTGGCTATGTTACGACTAAGAGTAACAGGGGAATACATCACCGACCATATGACCAGACACCAAACAATATTGGACCAGATACCGGAATTCAACACAGTGGATTTTAGCTGTGATAGAATCGCGGAAGTGTCGACAAACATACCCTGCAGTATAAGGATACCTGACAGGGAAAGCTGGTTGAACGAAAATTTTCTACGAAACCTTCCACGGTCACACTACTACACAGACGGATCTAGTCTGCATGGTAGGACTGTTATAGGTTTCTATGATGAGGACCATTCAAATGGCATATACCTACGCATTCCGGACCACAACTCTGTCTTTCAGGCCGAAGTGGTCGTGATAACGGAATGCATAAGATCTATTGACGCACGGGCAATCCCAAGCCCCGGAGACGTGAAAATATTTTCGGACAGTCTAGCGGCTATCAGAGCGATATCCTCGGACAAAACTAGATCAAGGACTGTCCTCAGATGTAAGGAAGAAATTGCAAACTTCACTACAAGAGGTAGACTTGAAATCATTTGGATCCCAGGACACAGTGGTATAATGGGAAACGAGATTGCAGATGAACTGGCCAGGAAGGGTTCTTTCCTGGAGGGTGTCAATTTCGAAAACCCAATACCTTTCCAGGCTCTCAAATTGAAACTATCGGAGTGGGCAACTAATTCACATACTTCAATTTGGGAGGAAACTGACGTGGGTAAGGCTACGAAGATACTATGGGGCTCTCCAAACACTTCGAAGACTAAGGAAATCGTTAGTCAAAATAGAAGGGAACTGAGTAGGATTATTGGCATCCTCACTGGACACTCTGAACTGAGGGCTCATCTATACCGTATAGGACGGGCAGAATCGGCCACATGCAGAGCTTGTGGAGAGGATGACGAGACCCTAGAACACTACCTTTGTTACTGTCCTGCATTTGCCGGAACAAGGGTCAGATATTTATCCAACGACATCATACCAGGCCTAGCGGCTCTTAGAGATTTGCTATCGAGACCGAACTCCTAAGTTAAATAAGGAGTAGATTAACGGATGAGCACGAGGATGTAGAGCGCACAACAAGCCGACTTTCTGGCTGAAGTGTATATCCGGGTAAAACGGTTATGAGCTATGTGTATACATGGCTCCTCTTTTTCAACCTAACCTAACCTAAATCCACTTTTGATATTTCTACAGAAATTTCCGCGTTCGGGAAAAAAAACGTCTACGGTACTCCCGTCATTAAAATTTCCGTTTTATACAGCATTAGTTCTTCAAGATTATTTCGCACAAAATAAGACTCATATCGTTCCACAACCACCGTATTCACCCAATTTAGCACCGTTTCGAATCGATTTAGAAGACACAAGTCATATCGTTGTGCGCTTTGAATTCCACTCTGGAAATCGACTCTAACAACGAGGATTGGAAAAAACGTTAGTATAAAGAGATTAACTGTGGCTAGCGAATTTATTGTCAACAGAATTAATATTAAAATTCTGTTGTCTTGGTAGAAAATATTTTAGCAAATATTTTAGAAAATTACTATTACACGAAACGTCTTCGATTCTATCACCAGCTCAACTACTAATCCAACATAATTTATATAATTTATATAAATACTGGATTCTACAAATGTAAACAAACTAACGTTGTATATACACAGACTTTAGCAAAGTTTTTGATAAAGTCAGCCATGATCTACTACTAGCGAAGCTTGATATTATTGGATTCCCCGGCAACTTCCTAAAATGGATTCGGTTGTACTTTAAATATCGTAAGCAATGTGCGCTTTTCAATAACTCTAAATCGATGTATATAGATGTCACTTCCGGTGTGTCTCAAAGGAGTCACTTTGGACCTCTCCTATTCTTGGTGTTTATTAATCATCTTCCATAGTCTATTCAATATAGTAAAATCTACTCAACCCTCATAAACAATGATGACAGTATACGTCTCCAGTTTGACCTAAGTAGCTTCTGCAATTGGTGTAATATGAACTTAATGGATTTAAATCAAAAAAAATGTCAGTCTTTGACCTTCTCTAGATATTCGCCATCTTCGAACGACTATGTCATCCAAAACTAAGTTTTAATTCTCATGTAACAATGACTGTTAATAAGGAAAATTGTATTTTATGTTTTATAAAACGTTGGGCAAATGAATTTAATGATCCTTGTGTAACAAAAAACCTATTCACGTCCTTGGTCAGGCCGATATTTGCATACGCATCAGTAATAAGACATATGGTTTTATGGTGAGATACAAGGCGTCCACCGGCGCCCCTTCCTTAGATGGTAGCAAGCTAGGAGAGATGAATTGGCATACTCTCCTCCCTTTGCTATTGCGTTGGCCCTATCTACACATCAGTAATCTAGGATCCACAGTACAATGTCTTCATCAGTTCAATTCTTACTACTTTGTCTTCGATATCATTAGTGGAATGCGGAATTGAGTCTGCCACCGTATCGCAGTCGTTTGCCTCTCTAATAAAGCTTCCAACATGGATAAGTAAAAGTACCATTTTTAATATAACATTCTTCCTCAACATAGTTCATGGTAAAATTGATTCTGAATACCGTCTTGGAAAAATATGTAAAAATATTTCTAACAGACAACTTTGATCTTATGAACCTGTTTACCTAGATTTGCACAAATCAAATTTTATCAATATCGATCCATTCCGAAGAATTTGCACCGAAGTGAGCAGACACTTTAATTGATTTATCTGATGCTGTTGATGTTATTAAAAGAAGATTAACGACTTATTTGAACTCTAATGATTCTGTTTATAATTGTATTTAAAATTTGTAAAATATTTAAATTTTTTGCTGAGCTGTTGCTATATTGTAGCTGAATTAAATAAACTAGCAGATTCCAGCGCTAGAAATTCGAGCGCAATTTCTAGGCAACTTTATTTTTCAACTTAGCCAATTCACAAACCAACACTTTTATGGTTTATTATTATTGTGAATGAAGATAACAAACTCATTAACAAACACATTAACAAATTAAATAAAACACACGTAGCATATGTATAATTTTATGGATGTGTTAGTAGCAACTTTAAATGCAATTTACTCCAAATAAAGGAAAAAATTAAAAAAATCTGTAAATCTGCAAAACGGCAAAAACGAAATACCTTTCAAATAATATACGTTTCGTCAAAATCGGGATAAAACGGTAGAACAAAACTTCGGTCACAAGAAATCGCCTAGCCTATTAATATTATAGATAAATAATAAAATAAATAATATAAAAACCATTATTTCTATTGTTACAATCGGAAATACAGTTGCTCAAATTTAGAATTTTTTTTCTCAATAAAACAGTGCAGCAGACATTCTGGGTGGTGAGAAATTCCAAGTCAGGGTAAAAGTACTGGACTACTGAAGCTATTTGCTGAACCATCAATGGTTCTTGAGTTATAGCTGAAAAACTACGAAAACTAGAAAAAAATATAAAAGGTCACAAAAAAAATTTTGGCCTGAGAACGGCCAACCATTTGGTGGTTTTACTATACTGGCCGAGTAATTCCATCCTTACTTGGATTTTCTCACCCTCTAGGAATTATTCCTCAGTGTTATCGATAAATCAATATAAGTATTTTAGTAGCGCCCCGGTAGGTGAGTAGGTAGCGTGCTCGCCTATCATGCGGGGGTCGTGGGTTCGATTCCCACCAGAGGCTTTGGTCTGTCGCTGCAAAAAAAAAAAAAAAACTAGCCAAATACGAATCCGCAGACAAGCCACTCGGCTTCGCGGAACTAGGCTTTAAAAAAAAAAAAAAAAAAAAAAAGTATGTATTATATTTAGCTTGTTACCGGAACGGAGGTAAATTTTCTTCCAGAGAGGTTTAAGGTATAAATTTTTTACGTCTTTTTAGTGTTGCCAAAATATTCTTCTTGTAATTCATATTTTTCTCCTCTGTTCTTCAATTTGCACATTTATTGCTTTTGGAACATTAACCATTTAGAAATTTTCCTTTTAATTTAATTTAACACTCCTTCAAATAGGATTTTATTTTAAAACAACAAGATTGACAATATTCGTTTTGGAGTCTAATATTCTAAACAAATAATTGACTTAAAATATGTATGTATATAGTAAAGAATAGTAAAAATAAATATATAAATACATAAATAATTTACTTACTTTAAAAATGATTGCAATGAACACAAAGCACTTATCAAACGCCCTAAAGACTTAACATAAAGTAAAAATAACTGTACATTATGCACAAACCAATCAAAATCATCTCCCAAAATTTTTTTTAAACAAATCGAAATTTTTACATATGTAGAGTACACACAGAAAAAATATTTTCCAACCGAATTGTTCTAAAGTGGAACAACTGTATTTTCGATTGTATCAGCAGAAATTTAATATCATCTACAAATTTTCTATTATGATAATATATTTACTTTAAGCCAATAGAAGTGTAATCATCGTGAACCCGAAAATCGGTTGTTAGCACTATTGCAATTCGGTTGGTAATAAATTCGGTAGCCACAATGAATCTGTTTTCTGTGTGTACATTTTTTAAACTCTTTCTTTTAACTCATACTCTCTGTCTGTCTGTCTGTCTGTCTGCCATGGGTGGACCCCGTTCCCCCTTATCCAATTGATCTGAAACTTGGCGCATAGTCTTATCGTGACTACACATTGATTTTGGGGTAGTCACGCACAGTCACGCGTGGTCACGCACAGTTACGGAGTGATCTAAATGTCATTTCCCCTCATCCGATCGATCTCAAATTTGGTCCATATACTTGCTGTGAAAAAAAGATTAACTTTGACATAGTCACGCACAGTCACGGAGAGTTTAAAACCCCACTTCCCCTCATCCGATGGATCTGAAACTTTGTCCAGAGAATTGTTGTGTCCAGAGATTAAATTTAAGATAGCCACACACAGTCACGCACAGTCACGGAGATATTCAAATCTCATATGCATAAGGAAAGAAAGAGTTTTAATAAAAACTTGGTCGATGGACTTGCAGTGAAAAAAGATTAACTTTGACATAGTCACGCACAGACACGGAGAGATTAAACCCCCACTTCCCCTCATCCGATGGATCTGAAACTTTGTCCAGAGAATTGTTGTGTCCACACACAGTCACGCACAGTCACGGAGATATTCAAAACTCATATGCATAAGGAAAGACAGAGTTTTAATAAAAACTTTGTTTTTTATGGATTAGATTATTATATGAAAAATTATGTTTTATATATTAAAAAGGCATAATTAATAATCGCCTTCCTTGAGGAATTAAAATTAATTAATTTTTGAATTCATAGAATGCTAAACTTTGGTCCCTCGAACCGTCGATGAACCTAATTTCAAAATATAGTAAAATTAATGAATATTTAATTTTTTAACGTTAAATAGAGACAAAAATTAAAATATAAAACCCGCTTTTTTATATTAAAAAAAATATTGAAATTTATGTCAAAATTGTTATTAATATTTGGAAAACTAACCAGATTTTTATGCAGTATGACAAAATTAAATAGAAATAATGTATTTGAGGGGGTGGTGTTTTCGGCTGCTTTATAGGGTTTAATTGTGACCTTTTTTGTATAAAGAAAAATTTTTTAGAATGAATATAAGTGGAAAATAAATAAAAAAAAAATAAATTTTATTTCTTTTAAAGATGAAAATTTTCTACATTTCACAAAGTCCAAAGGGTATATAAAAACGATCCAAAAATAAATTCCTTGAATATGAAATTAAATTTTTTGTTTTGCAAAATATTAAAAATTTGTTTAAAAATTTCATTAAGATTAATTTATTTTTTTTTTGGAAAATAAATTACTTTGATCATTCATTTATATGGAAAGAAATAAACAATTTTCTAAAATTTGTTAGAAAACAATAAAATATGTTTGTATGTACGATGTATGTGTACTTATGGAAAACATGTATAAGTAATTTACACATACATCTTTAAATTTTTGGTTAACAATAACTTATCTACAGCCTTAAACTATACTATAGAATTTATGTACTCGTCTAATGTATAATAGTTTTTAGTGCAATGAGTGTGTAACATTCATGTTCGCTTTAAGTGTTGGTAAAAATTGTTTTGAAGCCCTCTTTACTCAGGCACCCTTCTTCGTCTTGAAACATCTACATATCTATCTATGCACAAAATTTGTGTATCACACTTTGGAAATTTTTCCGTAAATAATTTTAGAATTTTATGCAGTTTACAGAGAATTGATGGAAAATTTGGTTTTAATATATGTATATATGCATGCATGTATGTATGTATGTATGTTCTGATAGGAAAACAGCCTAAAAGTTAGCTTTAAAATACTTATAATGAATTGATTTTCCAGTATCCGTACATATATACAGAGGTTTTACATTTAAAAAACTACTTAAGTATTTACTTTAATATGATATATATAAATTTGCTCTTAAAAATATATAAAAATATAAAACATTTAATATGCCTGAAAAATACAGATATTTAAAAAAATAAAACATTTTTATATATGTATATTGTTTAATAATCTTAAAATATGTGTTTGCATAATAAATATATTAAATTTCCTAAAACTAAAATTTTAATTGCCAATGATGTAAATTGAAATATATTGAATCTTCTTAAAATATTTTGTTTTAAATCAGCCTTAAAGCCGATTTATAAGAAATGGATGAATCTTTTAACGAAAAGTAACTTATATTAAAATACAATTTATATATATATATAAAATCAATTTTGAATATGTGAATGTTTTATAAAGCAAATTGTTTATGAATATAAATTTATTAATCTTTATATAAGTTTGAGAAATCATGGGATAATTTTATTTTGTCAAAAGTACCTTTTATTAAAAAATCACACTTTCTTAAAAAGTATTTTTTTAATGTTGCTTCCCTACAATAACGACAACAATTGTTTCAACCAAATATATTAAAAAATTATTAAAATTAAAATAATTCATTAGCAGTTATAAAAAAAAAATAAAAAGATAATAAAAAAAAAAAAAATAAAAAATAATAATATAATAATAATAAAAAAAAAAATAATAAAAACATAGTAATAAAATAGAAAACAAGAAATTTTATGTGTGGTTTATGACTTAATTTCGTTTTTTCCCCGATCGCGTGTTGATAATGTTTTAATTTTTAGATGTACGCGTGCAAGAACATGTTCTGTTTTTTTAGTAGTATACGTGCAAGAACACGAACTTAAAATAAAGCTACATTCGAATCTGTGTGGTTTATGTGTGTTCGAAACAAAAAATACGTGATAGAAACATGCTCGTGTACATAACGAAATATTAAAACGAAACACAGTCATGATTGTGTTCGGCAGCGTACAAAATTTGGAAACACACATAATTGATATATAAATAAAAATACGTGTTTGTTGGTCTGAGCTATGTTTGTTTACATATATGTACGAGTTTTTTTTATTCAGTGTGTGTTTTTTTCTGAACTCTGACATTTTCTTAAAAGAGGGCAGACGAACTATTAAGAACAAGTTCCGCTCTCATGCGGTTCTTATGCGGTATCAGTTATAACACCACTGGGAAACATTAAGGGAGGAATCTTCGTGAGCAGCGGAAAATTGATGGAAGAATATTGATACATGCAGGATTGCCAGGCATGCGTTGGCAGACCATAACTTAAGACGGACTAAATCTCTCATCAGTAGGAAAGGAAGGGACATATTAAGGGTTTTGGTCTTGTTTACGGGACATTGGGTGATTGTTAAACTCGAGGGAAGACTCGGATTTCAGCACAACCATAACCGCCGTAAATGCGGAGCACCTGGGGAATAGCAGACAGTATATTCTGCGAGTGTGATGCTCTGGTTAGTATCTGTGATATCGCACCTAGATCTAAGTGATCTTATTCGCTATTTTAATGTTACAGCTTGGATCTGGTACTTCTGATATATAATTTTCAGGTGGTGTGGTTTTTCGAAACGGAGTCGCTTGACTCTACTTGACTCTAAAAAAATACCTTTTCTTTCTAAAGCACATTTTAAAACTAACACATTAAAAAAGTAGCTTTTCATAAAAAAGAAAATTTTCCTAAAAAAGTACCTTTGCTTAAAAAAGTAGCTTTTCATAAAAAAGTGAATTTTCTTTAAAAAAAACCCCTTTCTTTAAAAAGTTATTTTCTTAAACAGAAACCTTTCTTAAAATTGTAAAACTTCTGATAAAGAAAGTACCTTCGTTTAAAAAGTGTCTTTTCATAAAACAGTACCTCCGCTTAAAAAAGTACATTTTCTTTAAAAACTACCTTTTCATACATTCTATTCAAAAAGTACATTTCCTTTAAAAAGTTCATTTTCTTTAAAAAGTACCCTTTAAAAATTTCAAATTTTTGATAAAAAAGTACCTTCTTTTAAAAATAACCTCTTGATAAAAAAAATATCTTCTCTTAAAAAAGTACCGTGTCTTTAAAAAGTACCTATATTTAAAAGTACCTTTTTTAGAAAGTATCTTTTTTAAAATGTACCTTTTTTGAATAGCGTCTTTTCTTAAAAAGTAAATTTTCCTAAAAAAGTACCATTTTTTTAAAAAAATATTTATTCTGAAAAATTTAGCTTTTCTTAAGAAAATATTTTCTAAAAAAGTATCTTTTCTTAAAAAAGGAAATTTTCTTCAAAAATTATCTGTTCTTAAAAAAGTAAATTTTCTTCAAAAAGTACATTTGCTTAAAAAGTACCTATTCTGAAAAAAGTAAATTTTCTTCAAAAATAATAATAAAAAAGTACCTAGTCTTTAAAACCGCGCATTTTCTTAAAAAAGTACATTTTCTTAAAACAGATCATTTAAATAAAAAAAGTTTCTTTTAATAAAAAGTACCTTTTAATAAAAAAGTACCTTTTAATAAAAAAGTACCCTTTTAATAAAAAAGTACCTTTTAATAAAAAAATACCTTTTAATAAAAAAGTACCTTTTAATAAAAAATTACCTTTTAATATAAAATACCTTTTAATAAAAAAGTACCTTTTAATAAAAAAGTACACTTTCTGAAAAAAGTACATTTTCTTCGAAAATTATATATTCTGAAATAAGTTAATTTTCTTCAAAAATTATATTTTCTTAAAAAAGTACCTTTAAATAAAAAATGCCTTGTCTTAAAAAAAGTATTTTTTTTTAAAGTAGTGCTTTTTCTTAAAAAATCCCTTCTCTTAAAAACGTACCTTTTCTTTAGAAAATACATATTCCTAACGAGTACATTTTTATAAAAACATATGTTTTCCTAAAAAAGAGCATTTTCTTCAAAAAGAAAATTTTTTTTAAAAAAGTACCCTTTCTTAAAAAGTACATTTTCTTAAAAAAGTTCCTTTTCTAAAAAATTACCACTTCTTACAAAATTACCTAATCTTAAAAAGTACCTTTTTTAAAAATATATCATCCTTAAAAAGTAACTTTTCTTAAAAAGTGCCTTTTTAAAAAAATACCTTTTCTTATAAAAAGTACTTTTTCTTAAAAAAGTTCCTTTTCTAAAAAATACCTTTTCTTATAAAATTACACTTTCTTAAAAAAGTAACTTTCTTTAAAAAAGAAAATTTTTGCAAAAAGTACCTTTTTTACGTTTTACTAAAAAGTACCTAATCTTAAAAAGTACCTTTTTTAAAAATATATCCATCGTTAAAAAGTAACTTTTCTTAAAAAGTGCCATTTTAAAAAATACCTTTTCTTATAAAAAGTACCTTTTAATAAAAAAGTACCTTTTAATAAAAAAAGTACCTTTTTATAAAAAAGTACCATTTTATAAAAAAAAACCTTTTTATAAAAAAGCACCTTTTTATAAAAAAGTACCTTTTAATAAAAAAGTACCTTTTCAAAAAAAGTATATTTTCGGAAAAAAGTAAATTATTAAAAAAGTATCTTTTCTTAAAAGTAATTTTTCTTAAAAAAATATTTATTCTGAAAAATGTAGCTTTTCTTTAGAAAAAAATTTTCTAAAAAAGTACCTTTTCTTCAAAAAATACATTTTCTTAAAAAGTACCTACTCTGAAAAAAGTAAATTTTCTTCAAAAAATACCCCTTCTTAAAAAAGTACCTCTTAATAAAAAAGTACCTTGTCTTTAAAAACGCACATTTTCTTAAAAAAGTACCTTTTCTTAAAACAAATCCTTTTATTAAAAATGCACCTTTTAATAAAAAAGTACACTTTCTGAAAAAGTGAATTTTCTTAAAAAATTATATATTCTGAATAAAGTTTATTTTGTTCAAAAATTATATATTCTTAAAAAAGTACCTTTAAATAAAAAATACCTTGTCTTTAAAAAAGTACGTTTTTTAAAAAAATACCTTTTTTTAAAAAAATACCTTTTTTTAAAAAAATACCTTTTATTAAAAAAGTACCTTTTTTATAAAAAAGTACCTATTAATAAAAAAGTACCTTTTCATAAAAAGTATATTTTCTGGAAAAAGTAAATTATCTTCAAAAATTGTCTTTTCTTAATTTTCTCAGAAGATACATTTTTGATATAAGTACCTTTTCTCAAAAAAGTACCTCGTTTTAAAAGTGCCTTTTTATACAAGTAAATTTTTTAAGCAAGTACATTTCTTTAAACGTACTCTTTCCTAAAAAAGTACATTTTCATAAAAAGTATATTTATTTAAAAAGTACCTTTTTTAAAGTACCTTTTTATAGAAACGTACTTTTTCCTTAAAAACCTTACCTTTTCCTACAAAAGTACATTTTCCTTAAAAAGTTCCTGTTCTTAAAAAGTACATTTTGTTTAAAAAACTACTTTATATTACAAAAGTACTTATAATTAAAAAAGTATTTTTTTCTTGAAAAAAGTACCAATTCTTAAAATGTTTTTTCTTTTTTAAAAAAAGGACATTTTCTTACAAAAGCACAATTTTTAATATATTCCTTGTAAAAAGTACATTTTTTAAAGTACCTTTTTAAAAAAGTACTTTTTTTTAAAGGTACCTTTTTTGAAAAGCGCCTTTTCCTAAAAAAAGTAAATTTTCTTAAAAAAGTAGATTTTTTTAAAAAAGTACCATTTCTTAAAACAATTATTTATTCTGGAAAATGTAGCTTTTCTTAAGAAAAAATTTTCTAAAAAAGTATCTTTTTTTAAAAAAGGAAATTTTCTTCAAAAATTATCTGTTCTTAAAAAAGTACATTTTCTTCAAAAAGTACATTTTCTTAAAAAGTACCTATTCTGATAAAAGTAAATTTTCTTCAAAAATTACCTTTTCTTAAAAAATTACCTCTTAATAAAAAAGTACCTTGTCTTTAAAAACGCACATCTTCTTAAAAAAGTAAATTTTCTTAAAAAAGTACATTTTCTTAAAACAGATCCTTTTAATAAAAAAGTACCTTTTAATAAAAAAGTACCTTTTAATAAAAAAGTACCTTTTAATAAAAAAGTACCTTTTAATAAAAAAGTACCTTTTAATAAAAAAAGTACCTTTTAATAAAAAAGTACCTTTTAATAAAAAAGTACACTTTCTGATAAAGTGCATTTTCTTCAAAAATTATATATTTTGAATAAAGTTTATTTTCTTCAAATATTATGTATTCTTAAAAAAGTACCTTTAAATAAAAAATACCTTATCTTTAAAAAAGTAAGTTTTTTTAAAAAAGTACCTTTTTATAAAAAAGTACCTTTTCATAAAAAAGTACCTTTTAATAAAAAAGTACCTTTTCATGAAAACTATATTTTCTGAAAAAGTAAATTATCTTCAAAAATTGTCTTTTCTTAAAAAAGTTCCTTGTCTTAATTTTATCAGAAGGTGCATTTTTTGAAATAAGTTCCTTTTCTTAAAAAAGTACCTTGTTTTAAAAGTACCTTTTTATAAAAGTAAATTTTTTTAAAAAGTACCTTTTTTTAAACGTACTTTTTCCTAAAAAATACCATTTCTTAAAAATCTTACCTTTTCTTAACAAAAGTAAGTTTTTCTAAAAAGTATATTTTCGTTAAAAATTTCCTTTTTTAAAGTTCCATTTGATAGAAACGTACTTTTTCCTAAAAAGCTAAATTTTCTTAATAATCTTACCCTTTCCTAGAAAAGTACATGTTCTTAAAAAAGTTCCTGTTCTTAAAAAGTACATTTTGTTTTAAAAACTGCTTTATATTACAAAAGTACTTATAATTAAAAAAGTATTTTTTCTTAAAAAAAAGTACCTATTCTTAAAAAGTACCTTTTAAAAAAAGTACATTTTCTTACAAAAGCACAATTCTTAAAATATCCCTTGTAAAAAGTATCTTTTTTAAAAGTACCTATTTAATTTAATTTTTTTTTACCTTTTCCAAAAAATTTACGTTTTCCTAGAAAAGTACGTATTAAAAGTACATTAAAAGTACGTAAAAAGTACATTTCGTATTAAAAACTACTTATTTTAAAAAATACTTATACTTAAAAAGTAGCTTTTCATAAAAAGTACATTTTCTTATTAAAGTGATTTTTCTTAAAAAATTCCCTTCTCTTAAAAACGTACCTTTTCTTAAGAAATTACATATTTCTAACGAGTACATTTTCATAAAAACATATGTTTCCTAAAAAGAAGCCTTTTCTTAAGAAAAGTAGTACTCTTTACCAAAAAAGTACGTTTTCTTTAAAAAAGTAAATTTTCTTAAAAAAGTTCATTTTCTAAAAAATTACCATTTCTTAAAAAATTGCACTTTCTTAAAAAAGTAACTTTCTTTAAAAAAGTAAATTTTTGCAAAAAGTACCTTTTTTACATTTTACTAAAAAGTACCTAATCTTAAAAAGTACCTTTTTTTAAGATATATCTAACCTTAAAAAGTACCTTTTTTTAAGATATATCTATCCTTAAAAAGTACCTTTTCTTAAAAAGTGCCTTTCTGAAAAAATACCCTTTCTTATAGTACTTTTTCTTTAAAAAGTACGTTTTCTTAAAAAAGTACGTTTTCTTAAAAAAGTACCTTATGTTAAAAAGTATATTTTCGTAAAAATCACATTTTCATAAAAAATTACCGTTTATAAAAATAACTCTTCTTAAAATGTACTTTTTCTGAAACAGTACCCTTTTCTTGAAAAAAAAACCTCTTCTGCAAAAGTACTTTTTCTTAAAAAAGTACGTTTTCTTAAAAAAGTAACTTTTGTTAAAAAAGTATATTTTCGTAAAAATCACATTTTCTTAAAAAATTACTCTTCTTAGAAAGTACTTTTTCTGAAACAGTACCCTTTGTTTAAAAGGTACCTTTTCTTTAAAAAAAAACCTTTTCTGCAAAAAGTAAATTTATTTGAAAAGTTACTTTTCTTAAAGAAGTACCATTTCATAATTGACTTTTCTTATGTGGCTTTTTATATAAAAAATTTCCTTAAACTTATTAATTTTCTTGTTTAGGTTTTTTTTTTAATTTATAAATTTTTTTTATTTTCTTTTTTTAAATATTTTTTAAAAATCATGGAATTTTTGGTAAAGACTAAAATGTAAAAAAATTTAAACAACTATTATATGAAAGTTTTTAAAATTAAAAAAAAAAGAATATTATATTTGCTATTTATTTTATTATCATATATTTTTAAGCTTTATTGAGCTAGTTTTGAAATATATTTTATTTCAACAATTATTATCCTTTAGAAATCAAGATTTATATAAAATTTTCCACAACTTAATATTTAAATATTAAATCGCTGTTCTCCACCCTTCATATTTCACAAATTCCTTAACAACTTTGTTAATATCTAAATGTATTTATATAAACAAAATTAACCCTTTTACTTAAAGAAGCACCCTCTTGCAAAATAATAAAAAATTTCAATCTTTTTATTTGTTCATCATCAACATCACAACCAGCTAAATTATCAGCATCATCATCAGAACAAACAAAGACATTGTAATCTATGAAATAAAACATTTCACATAAAAAAAAACTTGCTTAACTTATTAACACTTATCTTGAAAGAGGGGGATAAGAGAAGTTAAATAAGTCCTGCAGACAAAAAAATGAAATGAAACAAAACATGCCAATGGAAATCGATATAACACACAATTTGAAATTTTTTAGTTTTGAAGCGTTTTTAAGAAAAAACCACTAGTGGTTATGTAGAAAAATAAAAAATAAAAAAATACCATAAGAAGAATTGCACTCAACATAGACAATAACAACAGAAAATAAACCCAATTTGGAAAAAATGCCCTTCCTGACCGGAGATAGATTCAGACTTACATACTTTATGCTGAATTTTTTGTGTTTTTTTTTGTTTTTTTTTTTAATTTTTCCTTCACTATCCTTAGGGACTACAGCAAAACATTTAACTGATTGTGATTGCATGGGTGTATGTATGCATGCATGTTTATGTATGTGTGTGGATTTTCTGGTTCGTTTTACTTTTGCCCTCAAATCATTTTTTGTTGTTATTGTATGAATTTTCCTTGCATACTTACAGATGTATATTTTTCGGTTCCTGTTAGCATGATTTTTTGATTTGCTATACACCTGGGAATCATACTTATATATATATATATATGCACACACATTCATACATGCATATGCATATATAC
Organism: Cordilura impudica; assembly: GCA_963682025.1. Taxonomy (NCBI): domain Eukaryota; kingdom Metazoa; phylum Arthropoda; class Insecta; order Diptera; family Scathophagidae; genus Cordilura; species Cordilura impudica. Next base: position 221,872,561 of record OY821519.1, on the reverse strand, counting down.
GTTGTTAAGGTTTCGAATGTTTATTGTTGTGTATGTATTTGTGGTACTTATGTTTCTGGTTTTTTTTTTGTACATATGTATCTACGTATGTGTGCTGCTGGTACAATTGCCAAGATGGTTGTTTAGCGTCAAGGAAATAAATTGTCTGTGCGTGCAGTAATTGGAAATTACATTTGATTGTGATTGTGTAGTACATATTCATAGTTTATATAAATGTGTGCATGTATGTGTGTTGATATGTATGTACATGTATTTGAAATGTAATGGCAGGTTTCAAATTTAATCTTGGTTGGGTAACAGAAGCCTTAAAGTGTTGTCTAATAGATGCCAAATTTAATGATTGACTTTTGGTTTGGATTTCCTTTTTAGAATTTTCTATTTTCTACTTTAAAGAAAGAAACAATTAATAAGAAATTTGTACTCAAAAATCATTAAATGAAATTCTTTGAATTTTTTTCTTCAAATTTTATAATTACATTTGCCATTAACTATTGCCTTAACGTAAATATTTATAGCTCTTTATAAATATATAATTAAGAAAAATTCAATTATAAACACCATATTTCACACCAACACTATTAAAAGTATTTGTTAATAAAATTACGCGCTTTTAGGAAACATTAGGAACTGTGCGCACAAATACAATTCAGACAATGTGAAACTTTCAAATATTTTTGGTAACGAGAATTTTTGAGTTTTGTTTTTGAGCTAAAGCAGCCAGACGACCGACAACCACTAAATTGTTGACTCTATGACGGATCGAAATGCTGCGCAAAACAAAACACAACAAGATGACAATTTAATTACAAAGTTGTAGTCAAATTATAGTAATCGAAAAGTTTAAAGCATACTTTAAGGGAAAATGTTAAAAGTTTGCCTTATAAGCCTACGCAAGGAATATAAAGTTTTCTAATAAATTTTTTTATAACTGTTTTTGTAATGAAAAAATGTAGTACAGTTTAAATAAAATAAGAAAAATATTAATATTAAAATTATATTATTTTTATTTCATTAAAAACAAAAACTGCCAAAAATTTTATTTTTTTAATGGAAAATATCGATTCAGGACGGCACTGTTATAATAACCGATTTTTACTTTTTTGTGGAAAGTAGATAATTTGCAAGCATTTGCATTATTTTTAAAAATTTCGGAGGTGTACGAAGTACCGTTACGAATATATCTTTAGCTTAAGTAAACATTCTTGGCGTATTTTTTATATGCGAAAGATAAACTGTATCCTGTAAAATTTTGATTTTAGTGCTAAAACCATTTTCGCGGTCATGACTCAATATATTTAAAGTTAAAAAAAAAACAAAATTTATTAAATTAAAAAATAAAAAATCATAAACTTAAAAGATTAATTATAAAATTACCTAACTTTATTTAAGACAGCGTTTTTAAACATTTTCATTTTACTTTATTTACGAACATCAAAATGATGTTGAAAAGAAAAAAATTATGGAACATTGAAAAATTTTCTAAAAAGGGAAAACTAACATTTGGTGTATTGTATCGTTGTATTTGATGTATCGTATATTACTTTACGATAGTGTAAAATTGTTGTTGGTAATTTCCAATTAAAAATCAGATACAACCAAACAACTTCATTTGCTATGCTTAATAATTGTTGTAGGTTGTTACATAACATATCAGTCCCAAATGAATGCCAGTTTTTAAGAAAAAGAAAAAACAAATAAAATTTTTACCAACATAGATAATTAAAAAATGACAAATAACAAATAACGCAAATACATCGGTAAGTTTATTTATATAAAAATTAATGTGTAATAAAAATTAATGTTTAATTAATGTTTAATTATGTATTTTCTCCTTTCAGTCTCAACCAAAACGCATTCGCCTAAACCCAACAAGAAATTGGTCAGTGGCACAGGAAGTCTTTCATTGACTTTTTAATGAAGATGTTTATGTCAAGAGATATGTATTCCAATATTGCTTCTTATTTTAGACACCAATAGCTCAAGTGTATTACAAGTGTATTAGGATGAGTCAAAATTCTGCTGGATGTTATCTCACATTATGGTTATATTTTTGGCCCACAAAGTTCTTTAATACTTTATGTTGCCATACGAATTATTCAGAAGGTGACTAAATCTCATCGTAGAATAGAATTTTCTTGAAGTTTATCCTCTTCCTCATTGATTTATTTTTAAAATGAAAACCAAAAAATTATGTTCGACTGAATGGAATAAACCATCAACATATTGAAGTTATGTTATTCACATAAAGCAATAAATTATTTGTTATTCATTTCTATCTTTAATTTTTTTTATATTTTTTGTTCTTGTTTCTATAAATTTAATTCTTCTTCTTTAAAATTTGACGTATTACAATATGAAAACACAACTGACTGTTCACAACAAATGATTGTATTGCACATTTTAATATGGCATAAAAAATACAATACCAGTTGTAAATTGCCCAAATATATTTGTTACCGATGTTTTGTTCTACCGTTTCATCCCGATTTTGACCAAACGTATATTATTTTAAAGGTATTTCTTTTTAGCCGTTTTGCAGATTTACAGATTTTTAATTTTTTTCCCTTATTTTGAGTAAATTGCATTTAAATTTGCTACTTACACATACATAAAATTATACAATATGCTATGTGTGTGTTTATTAATTTTGTTAATGTGCTTGCAATAAAGATGAGTTTGTCTTTTTGTGTTGATTTATGAATTGGCTATAATTGATTAGCATACCTTTAGGATCTTTATTTAATGAAAAAATAAAATTTCCTAAAATTTGCACTCCAATTTCAAGGGCCGGAATCTGCTAGTATTTATTAAAAGAAAATTAAAATTAAAAAAATTTTGTAAAATATTATTTGCTCAAATTATGTTATTGAAATGATGAAAATACTTTTTTAAGAAACGGTACCTTTTTAAGAAATGCTACTTTTGTAAAGAAGCTATTTTTGTTAGAAAAATACCTTTTTATAAAAAGGTACTATTTTTAAAAAGGCTGCTTTTTAAAAAAGTACTTTTTAAGAAAAGATTGTTTTTTTAATAAAAAAAAAACACTCTTTAAAGAAAAACTGTTTTTAAAGAGAATGTTCTTTTTAATAAAATATACTTTTAAAGCAAAGTTACTTTTTAAGAAGAGTTACTCAAAAAAATTTATTAGAAGAAAAGGTACTTTATTATATCCGAAATGGTACTATTTTAAGAAAAGCTAATTTTTAAAGAAAAGCAGCTTCTTTAAGAACAGATTTTTTTTTTTTAAAGAAAATGTACCATTTTTAGGAAATGTATTTTTTAATTGGAAAAAGTACTTTATAAGAAAGACTATTTCGAAAAGCTATTTTTCTTAAAAAAATTTCGTTTGTAAAAAAATTTACTTTTATAAGAAAAGATTCATTTTAAGAAAATTTATTTTTTAAAGAAAAGGTACTTTTTAAGGAAATGCATGTTTTCAGAATAGGTAATTTTTTACATAAAGATAATTTCCTTACCTTTTACAGAAATATACCTCTTTTACGAAAAGCTATTTTTTACGAAAAGCTTCTTTTTACGAAAAGCTTCTCTTTACGAAAAGCTAAATATGTATACTTTAATAAAAAGCTACTTTTTAAAGAGAAGGAATTTTTTAAGAAAATGTACTTTTTTGAAAAAAGTACTTTCTTAAGAAAAGATACTTTTTAATAAATTCTGCTTTTTTAAAAAAGTACTTTTTAAGAAAAGGTACTTTTTAGGAAAAGGTACTTTTTAAGAAGAGGTAGTTTAAAAAAATTACTTTTTACGAAAAGGTACTTTTAAGAAAAGGTACTTTTAAGAAAATATACTTTTAAGAAATGGTCCCTTTTTAAGGAATTTTAATTTTTTGGAAAAGGTACTATTCATTAAGAGTTTCTTTTTAAGAAAAGGTACTTTTTTTAAGAATATACAATTTCTAAAGAAAATATATTTCTTTGGAAAAGGGAACTTTATAAGAAACGTACTCTTTTAAGGAAAGGTACTTTAAAAAAAAATACTTTTTTAAGAAAAGGTTCTTCTTTAAGAAAAGATTATTTTTAAGAAAATCTGCTTGTTTAAGAAAAGGTAATTTTTTTAAGAAAAGATATTTATTTAAGAAAATTTTATATTTTAAGAAAATATACGTATTTTTAAAGAAAATATGCTTTTTAAAAAATTTACTTTTTAAAAAAAGGTTCTTTTTTAAGAAAAATTCTTTTTAAGGAATTCTGCTTTTTAAAGAAAAGGTATTTTTTTTTAAGAAAATGTACTTTTTAAGAAAAAGCACTTTCTTAAGAAAAGACACTTTTAATAAATTTTACTTTTTTAAGAAAAGGTACTTTTTAAGAAAAGGTACTTTTTCAAAAAAATACTTTTTAAGAAAAGGTACTTTTTCAAAAAAATACTTTTTAAGAAAAGGTACTTTTAAGAAAATGTACTTTTTAAGAAATGGTCCCTTTTTAAGGAAATGTCATTTTTAGGAAAAGGTACTATTTAAGAGGAGTTTCTTTTTAAGAAAACGTACTTTTTTTTAAGAAAATGCAATTTTTAAAGAAAATACATTTCTTTGGAAAAGAGAACTTTATAAGAAACGTACTCTTTTAAGGAAAGGTACTTTAAAAAAAAATTACTTTTTTAAGAAAAGGTTCTTTTTTAGAAAAGATTCTTTTTAAGAAAATCTGTTTTTTTTTAAGAAAAGGTAAATTTTTTAAGAAAACATACTTTTTTAAGAAAAGTTAATATTTTAAGAAAATATATGTATTTTTAAAGAAAATAGATGTACGTTTTTAAGAAAAGGTACTTTTTAAGATGAGTTAGTTTAAAAAAATTACTTTTTACGAAAAGGCACTTTTAAGAAAAGGTACTTTTAAGAAAATGTACTTCTAAGAAATGGTCCCTTTTTAAGGAAATTTCATTTTCAGGAAAAGGTACTATTTAATAAGAGTTTCTTTTTAAGAAAAGGTACTTTTTTCAAGAATATACAATTTCTAAAGAAAATATATTTCTTTGGAAAAGGGAACTTTATAAGATATGTACTTTTTTAAGAAAAGTTACTTTTTAAAAAAATGTACTTTTTAAGAAAAGGTTCTTTTTTTAAGAAAAGATTCTTTTTAAGAAATTCTCCTTTTTAAAAGAAAAGGTATTTTATAAGAAAATGTACTTTTTAAGAAAAAGCACTTTATTAAGAAAATATACTTTTAATAAATTGTACTTTTTTAAGAAAAGGTACTTTTCAAAAAAATACTTTTTAATAAAATCTACTTTTAAGAAAATGTACTTTTTAAGAAATGGTCCCTTTTTAAGGAAATGTCATTTTTAGGAAAACGTGCTATTTAAGATTAGTTTCTTTTTAAGAAAAGGTACTTTTTTTTAAGAAAATGCAATTTTTAAAGAAAATACATTTCTTTGGAAAAGAGAACTTTATAAGAAACGTACTCTTTTAAGGAAAGGTACTTTAAAAAAAAAATTACTTTTTTAAGAAAAGGTTCTTTTTTTAGAAAAAATTCTTTTTAAGAAAATCTGCTTTTTTAAGAAAAGGTAATTTTTTTAAGAAAAGATACTTTTTTAAGAAAAGTTAATATTTTAAGAAAATATATGTATTTTTAAAGAAAATAGATGTACGTTTTTAAGAAAAGGTACTTTTTTAAGAAAATGTAAATTTTTAAGCAAAACTTCATATAAAATGGTACTATTCTAAGAAAAAGTATTTATTTTAAATCATACTTCTTTAAAAAAAGATACTTTTTAAGGAACAATACTATTTTTTAGAAAAGGTACTTTTTAAGAAGGGGTACTTTTTAAAAAAAGGCAGTTACTTAAGAAAATATAATTTTTAAGAAAAGCTATATATCTAAGAAAATGTACTTTTTTAAGAAAATGTAATTTTTGAAGAAAAAAGTTTCTTTTAAGAACAGGTAATTTTTTGAGAAAAAATACTTTTTCAAGAAAAGATACCTTTTTTTTTTTTTTAGAAAAATAAGTAATTTCAAGAAAAGTTGCTTTAAAAAAGCTACTTTCTAAAGAAAATATGATTTTTTTTAGAAAAGTTACTCTCTTAGAAAATTCGCCTTTTTTAAGAAAATGTACTTTTTTAATGAGAATAGGTACTTTCTAACAAAAAGTACTTTTCAAAGAAAGTGTTCTTTTTAAAAAGCTAGTTTTTAATGGGAAAATGTTTTTTTAAGAAAGGATACAAAAAAAATGACTTAAAAAATATACTTTTTTAAAAAAATGTAATTTTTAAAGAAGATTATTTTTGTTTAATAAAGTGTACTTTTTTAAGAATATGAAACGTTGTGCAAAGGAATTTAATGATCCTTATATAACAAAAAATCCATTAACATCTTTGGTCAGACCGATACTTCAATACGCGAGTGGATAATGTTTTGATTTTTATATGTACGTGTTGAAGAACACGTTCTGTTTTTTTTTTTTATCAGTACACGTGCAAGAAAACGAACTTAAAATAAAGCTACACTCGAATTTGTGTGGTTTTTGTGTGTTCGAAACAAAAAGTACGTGATAGAAAATGTTCGTGTAGATAACGAAATATTAAAACGAAACACAGTCATGATTGTGTTTGGCACCGTACAAAATTTGGAAACACTGGTATGAAAACAAAAATATGTGTTTGTTGGTCTGAGCTATGTTTGTTTACATACATATATGTACGAGTTTTTTATTCGGTGTGTGTTTTTTTTTTCTGAACTCTGATTTAAAGCCTAGATTATTTTTGTAAAATATTAACATATTTTTGCTCAGCTATTGCTATATTTTTTATAAAAATTTAATATAAAAAAAATATAATTTTTTAACAACATACTTTTTTAAGAACATACTTTTTTAAGAAAATATACTTTTAAGAAAAGGATATATTTTAAGAAAAGCTACTTTTTTTAAGCAAAAAGGCTTTTTTTTTTTTAAGAAAATACACTTTAAAAAAATTTACTTTTTAAAGAAAGATACTTTTTATGAAAACCTAGTTTTTTTAGAACAGGTACTTTTTTTTATAAAAATTACTCTAATAGAAAAGGACTTTATACGAAAAGGACTTTTTTTTGAAGAAATCCTTTTTTTAAGAACATAAACTTTTTGAGAAAATTTTCTTTTTTAAGAAAATGACTATATAATATGTAACTAAAATTTATGTTTTGCCGACTACACAGTACAACAGTCCGAAAATCCCGTAGGTTCGGTTTTGTTGATAGTTTTCGAAGTCGGTATATAAAAAACATGTTCTATTTAACTAAACTAGAAAAAATGTTTTTTCAATGAAGTTATACAAAAATTTAAAAATTTCTAAAGGAGTCCCCCCTAAGGAGGGTTCGGAAAGGATACGTCCCAAAGTTAAAATGTTCCATCGAAAAGTCGCTCATATATACATATTAACCCTCTCAAATGCTCCCTATTGATTTAGTAGGGTATTTTGTTAATTAAAAATTTGTTTTCCTTTTTTTGTGACAAAATAGGAAAATTTTTCAGAAATTTCATTTGTTTTGTAAAAAGAAAAGAATGTTATAGAAAATATTTAATTTCAAACAATTTTCCTCAAAAAAAAATTCTTGCTGTCTTCATATTCATAATATTCATATTCATAATATTTTAATCTATAATAATTCTTGTGACTGATGTTTTGTTCTACCGTTTTATCCCGATTTTGACCAAACGTATATTATTTGAAAGTTATTTCTTTTTAGCCGTTTTGCAGATTTACAGATTTTTAAATTTTTTCCTTTATTTTGAGTAAATTGCATATAAAGTTGCTACTAACACATGCATAAAATTATACAATGCTATGTGTGTGTTTTTTAAATTTGTTAATGTGTTTGTAATAAAAATGAGTTTGTTTTTTGTGGTGATTTGTGAATTGGCTATAATTGATTAGCATACATTTAGGGTCTTTATTTAATGACAAAACAAAATTTCCTAGAATTTGCGCTCGAATTTCGAGGGCTAGGATCTGCTAGTTTTATTTAAATATTGAACATTTTTTCTATGAATTTTTTGTTCTACAAATTTTTCCCCAAAAACTGAAAACAAAATAATTATTTTTTTTGTTGTAAAAAATTTCCCCAAAAAATTTGCAACTTTCCTTTAAACAAAATTGAATATTTTTTTTAAAACGAATTTTTTATTATATATAATAATCATGGAATTTTTCGCCAGCAAATTTTTATTTTTGTTAATGAAAACATAAAGTTTCCTTTTTCGACCAAATTTACCTTTTATGATGATTCTGGTTACTTTATTCCTTTGTGATGATTAAATACGATTACTGTAATTCTATAATGTTTAATATGTTGAATATAAGTAAACAGTTTTTGCTTTACAAGTTTTTTCTAACGGATTGTATAAAATCTGTAAAAACATTTTTTGCTTTTTTTATGATAATATCTTTTGTTTGAGTTTAATATTTCATGTATTTATATTATTTTTTCGTTGTTTTAACGAAAAATAAAATATAAAACAATGCAACATTTTGCGGTGGTTCCAATTACAATCTAAAAAGTATGCCACGACTAACAACAATATTATTTACTACCTACATATGCACAGAAATAAAGGTAGAGGCAGTTACATTTTTCAAACCAAATCTATTTATCAATCAAAAAACAACAAAAAAATAAAACATCTTTGGCAGTCTTGCTTTAAAGCAGAAATACATCAAATAATAAATCACCATGACAGCCATAAAAGAAGACAAAATACCTAAGAAGCGAAAAAGAAATACAAGCAAAAATTGTCAATGCCTAAATGTAGGCAACATTAGTTATACAAAAAACATGTATATGTATGCTTAAATGTAGAAGAAGCAGGGAAAATATGAGATTGTTGGCACGTTTCATTGAAGAGCAAGCAAGAAAACGTGTCTTGGCTTTATGTGTTGTCTTTCATTTAATGTCTACATACCGACAGACTACGGTAGCTCAACCTATTACAAATATTGTTTTGCTTTACGCCTAATGTTATGCTATACACAAGTGTATGTGAATAAAAAGTTTATCTTTAGATATGCTGCATTAGGCATAACACATAGATTATAAAACAAACTATTTTGGCTGAAGAAAAATAAAAAAATAAAAAATATATGAAAAATAAACCATAAGTGTTGAAGAGTATTGTAAAGAAATTGGTTCAAATATATATAAATATATATATGTAAATATATATGTGTAAATATATATATCATTCTATTTATTAGAGCAAATAAGGGGTTGTTTTTTTTAAAGACAAAAAGAGGTAAATGTTCCAAGATGGTATTGAGAATAAATCACAAATACAATATCTATGAAACTTAAAAAAACCTTAAATATTTTAAAGCATATTTTAAAGTTTTCAGAAAACAAATAATATAAATTTTTCGAAAACATTTTAAATAAAATTTTTTTGGGATTTTTAAAAAATAAATTCAATATCTATGAATGGCAATAAAAAACTTTAAATATTGTAAAGCATACTTTTAGGTTTTCATAAAACCAATAATATGTTTTTAAAAACACTTTAAAGTATATTTACTGTGTTTTAAAAAAACCTTAAATATTTTAAAGCATATTTTAAGGTTTTCAGAAAACAAATAATATAAATTTTTCGAAAACATTTTAAATAAATTTTTTTTGGGATTTTTAAAAAATAAATGCAATATCTATGAAAGAAAATAAAAAACTTAAATATTTTAGAGCATACTTTTAGGTTTTCATAAAACCAATAATATGTTTTTAAAAATACTTTGAAGTATATTTACTGTGTTTTAAAACAACCTTAAATATTTTAAAGCATATTTTAAGGTTTTCAGAAAACAAATAATATAAATTTTTCGAAAACATTTTAAATAAATTTTTTTTGGGATTTTCAAAAAATAAATGCAGTATCTATGAAAGAAAATAAAAAACTTAAATATTTTAAAGCATACTTTAAAGTTTTCATAAAACCAATAATATGTTTTTAAAAACACTTTAGAGCTTATATACGGTTTTTGAAATAGATAAAATAAAATAGGAATTAAAAATATAAAAACATTTTGTAGCTTATTTTGAAATAATAATACAAATTTATTTATGAAAAATCCTTTTTTGTCGTTAATTCCATTTCGTTATTAAAAGAATAACTCGCATTATTTGTTTAACCATTTTTTAACAGAACACAAACATAGCAAACCCTTCAGGCCGATATGTTTTTAAGGTTAAATAATTTCTAGGAATCCATTAGTAACAGGCTAAAAAATATAATTTTTAAAAAATTATCCCTAACAAGAGCAATTAGCCTAAATTAACGTACATTTATTAAAAAAAAATTGAAGCCTACTATTGACTGTACTTCAGAAGTTTTTCTTTGAAAGATAAGTTTGTTTTTGATTTTAATTTTATTTTATAATAAAAAAATATTTAAAGAAAAATTAATTCAAAATAAGCTTAAGGAAAATTTATGTTTTTAAATTTCTTTTTAAAAATATTTAGATTTTTTTTTTAAAAAACATATTTAAATTAATATGGTTTTCAGATATTTCATTTAAATTACAAATGTTTAATATATTAAGAATCATATTTAATATTTTTATAACCTGCTTTAAATTTCCTTTGAATTTTCTTAAAGTACACCAAATTTCGTTAAAATTTCATTGTTTTTAATAAAAACTATATTTTTGAAGATTCCTCAACTCAGTGAGAATCTATTTATTAGCTTAGTTTATTTATTTAAATAAATAGATATAGCATACATTAGGGGCTTAGGAAGCGTTAAAAATAAGCCGAGTCCTACTTGCCAAATTTTGCATTATTTGTACAATTTTTGTTATAAACGTTTGGATTTTTGTTCTGGATTTTCATAAAATCCATTTATTTAAAGTTAAGTTTAATTTTATGGCAAAAAGAAAAAAAAAAATAGTTAAAAAACAATTATTATACAGAAAAACATTTTTTAACAAAAATATGTTGTTTATAATTTTTATATCGTATTTCGGCTGGTTGCCTATAAAATTCTTTAAATTTTTGTTAATTTTCTTAAGCTAAACCATGCTTCGTTAAAATTACATAGTTAAAAAAAAATATATATATTTTTTTAGATTCCTCAACTCACTGAGAATCTATATATTAGTTTAGTTTATTTTATTTCAATACTAAAATTTAGCATAGATTAGGCACAAAGGTAAACTAAAAATAAACTAAGGCTTTCTTGCCAAATTTTGCGTTATTTATAAAATATTCTATATATTTCTTGTGACTGATGTTTTGTTCTACCGTTTTATCCCGATTTTGACCAAACGTATATTATTTGAAAGGTATTTCTTTTTAGCCGTTTTGCAGATTTACAAATTTTTAATTTTTTTCCTTTATTTTGAGTAAATTGCATATAGAGTTGCTACTAACACATACATAAAATTATACAATGCTATGTGTGTGTTTTTTAAATTTGTTAATGTGCTTGTAATAAAAATGAGTTTGTTTTTTGTGTTGATTTGTGAATTGGCTATAATTGATTAGCATACTTTTAGGGTCTTTATTTAATGAAAAAATAAAATTTCGAATTTCGAGAGCTGGAATCTGCTACTTTTATTTAAATATTGACCATTTTTTTCTATAAATTTTTTGTTTTAAAAATTTTTCCCACAAACCTAAAAACAAAATAATTTTTTTTTTGTTGTAAAAAATTTCCCCAAAAAATTTGAAACTTTCCTTTAAACAAAATAGAATATTTTTTAGTACGAATTTAGTTGTATATATGAGTTATTGTTAAAACTTTTCTTAAAATCCATTCATTAAAGTTAAATTTAATTTTATGAAAAATATATGTAGTTAAAAAACAGATTGAAAAATATTTGAATTTTTGATAAGGTTTTTCGTAAAAAATTAAATTTAATTTTGTGAAAAAAATAGATAAATACCAATTATTTTTTACTCTTCCTTTAACAAATTTTAAAACATGAATTTTTTAACAATTTTGTATTTCAACTGATTGCTTATAAACTTTTTAAAGTTTCTTTTCTTACTTATTTTATATCCTATTTCTTTTAAATGTTATTCTTATCTAAAATATTAATAGGCTAGGCGATTTATTGTGACCGATGTTTTGTTCTACCCTTTTATCCCGATTTTGACCAAACGTATATTATTTGAAAGGCATTTCTTTTAAGCCGTTTTGCAGATTAACATATTTTTAATTTTTTCCCTTTATTTTGAGTAAATTGCATTTAAAGTAGCTACTAACACATACATAAAATTATACATATGCTGTGTGTGTGTTTATTAAATTTGTTAATGTGTTTGCTAATGAGTTTGTTATCTTCATTCACAATAATAAACCAAAAAAGTGTTGGTTTGTGAATTGGCTCAATTGAGAAATAAAGTTGCCTAGAAATTGCACTCGAATTTTGAGTGCTGGACTCTACTAGTAAATTTAAAATCTATATTTGGAGATTCCTCAACCCAGTCTAGAAATTGCACTAGAATTTTGAGTGCTGGACTCTACTAGTAAATTTAAAATCTATATTTGGAGATTCCTCAACCCAGTGAGAATCTATATATTAGATTAATTTTTTTAGGGACAAATTTTGCATTATTTATAAAATTTTTTTTATAAATGTTTTAATTTTTGTTTAGGATTTTCGTAAAATCCATTTACTTAAAGTTAGACTTAATTTTATGATAAAGAAAATGATTAGAAAACAATTAATTTATAGAAAAAACTATTTTTTTCTTCTTGATTTTAATAGTTTTCCTTTAGGTTTTGTTCTGTTTTCAATAAATATTAAATTTAATATTTATGTTATTTAAATATTTATAAACATGTTTTGTGTTTTATGTAAGAAATGAAAAGATATTTAAAATAATTTAAACAAATATAATATTTATCAAGAATCACAACATACTTTTGGGCGTATCAAAGCATACTTTTGGGCGTATCATAGTTTTTAATTGAATTTCACTTTTTAATTGTCTGAAAGTAGATATTATTTCGTTTAAATATTTTTTGTTATAAAACTAAAATAAAATTTTGAGCATTGCTCAACTAAATGAGAATCTATATACTGGTTTAGTTTTTTTAATTTAAAAAAATATAGCCTACATTGTGGATAAAAGAAATTTTAAAACAGCGCCAAGGCCTACTATCCAAATATTGTTTTATTTATAAAATTTTGTTGTTAATTATGGATTTTTTGTAAAATCCATTTGCAAAATTAAAACTTATTTTGTTAGAAAAAATTTAAGAAATATTTTTCTAAATATATATAATTTTATGGATTTTTTTGAGTTTTGTAATGTGGTTTTTAGATAGTTTTTAATAAATACTAAACAGCGCCAAGCCCTACTATCCAAATATTGCTTTATTTATAAAATGTTGTTGTTAATTATGGATTTTTTGTAAAGTCTATTGGCAAAATTAAAATTTAATTTATTAGAAAAAATTTAAGAAAAATTTTTCTAAATATATATAATTTTATGGATTTTTTTTTGAGTTTTCAATAAATACTAAATTTTACATTAATTCTATTTGAATGCTTAGAAATATTTATAGTGTTTTATACAAAAAATTAAGAGACATTATCATTTAGGCTACAAATTTATGGGTTATAACAAAGCATACTTTTGGGCGCATGATTGGTTTTAATTTAATTTTACTTTTTAATTTTCTGAAGGTAAAACGAATTTCCTTTAAATACATTTTTACTAAGAAATTAAAATAAATTATTTCGATATTGCTCAAATAAATGGGAATCTATAGAAATGGAAAAAATATAGCTTATATTATGGATAAAAAAATTTTAAACTAAACTAAAGACTACTTTAAAAATATTGCATTATTTATAAAATTTTTTTAGTTATTTAATTTTTGTTTAGGTTTTATTCATGTCCATTCGTTAGAGTTAAATTTAAATTTATGGTAAGAGAAATAGTTAGAAAATCAATTTTTTCTGAAATTTTTATTAAAAAATTTAAAAAAATATTTTTTGGAAGTTACAACAAAGCATACATTTGGGCTTATTGAAATATATTTTTTTTATATTTCAACTGATTGCCTACACTCTTTTTTAAATTAAATTTTACTTTTCCATATTATAAAATTAAAATAAATTTTTGGACATTGCTCACCCAAATGAGAATCTATATCTTGATTTAGTATATGATATTTGAATTTAGGAAAATAAAGCCTAAATTGTGGATAAAAAAATTTTAGAACTAACATAAAAGGTACTTTGCAAATTTTGAATTATTTAAAAAAATTTTGTTATTAATTATTGATTTTTTGTTTAGGTTTTTCGTCACGTCCATTCGTTAAAGCTAAATTTAAATTTATGATAAAAGATATAATTTTATTATTTTTTATAAAAATAAAAAATCTTATTTTCGATCTTTATCAATTTAGTGATTGAGTTTGAAATTGTTCAGGCTCAAGAACAAATGTTTTTACTTTAAATAAAGCAAAAGCATTAGCACATTTGTTTAAAAAATTGATCTATATTCTGCATGACAGGTTATACAGCTGTTTCGGGAAGAGTCACCAACCCTCATCAGTAACCAAAAGCAGTAGATAGTTTGTTTGGTAAAAAGTTAAATTCATATATATTTGCTGAAAACAACCAAATGAGAATTCAAGCAAAAGTTATACTATTTAAGCCTCTTCCAATATAACAAACTAAAATATAGAACAACTTTGAAACAAATGTGCTAATGCTTTTGCTTTATTTAAAGTAAAAACATTTGATCTTGAGCCTGAACAATTTCAAACTCAATCATAAAAGATATAGTTAGAAAATCAATTTTTTCTACAATATAATTCTAATATAATTTATCAAAATATTTTTTTTTAAATATATATAACTTTGTGATCTTTTTTAGACTTAATAATGTGGTTTTTAAACAACTTTCAATAAATACTAAATTTTTTATATACTTATTTCATTAAAATAGTTAGAAATATTTTTAGTGTGTTGTATAAAAAATTAAGAGACACTGAAAAGAATTTAAAAAAATATATAAATTATTAAAAAACATATTTTATAGTTACAACAAAGCATACTTTTGGGCGTTTAGAAACATTTTTTTTTGTATTTATGATTGCCTACAATCTTTTTCAATTTAATTTTACTTTTTAATTTTCTGAAGGTAAAACGAATTTCCTTTAAATATATTTGTTATAAAATTAAGATAAATTTTTGGACATTGCTCAACTAAATGAGAATCTATATCTTGGTTTAGTATATATTATTTGAGTTTAAAAAAAATGTAGCATACATTACGGAGAATTTGCTTAAAATAATGTAAAATATACTAAAGAGTACTTTCCAAATTTCCAAATTTTTTTTTTTGTAGGTGGCTTGATTTTTCATTCTTCTTGTGTGTTTTGTAAAATTTAAATGTCTTTCCCTAATGACAAATCTTTATCTTATTGTTAATGATTATGTTAAACATTTTGACAGATATCATGGGGAGTTTTGTTTACACAGCAAAAATGTTTGAATATATTAAGGCTTTGATAAATATAAATTGCTAGGGAATTTATCAAAGATTTATACATTATTGTCAAAGAGCAAAATATTGTTCTGAGAAATGTCTAAATCCAATACTTTTGTGATAAATGATATTTAAAAAAAATTTAATCTTTTTAATATAATATATTAATATATTAAATTTTTGTATGCTTTAAATAAATATCCTTATGGTATTGACATTTGGTTAGTCATTACATATGAGGCCCATATTTCTTAGGCCTGGCATGCCTTTTTTTTCCGTTATACCCTGCAATTTAGGAGATTTATAGTCTGGTGAAAGAGTTTTTATATAGAAAAAAATATTTTTTTTCTTTTCCTTTGTAAGTAAATGAGGTCAAAAGTGTATTGTTTTGTGTCTCTATAACATGTGTAAATAATATCTAATGCAGTTATTTTCCCAATAGTTGCTGGAGTATTAATAGATGTTACAGCAAAAAATAAAAAAAAATATAGTTTTGTTTATATTTTGTTGTTGTTGTTGAAAACAATATTGATGATGAGTTTACAAAAAACAAAAGCTATTATAATACCAGAAATGACAGTAAAATTGAATTCTATAGCTATTTGAACTATAAATCAGACGTGATATAAGCATACTTTTAGGAGCAATAAACTTAAGAGCTATACTACAACCATTATATAGAGATTTTTTATAAAAAAAAACAATTTATGACTATCAATAAAAATATTGCATAAATAATTGAGAATTGAAAAATCTAAAATATTTTTTTTTTAATGTTAGCATATTTTAAGGAGGTTGTTAATAACTAGAAAGCATTTTTAATATATTTAAATTTAACAATAAATTTATGCTATCAAATAAATTTAATAAAGTTTTCTTTAAAGAAGTTTTGGATAAGGCTATTTACCTAATTCTAGCTCTCCTTAAAGTATGCTACATTGACTTAATTTAGTTAATTACTATTACTAAAGTTTTTGTGTTGATTAAGTTCAACGCCAACTTGGGCTACATTTACAGAATTTTTTTTATATCACGACTATTTCTCAATATCTTAATTATGCCACATTGTTTTAATTATTTTAAATTTAACATTGAATTATTCTATTGAAAACATTTTATAAAATTTTATTTTGAAGAAGTTTTTGAAGTATACGGCCATTTGGCCTAATTGCAGTTCTCCTTAAAGTATGCTATACTAGCCTATATTCGTGTATCACCATTACTTAAGCTTTTGTGTTGACTAAGTTCAATCCAAACTAAGGCTACATTTAATTTTTTTTTTCTAAATCTCATAACAATTTCTCAATATATTTTTCTCTAAATTTATCCCTAACTTATGCCACATTGTTTTAATAATTTTTAAATTTAACATTACATTTATTATATTGAAAATAGTTTATAAAACTTAACTTTAAACAAGTTTTTTCAGTACACGGCAAATGGCCTAATTGCATCTCTCCTTAAAGTATGCTATACTTGCATATTTTCGTTTATAACTGTTATGCTACATTTTTAAATTTATTTTATGCTACATTTTTAATTTTATTTTATATCAAAACTTTTTCTCTAAATATTTCTCTTTAAACTTATTCCTAACTTAAGCTAGATTTTTTTAAAATATCAAATAAATATTTGCAATAAGGCCATTGATTTTATATCCTAAAAATATTTTCCATTTACAAATAGTTTTTCTCTCTTTTCTCTAGGAGTATGCTGCTATTTATATTATTTATTAAGAAATTGTTGTTTCTAACATTATGCTACAAGTTTTCACTTTCTTAAACCCTTAAAGTATACTTTGATTGTGTTAATATTAATATTTGTTAAGTATTTTTAAAGCTTTTATTATTTTCATTACACTATCAATATTTTGTTATTAAACTACCTAAAACTATGCTTTTGCGTTCTACAAAGTTGTTCTAGTTCTTCTTTTACCTATTTTACCTATGAAAAGTTTCTACTGCTGCGTTAAGTGGGATTTAAAACTTAAAGATTTTGCTTGAATTTTCTATATATGATTTTTTTTCTATGCACAAAGATCTTCTTCTAACATAACCTCCAAACATCAAATTCATTTCAATTAGCTAAATGGTTTTGGGAATACTTTTTCACACAATCACAAAAGAGGGAAGTTGAAGCTACTTAAGAAAGATAACTTCTATGCATTTGCATTCACATACGTTTCTAAATATTACTCTATGCAATGCATTTAATAAGCACATCTGTTTAGCATACTTTTGGGGTTAGTGTAGTAGAGAAATTGATGATTTTAATATCTTAACAGAAAATTCACATAGAACTTTTACTACAAAAAAAGTTTTTGATAAACATAGTTTTGAGTGCAAAGATTTTATATGTAAAAATATTTCACAAATATATATTTCTAAAGAGAAAACTTCTTTCTATTCACATATTAAAAAGAAAAAAAAAAACTTTTTACATTAACAAATTACTGTTGGCATATAATTCAAAATAATTATACTGCAATTAGTTGTTATAGTGAAAGTTTTGTTGCTTTGTGAAAAAGAAACAATATGCTGAAAGAAATAAAGTTTAGGAAACTCAAGTAATCTTGACTAGAAATTAAAAAAACAAAAAATTTGTGAAAAGAAAATATTTATATATATTAAAATGTCTAAAAATAGAGTTCTTTTTCTTTTATAAAATATATGTAAATACTTGGTAAAAAAA
Organism: Cordilura impudica; assembly: GCA_963682025.1. Classification (NCBI taxonomy): domain Eukaryota; kingdom Metazoa; phylum Arthropoda; class Insecta; order Diptera; family Scathophagidae; genus Cordilura; species Cordilura impudica. The sequence continues at coordinate 221,854,448 of OY821519.1, read as the reverse complement.
TAAAAAATATCTATAATATTAATGGCTAGGTGATTTCTTGTGACCGATATTTTGTTTTACCGTTTTATCCCGATTTTGACCAAAGGTATATTATTTGAAAGGTATTTCCTTTTAGCCGTTTTGCAGATTTACAGATTTTTAAAATTTTTCCTTTATTTTGAGTAAATTGCATTTAAAGGTGCTACTAACACATACATAAAATTATACGATGCTATGAGTGTGCTTATTAAATTTGTTAATGTGTTTGTAATAAAAATGAGTTTATTTTTGTGTTGTTTTGATTAGCATACTTTTAGGGTTTTTATTTTATGAAAAAATTAAATTTCCTAGAATATGCGCTCGAATTTCGAGGGCTGGAATCTGCTAGTAAAGTATTAATAAAAAAAATCCAACAACTAAAAAACACTTAAATTAGTAGAATTTAAATATCTTAACTTTTTAAGAATTTTTATATAGACTATTGTTTAGATGAAATAAGTCGGTATTTATTGTTAAAAAAAAAATCCTAAAAATTTATATACAAATTCTAAACAATTAAAAATTCTTTTAAATTCTGATATACAATTTATCAAATATTTTTCGTTTTATAGAATTTTTATCTTAGAGTTTTATGTAGAGGACTAGAATAAATTAAAATTTCAGCCTGACAGTATGCAGTATTATTTTGATAATAAAATTCCTAAAATTTTGCATAAAATTCCTTAAAATTAAAAATATTATAGCTCAGAAATAAAATCTATTTCTAGAGGTTTTTGGATAAGAATTTAAATGTCTTCAATATGTAATAATTTTTATATCGGACTATTTTTTAGAGGAACAACATTTTATATAAACATTCCTTTAAGCTAAAAATATTAATAAACTTTTGTTTATGCGTTTTAAGATTAGAATTTAAATATCTTTAATATTTAAGAATTTCTATATTAAGCCTTTGTTTAGGGAAATAAGATGTTCTTATCAATTCAGTCGGAAATTTTTGTAAAAAAAAACCTTAAAAGTTTATATAAAAATACAAAACAATTAAAAAAACTTTTAAGTTCTGATGTACAATTTATTTATAGGCGTTTTTAGATCAGAAATATTTTCTATTTTAAAGAATTTTTATCTTAGATTTTTATTTAGAGGAACTAGATATATTAAAATTTCAGTCTGACTGTATTCAGTAGTATTATAGTTGTATAATGAAATTCCGAAAATTTATAAATATTAAAATTAAGATATAAAAACTTTCCAAATCACTTTATAGATCATATTTTAGATTTTTATTTAGAGGAATATAAAATACTAGCAGATGTGTATGTGTTAGTAGCAACTTTAAACGATCATAACTCCAACAAAATATTCCAGACGATGAAAATTTGTAAATCTGGGTAACAGCCAAAAATAAATACCTTTCAAATGATAAACTTTTTATCAAAATTGGGATAAAACTGTGAAGCTTACATCGGTCACAAGAAATCGCCTTGCCTATTAATATTATAGATATTAGAAATTCAGCCTGACAGTATTCAGTATTATTTTGAAAGAAAATTCCTAAAATTTTATATATAAATTCCTTAAATTTATAAATATTAAACTTCAAAAATAAAAACGTTTTCCAGGCGTTTAGAGATCATCAGTTCAATGTCGTTAATATTCACGAATTTTTATACAGACTTTTTTAGAGGAATTAAAATTTTAGCCTGACTGTATTCAGTATTATTTTAATAATAAAATTCCTAAAATTTTATATATAAATTTCTTCAATTTATAAATATTAAAATTCAGAAATAAAAGTATTCAAAGCATCTTTTTGATAAATCACTAATAGTTTAGATTTAAAATATATAGCTTTCGTTTAGGGAAATAAGTTATTGTATGGGATCTTCAGCCTGAAAGTATTTGGTATTATTTGATAGAATTTATAAATAGTAAAATTCAGAAATAAAACTATTTCCAGGCATTTTTTTTAAATTTATAAATCGCTAATAGTTTTAAAATATAAAGCTTTCGTTTAGGGAAATAAGAGCTATTGCATTGGACCTTCAGCCTGAAAGTATTTGGTATTATTTATTATTATTATTATTACAATTTAATATATTCTTAACAATTAAAGGTTTGTAAGGGTATTTTAGAATTTTGTTTAAAAGATATACGATATTTTCAAATTTCAGCCTGATACTATTAGATATTTTGTATTAAAAATATCGTAATTTTATACGTAATCTGGTCTATGACAGTTCTTAAAGGTAAAAAACTGCTGTGCAGTAGGATGTCGCAAAAAAAAAATATTTTTCGATTTTCTTGGGTTGCCAAGCATTTTTTGAAAGCTTATAGGGTAAAGTATTTTTGTGATTTTTTTTGAGATTTTTCGGAAGAGGTTTAGAGGTCGCTAAAGTCGAATTTTACCCAAAAATCGGGATTCCCGGACATTTTTTGAGTTTTACTTATTACTTGGCCCATAACCACGATTTTCTTTGTTATAAAGTAAATATTTTAAAAGAAGAATGTTCAAGCTTTACTTTTCTGTGTAGAAATCGTAAGTTTCGGTAATTTTTTTTTGCTCATTTGGGTCCCCTTAATGATATTTTTTCGTAAATTTGGCATAAATTTTGAAAGTAATGCTTTGTAACTTTTAAAATTTCTATCAAAGTTAAAAAAATAATGACGCAGTTAAAAATGTGAGTCATGTAAAGAAAAAATTATTGAATTTGCTCTTACCGTTCCAAAGTTATACCCTTTTTACGCTTTGTATCCATTTTGTGATATTCTGAGGTGTTTTTGCCAGTTAATGCATCGGATTTGTTTTAATGTTAGCTTTTATTTTTTCTTTTCAAATATTAAATAACAACTTCTGAAAAGACTTTCAGAATTTATTGCAGGGCATAGAACTACATCGCAAAAGCTCTAATAAATAATTGCAAAGCAAAAAAAAAAAACTTTTTAATTTATTTAGAAGTAAGCTTTGGAGGGGGGTTTCAAAAAATTTCAAAATCAACCATATAGACTCTCATTGCAACAGAACCACCCATATTTAATATTTGAAAAGAAAAAATAAAAACTAACATTAAAACAAATCCGATGCATAACTGGCAAAAACAGCTTAGAATATTTTTAATTTTACAAAATGGGTACAAAGCGTAAAATGGGTATAACTTTGGAATGTTAAGAGCAAATTCAATAATTTTTTCTTTAAATGACTCAGCCTTTATCCACATTTTAAACTAAGTCATTATTTTTTTTAACTTAGAAATTTTAAAAGCATTACTTCTAAAATTTATGCAAAATTTGCAAAAAAAAATTTCATTAAGGGGACCCAAATGAGCAAAAAAATTACCGAAACTTACGATTTCTACACAGAAAAGTAAAGCTTGAACATTCTGCTTTTAAAATATTTACTTTGTAGCAAAGAAAATCGTGGTTATGGGCCAAGTAATAAGTAAAACTCAAAAAATATCCGGGAATCCCGATTTTTGGGTAAAATTCACCTTTAGCGACCTCTAAACCTCTTCCGAAAAATCTGAAAAAAATCACAAAAATACTTTACTCTATAAGCTTTCAAAAAATGCTTGGGCACCCATTTTTTTTTGGGACACCCTACTGTGCCAGTTCCGCTTTAGTTGTTTTCGTTTAACTATATCCAAGGGTTGTTTCTGCTCGCATTATTATCGTAGTTAATAAACTCTTTTTTTATCTTATATCTATTAAATCAATTTTTTCTCGTATTTGTACTCTGATATTCAAATTTCAGCCTGAAAGTATGTGGTCTTTTTGTTTTAAAAAGTCCAAAATTTTTATATAAAAATTCTTAGCAATTAAAAATACAACATAATTGTGCTATAAAAACCCTTTTTATCCGTTTTTAGATCAGAATATAAATGTTTTTTATATTAAAGAATTTTTTAATTAAACTTTTGCTTAGAGGAATTAAGATACTAGTATTCAAATTACAACTGTCAAGTTTTTTGATTTAATTTAAAAATTAATTTTTAGAAATAAAATTTCATAAATTCAGCTACTAAATATATTATAGAACATTCCAGCGCTCGAAATTCGAGTGCAATTTCTAGGCAACTTTATTTCTCAACTTAGCCAATTCACAAACCAAAAATTTTTTGTTTTGTTATTATTGTGAATGAATATAACAAACTCATTAACAAACCCATTAACAAATTTAATAAACACACACTTAGCATATGTATAATTTTATGTATGTGTTAGTACCAACTTCAAATGCAATTTACTCAAAATAAAGGGAAAAATTTAAAAATCTATAAATCTGATGAACAGCTAAAAAGAAATATCTTTCAAATAATATACGTTTGGTCAAAATCGGGATAAAACGGTAGAACAAAACATCGGTCACAAGAAATCGTCTAGCCTATTAATATTATAGATTCTTTTCTTAATCAGAATATAAACATTTTGTATTTATAAACATTTTTAATTAAATTTTTGAATATATATTTTTTTTATAAAAATGCTGAATACTTTCAGGAACTTCCGATTTATGTAAAAATTCTTACAAATTAAAAATATTAAATTTTTGTTAATAAACGCCATAAAATAGTCTTTTTGAATAATTAGTTACCTCAAAATTTTAACCATAAAGTATACATATTAATATATTATCATTATTATATTACTTTTATATTAAAATAATATTAATAGGCTAGGCGATTTCTTGTGATCGATGTTTTGTTCTACCGTTTTATACCGACTTTGACCAAACGTATATTATTTGAAAGGTATTTCTTTTTAGCGGTTTTGCAGATTTACAGATTTTTAAAATTTTCCCTTTATGTTGAGTAAATTGCATTTAAGGTTGCTACTAACACATACATAAAATTATACAATGCTATGTGTGTGTTTATTAAATTTGTTAATGTGTTTGTAATAAAAATGAGTTTGTTTTTTGTGTTGATTTGTGAATTGGCTGTAATTGATTAGCATACCTTTAGGGTCTTTATTTAAAGAAAAAATAAAATTTCCTAGAATTTGCACTCGAATTTCGAGGGCTGGAATCTGTTAGTTAAAATTAATTCATTATACCCTATATTTACCGATCGACTCAGAATCACTTTCTGAGTTGATTTAGCAATGTCCGTCAGTCAGTCCGTCTTTCCATCTGTCTGTCTGTGTGTCCATGTAAACCTTGTAATCAAACTAAAGGTCGTTAACATGAATATATTTTAATGAAATTTAGTACATGAGCTTCCATCGGCTATAGAATGAACGCTATTGAAATTAGTGAAAATCGATTCATGTTCAGACCTGGTCCCTGATACAAATGACTCATCGACTTAAGTTAACATAATATCAAAATTAACATATAGATCGCGGTCAAATTGGATTTGTGAATGTTTATTGCATCCATTTATCAGTAGTACAAAAATAAACCCTATAGGACAATTCTTAGTAATAGCCCTCATATGGAGCTGATTCCCTATATCCATTTAAATCTATCACAAAACAAAAATATTACACAGATTTTTTTTAAATTTGGTTTATATACGTTTTTGCAAAAAATAAATGACCTTACCAAATATGGTCAGGATTGGTCCATTTTTCGACCTAAGCCCAATATAAATAAGCATCCGCTATTAACTTTTTCATATCCGAAGGCAAAAAATTAATAACAAAGCCACTCAAATTTGGTTTATGTTTATTTTCTGTATTTAATTAGTTGGACCTAAGAGATAGGGTCTCTAAAGGCATGGTGTAGGGTATTGTATAGTCGGTCTGGACCTTCATAATTTTCTCACTTGTTTTTTACTTTATTTAATTTTACCTTAACTTTCTGTTTTGGTTAAATCCAATATAACTTAAATTTAAATTTTTTTTTGTTATTCTCGAAAAACCTGTTTTACTCAAAATTATTTTTACCAATTTATGTTTATTCTTCAAGCCTTTTCTTCAGGCAAAATTTTTTGTATTCCTCTTTAAAACAACATCTGTCCAATGGTTTTGTTTTTCACATACATAAAAAATTATTTTTTTTTAAACTAATGAAGAATGCCAAACATATGTGTTATTCTTTATAAATTATGCGGCTCAAAAAAAGAAAAAAAAAAGAGTAACAGAAAAATAAATATGCTGCAACATTGCAAAAACAAATACATCCTAGAAAATTGACCACAACATGAAAAATATTTTGTGAGAGAAAATAGCACACAGAGCATATAAAAAACTTTTTTTTTTTTTTAAAGAATAATGGAACAAAACCAAAAATATAAATTTTCCATTAATATTTCTTTGAAGAAGAGAAAGTTTTGTTGTTTCAAAAAGAGTTAAAAATTTAAGCTAGAACTATGGTTTTCAACTTAAAGTCTATACAGTGTTCTACTTAAAGTCTGCTATACAACTTGAATAATTTAGTTTTATTAGACACAAGAAAATATTAAAACCTAAAAGTATGCTATCGAAAATTTTTTATGATTAGCCTTTGAAGACGAAATGCTTTAATATAGAAAAGTTAAAAACAATAACAAATTTTATAACTAAATTGAAATTCCAGGAAAGTTTTATTTTATATTTTTTCTCGAAACTTTTAATTTGAGGGTATATTTATATTCGTCAATACATTTGTTATAACTAGCAGATTCCAGCCCTCGAAATTCGAGCGCAAATTCGAAGAAATTTTATTTTTTCATTAAATAAAGACCCTAAAAGTATGCTAATCAATTATAGCCAATTCACAAATCAACACAAAAAACAAACTCAGTTTTATTACAAACACATTATCAAAATTAAATAACCCCAAACATTGCATTGTATAATTTTATGTATGTGTTAGAAGCAACTTTAAATGCAATTTACTCAAAATAAAGAAAAAATTTTTAAAATCTGTAAATCTGCAAATCGGTTAAAAAGAAATACCTTTCAAATAATATACGTTTGGTCAAAATCGGAATAAAATGGTAGAACAAAACATCAGTCACAAGAAATCGCCTAGCCTATTAATATTATAGATTATCAAGAAATCTGTGATCCTCTGTCTATCCATCTGATCACGCCCCTAGTAGGGCTGATTATATTTATCAAAAATGGCTCATTTAAATTTTTTTGTTCACCTTGGTATTTAAAATCATTAAAATCTGTCCGGAATATCTCGACGTTTCGATAAAAATTTAAACTTACAGTAGGCGACAAAATATTTTTAATAATTTAGTCCTAAAATAATTTTTATTTTGCGAATTTAGTCTTTGGTGTGTTCTCTATCGAAAGATATAAAATTTGTTACAATAAATACAATTAAAAAATAGATAAACGAAAAAGCAATAGAAGATGGTATGAAAGAGAATGTGTAAAATTTAAACGTTTGTTTAAATATTTATAGTTTCTGAAGTTTTGTTTCCACTGTTTCTTAAATAATGCCAAAAATAAAGTTTTGTGAAGAGTTAAAATCGAAAAAAGTTTGTGAGAAATATTCTATAAATAAATCCATAATTTCAAAAATTATTAAGAAATATCGTGAGAGTAAGAGAGTTCAAAAAATGTTCACAAATGTTACCTTAAGAGGTCTGAAACTAAAAATATCGAGCACATATTTCCCGACGACCAATCGAGATCGATCTTGTTTGGTATCGTCCTGTGAAGCTCAATCACTAGATGTCAATCAGAGGGAAATTGCAGATTGCAAAAAAAAAAACGGGCACGAAATTACACAAAGAAGACAGATCTCATATAGGCAGTTAATTTAGAGTGGCAAAAATATCCATTGACAAAAAATATCCATTGAAATTTTTTGCCATCAAAAATTTAATGGACTTCATGCCTCGGCGTTATGAAGCAGTACTTAAAAAATTATGGATTCACAACAAAATCGATAATAGAGTTTTCAGTTATTGAATAGTAAAAGTTTCTAATGTTTTGTCAAATGAATACCTTTAAGTTGTTTTATTTTTTTTTTTCTAAAGTTAAACTTTTTTAGTTTGTTGTTTTTTGCAAAACACATTTATTAAACTATTTTATTTTAATATATTTTCTTTTTTTAATAAATAAAACATAAAAATTATTAAATTAATAGAAGAGTTTATAATTTCTTGATTCAAATTTTTGGTATCAAAAATATATTTCGTCATTTCCAATTGGTTGTAAATCTAAATTTTTATAATGGACGTGTATGTGCATGTGTATTTTTGTATGTGCTAGATTTGTTGTTGTTATGGTCGATTTGTTTATTTCATTACCTTTAAAAAGTAGCTGTTCTTAAAAAACTAATTTTTCTTAAAAAGTACTCTTTTCTAAAAAGAACCTTTTTTAAAAAAAGTACTCTCACTTAAATATTAGCTTTTCTGAAAAAAATACCTTTTATTAAAAAAGTATTTTTTTAATGTACTTTTTAAATAAAAGATACTTTTTAAGAAAGGGTATTCTTTACAGAAGTGAAGAAAACGTATTTTTTTTTTTTGGAAAAGCTACCTTTTTAAGGAAAGGTACTAATTTCAGAGAAATTACTTTTTTAAAAAAAGGTAATTTTTTAAGAAAGGACACTTTTTAAAAGGTGCTTTAAAAAAATATATTTTTTTAAAGAAAATGTACTTTTGAGAAAAAGGTACTTTTGTAAAAAAGGTACTTTTGTAAAAAAGGTACTTTTTGAACAACTTTACCTTTTTAAGAAAAGGAATTTTATCAGAAAAGGTACTTTTCTTAAGAAAAGTTATTTTATTAAGAAAATTTACTTTAAAAAAGGTACCTTTTTAAGAAACTATTTATTTCAGAAAAGGTAATTTTTTAAGAAATGACACTTTGAAAAAGCAAGTTTTTAAAACTGGTAGTTTTTTTCTAAAACATGATTTTTCAAGAAAAGGTAGTTTTAAAGAAAAAGTACTTTTTTAACAAAAGATACTTCAATAATATAAAGTACTTTTGTAATAAAAGGTACTTTTAAAATAAAATGTACTTTTTTAAGAAAAGGTAAGTTGAGAAAAAAAATCTATTAAATCTATTATTAAAATAATTAATATAATGGGCAAGACGATTTCTTGTGACATATTCTACACCTACCATTACCAACCGATTTTGACAAAAAAGATGCCATTTGAGAGGTATTTCTTTGCAGATGTTCACCATATTTACGGATGTGCACCATCTGGTAATTTTTTTGAGTAAAATTCATTTAAAAAAGGACACTTTTTTAAAAGGTGCTTTAAAAAATATATATTTTTTTAAGAAAATTTACTTTTGAGAAAAAGGTACTTTTTGAACAACTTTACCTTTTTAAGAAAAGGAATTTTATCAGAAAAGGTACTTTTCTTAAGAAAAATTAATTTTTTAAGAAAATTTACTTTAAAATAATGTGCCTTTTTAAGAAACCATTTATTTCAGAAAGAAAGTTTTTAAAACAGGTAATTTTTTTTTAGAAAAACATGATTTTTCAAGAAAAGGTATTTTTTAAGAAAAGGTAGTTTTAAAGAAAAAGTACTTTTTTTAAGAAAAGATACTTCTATAATATAAAGTACTTTTGTAACAAAAGGTACTTTTAAAATAAAATGTACATTTATAAGAAAAGGTAATTTGAGAGAAAAAAACTATTAAATCTATTATTAAAATAATTAATATAATGGGCAAGGCGATTTCTTGTGACATATTCTGCACCTTCCATTACCAACCGATTTTGACAAAAAAGATACCATTTGAAAGGTATTTCTTTGCAGATGTTCACCATATTTATGGATGTTTACCATCTGGTAATTTTTTTTGAGTAAAATTCATTTAAGAAAGGGCACTTTTAAAAGGTGCTTTAAAAAAAATATTTTTTTTTAAGAATATGTACTTTTGAGAAAAAGGTACTTTTATAAAAAAGGTACTTTTTGAACAACTTTACCTTTTTAAGATAAGGAATTTTTATCAGAAAAGGTACTTTTCTTAAGAAAAGTTAATTTTTTAAGAAAATTTACTTTAAAAAAATGTACCTTTTTAAGAAACCATTTATTTCAGAAAGCAAGTTTTTAAAACAGTTAGTTTTTTTTAGAAAAACATGATTTTTCAAGAAAAGGTATTTTTTCAGAAAAGGTAGTTTTAAAGAAAAAGTACTTTTTTTAAGAAAAGATACTTCTATAATATAAAGTACTTTTTTAATAAAAGGTACTTTTAAATAAAATGTACATTTATAAGAAAAGTAAATTTGAGAAAAAAAATCTATTAAATCTATTATTAAAATACTTAATATAATGGGCAAGACGATTTCTTGTGACATATTCTACACCTTCCATTACCAACCGATTTTGGCAAAACAAATACCATTTGAAAGGTATTTCTTTGCAGATGTTCACCATATTTACGGATGTGCACCATCTGGCAATTTTTTTTTTTTTGAGTAAAATTCATTTAAAAAAGGACACTTTTTAAAAGGTGCTTTAAAAAAATATTTTTTTTTAAGAAAATGTACTTTTGAGAAAAAGGTACCTTTTGAACAACTTTACCTTTTTAAGAAAAGGAATTTTTATCAGAAAAGGTACTTTTCTTCAGAAAAGTTAATTTTTTAAGAAAATTTACTTTAAAAAAATGTACCTTTTTAAGAAACCATTTATTTCAGAAAGCAAGTTTTAAAAACAGGTATTTTTTTTTTTTCAAAAAAACATTATTTTTCAAGAAAAGGTATTTTTTAAGTAACCATTTATTTCAGAAAGCAAGTTTTTAAAACAGGTATTTTTTTTTTTCAAAAAAACATTATTTTTCAAGAAAAGGTATTTTTTAAGAAAAGGTAGTTTTAAAGAAAAAGTACTTTTTTTAAGAAAATATACTTCTATAATATAAAGTACTTTTGTAATAAAAGGTACTTTTAAAATAAAATGTACATTTATAAGAAAAGGTAATTTGAGAGAAAAAAACTATTAAATCTATTATTAAAATATTAAAATAATTGTATTTCTTGTGACATATTCTACACCTTCTATTATCAACCGATTTTGACAGAAAAGGTACCGTTTGAAAGGTATTTCTTTGCAGATGTTCACCATATTTACAGACGTGCACCATCTGGTAATTTTTTTTTGAGTAAAATTCATTTAAAGTTGCTACTAACACATACATAAAACACATATTTAAGTTTCAAATAAAAAACTATACAATGCTGTGTGTGTATTTTTTAAATTTGTTTTGAATTGATTAGCATACCTTTAGGCTCTTATAAAATTATTTATGAATAAAAAAATTAAATTTCCTAGAATTTGCACTCGAATTTTGGGCTCTGCTAGTACTGTATTAAAAAGCTTCTTTGCAATATCTTCTTGCTCAATAAAAAAAGTTGATTTGTAAAGAAAATTTAATAGAGGTAAAAGTTGTGTTCGCTTTGTTTATAGTTTATTTAAAAAAAAAAATATACTTTTTGAAAGTACAAAAAAGTGTTTTTTTTTTCGCAAATATCTGTTCTCAAAAATTTGTTTTTTCTTATAAACAATAAATTTTCTTCAAAAATAAATTTTCTAAAAAATGTCTTATTTAAAACGTATCTGTTCTGATGAAGTAAATTTGCTTTTAAACGTATTTCACCAATTTACAATGGGCGCCTTACAACTGACGAAAAACACCATAAGAATACAGGTGGAGGACTGGGCTCTGCTAGTACTGTATTAAAAAGCTACTTTGTTAAAAGGGTTGCTTTTAACAAAATCTTCCCCAATAAAACGTCCTTTTTAAGGAAAGTATCTTTTTCCAGAAAAGTTGCTTTATAAAAAAATTTAAAAAAAAGTAAAACTTGTGTTCGCTTTGTTTATATTTTATTAAAAAAAATAATTTTTAAAAGTACAAAAAAGTACTGTTTTTAAAAAACATCTTTTCTTAAAAAAATGAACTTTACTTATAAAAAGTACTCTTTCGTAAAAATAAATTTTTCTTAAATAATATCTTTAATTTAAAACGTATCTGTTTTGATGAAGTAAATTTTCTTTTAAACATATTTCACCAATTTACAATGGGCGCCTTACAAGTGATGAAAAACACCATAAAAATACAGTTGGAGGGTATCAAAGAATCAACACAGCAAAATTTAACTCTCTTGCTTGATTTTGATAAATGCGATAAATTTTATAAAAATAAATATCCAAACATAAACAGTTATAAAACAGCTCGAAAGCATGCTTTTAAACGAAAATGTTTCTTAATATTTTATTTTAAATATTGAAGCATAATAATATATTTTCAGAATATTTTTTATACAAAATTTCATACAAATGGGATGTTTGAAAACTGTATATATTTATGTGTATTTTTGCTGAATTATGCTAGAGAGTATGCTTTAGTTTTTCCTTTATATTTTTTCCCCAAAATATACTATGTGGTAGCGAAGAGTTTATATGTGGCATATTTTTAAAATTCCTTAGCATTTCTTTTAAAATTTAATAAATAATTTTAAAAATTATTTTTAAGTTATAAACTGAAAAAATGGCCTAAAACTATACTCTAAATTTGTTCAATAGAAAAAATAATTTTTTTTCTGCAAATTTGATTATATTTTTTTGAAGTGATACTCATGTGCCCAGTTTTTGTTTTCTACTTTTGGCAACAGTTTTAAATTGTTTGTTTATATAAATATACGACGAACACTTTCCATAGAAACATTTCCTATTCTATGTCCTGGCTTACCAACCCTCCTTTTAAAATAGCTTTGATATGGTGTTCCAACAATGTTTTTTTATGAAGAACAATTTCCATATATGCATTTTTAAATTTTCTTGTTTACGTTGTTATTGTTTTACACAATGTCCTGAGGGTAGAGATATTTTAGATGTTTTGCATGTGCCACTACATGTGCAAATTCAGGCTAAAATGTGTGTTAATGTTACAATTGGCTGCTTTGTTTTAAAAGCAAATATTTAGATAAAAGTTGTTATTATATTAAAAAAAAAAGAGAGAGAGAGAATAGAAACAGAAACAGCACGAGACATTGGGGAAAACAAGAACTATTTAAACAAAAAAAAAAATTTTTTTTAAAACAATAAAAAATATTTTCTAAAATTAAAGCATACTCTGGGGGTTAACAAAAATTGGCTTATCAAAGTATGTATGTAAATTTAAAAAATTGGTTTCGAATAACAATAAAGTAATTGGACTTAATCTAATTTCAATAACTCATAACAATTTTTCAAGGATTTATTTAAACATTTCTTCTATTTTATTTGCTGATTATATAAAAAACACATTTTATTTCTTTCATCTATTGGTATTGATATTAGAAATATTATTTGATACACTAGACCTCATTAGCATTGAGCATACTGTCAAAAGCACTGACTGATTTAATGGTATTAAGACATTTTGTACTAAATGATTATAAGATCAAATATCATACAAATAGCATACATGAATCTAACTGAATATCTTTGAAAGGAGCTTAAAATTATCATTTTGCATTGATAGGTAATTAGAGGTAAAATAATCTGTAGCAGTCTAATTAGCATAATGTTGGCCAAAGTGCTGCAACAAAATGTACAAAGTATATGTTGAAACATAGAGAAATTATGTACTCTGGATACTAAAACGCCTGAAAGTAGTTCATGAAACTCGATAATATAATTTTTCGCTTAATATTTTTTTATCTTCTCAAAATTTTTTTTTAAATTTTTCTGCTCTAAATAAGCCTTCAAGGATGCTATTTAATTACTATTAAAAGTGACTATGAATGTCACAATTGCTTAAATGTTTTAGTAATAGTTTTTTGTTGTACACATTGCCTAACTTTAGGCTGTTTTTTAACATGCTATTCTAAATATTACTTGTATTAATGCAAAGATTTTGTCCTTGTACAAAAATTTCAGCTGTCAAGTACAATATTTTGCAATTACCAGCCTAAAAGTATATAAACACACACACAAACGCACACACCAAAGTTTTAAAAGTAAATATAATGTAGTAAAGTTTCGAAACAATAGCATAATTTTTGGCGCCTCTTGAAATTTTATCTAAATATGGGGGAAAACTAAAAACTATCTTGTATGAAATGTGGTTGAAAGTATTGCTACTCTTTGTGTGTATTACTAGCGCATATTTTAGTACACGGTAGGAAATATATAAAAAAATCTCTTGGGAAATTTTTGAAGCAAAAATATTTTAGATTAAAAAAAATAAATTTTAAAATAAAAAAAATAAAAATTTGTTTATTTTTTTTTACTTAAAAAAAAAAATCAAAAAATCAAAAAAAAATTTAAAATTAAATTTTTAAAAAAATCAAAAAAAAAAAAAAAATTAAATATTTAATATTTAAAAAAATCAAAAAAAAAAAAAAAAAAAAAAAAAAAAATTATTTTTTTTTAGATTTTTTTAAAGTAAAGTATTTAACTTGAAAATGAGGTATTTAGTCAGTCATATAGCTTTCGTTTTTATTAAGTGTCACTTTGCCCAAATGTATTACATGGAGTGAAAACTCCGTGGTCTAACAATGAAAAACCAGCTTTAAAAGGTCCTTTTTTAAGAAAGGACACTTTTTAAAAGGTGCTTTAAAAAAAATATATTTTTTTGAAAGAAAATGTACTTTTGAGAAAATGGTACTTTTGTAAAAAAGGTACTTTTTGAACAACTTTACCTTTTTAAGAAAAGGAATTTTATCAGAAAAGGTACTTTTTCTAAGAAAAGTTAATTTTTTAAGAAAATTTACTTTAAAAAAAGGTACCTTTTTAAGAAAACATTTATTTCAAAAAAGGTAATTTTTTAAGAAATGGCACTTTGAAAAAGCAAGTTTTTAAAACTGGTAGTTTTTTTTTTTAAACATGATTTTTCAAGAAAAGGTAGTTTTAAAGAAAAAGTACTTTTTTTAAGAAAAGATACTTTTATAATATAAAGTACTTTTGTAATAAAAGGTACTTTTAAAATAAAATGTACATTTATAAGAAAAGGTAATTTGAGAAAAAAAAAACTATTAAATCTATTATTAAAATAATTATATTAATGGGCAAGGCGATTTCTTGTGACATACTCTACACATTCCATTATCAACCGATTTTGACAAAAAAGATACCGTTTGAAAGGTATTTCTTTGCAGATGTTCACCATATTTACAGATGTGCACCGTCTGGTAATTTTTTTTTGGATTTGAAATTTTATGCTTAAGCGGAATCTCGGCTAAGTGAAATGCACTTCTTCCACCGATCCTCTAACATCTTGATACCCTTGAAAAAATATGATATGTCAAGCGCTTCAAAATAGACTTCCGTCCCTGATATGACTTCTTCATTTGTCGAAAATCTCTTTCCCTGGAGCCATCTTTACAAGTTCGGGAACAAATAATAGTCGCTGTGGGCCAGATCTGGAGAAAACGGGGTGTCGAAAAGCAATTCGTAATGCAAACACTTACTTTTTTCTAAAGCCAAGGCAGACGAATGCCCGATACATTGACATGATGGTATATGATTTTTTATCTTATTTAAGGGTGGTCGCTTATTCTTAATTTTTTCATCCGATCTGTCCAAAAACTCAACATATTGGTTTTCCTTTCTCCAAGTAATCAATAAATATTATGCTACGTCCATCCGAAAAAACACTGGCCATAAACTTTCCAGCTGATTGTTGAGTTGTTGGCCGTTTTGGTCGATTTCTTGTGACTGATGTTTTGTTCTACCGTTTTATCCAGATTTTGACCAAACGTATATTATTTGAAAGGTATTTCTTTTTAGCCGATTTGCAGATTTACAAATTTTTAAATTTTTTCCTTTATTTTGAGAAAATTGCATTTAAGTTGCTACTAACACATACATAAAATTATACAATGCTATGTGTGTGTTTTTTAAATTTCTTAATGTGTTGATAATAAAAATGAGTTGGTTTTTTTTGTTGATTTGTGAATTGGCTATAATTAATTAGCATACTTTTAGGGTCTTTATTTAATGAAAAAATAAAATTTCCTAGAAATTGCGCTCGAATTTCGAGGGCTGGAAGCTGCTAGTTGTTACAAATCGACGTCAAAATTTAATTGAATATAATTCAAAAATCTCCAAAGCATACTTTGAATCATGAACACGTTTCAGTTTTTGTTCAGCTATTAAAAATCGCGCACCCAACGAGCAGAAAACTGTTTCATATTTAAATGATTATGTAATATATGCCGAACTCGCTCTGTTGATATTTTTATAATGCCAGCTAACATCATTCACTTTAATTTTTCGATCATCCAATTCAACCTGATGCACTTTTCCTACGTTTTCTTTGGTAACTGCCTCATTTGAACGAACAGGACGATCTGCATCATTTATGTTCTTACGACCAAGTTTAAATTCGGAATACCACTTTTTAACCATTGAATATGACGGCCAAGATTCACCATAATGTTTATCAATCCATTCTTTGGCTTGGACAGTATTTTTTTTTCCCACCAAAAAACAATTTTTAATCAAAACATGAAACTGTTTTCAGAAGCAGCATCATTTTTATAACGGTAACTTTTTGTCTTACTGCCCTATGCTCCTTGCAGGAGTGAAAGGAACAAATATATATATAACTTTTTTTCTAATTATTGAAATGTCAGGAAATTTTGACACAATTTTTCTAACAGTTGGCCCTACTGAATCAACAGACAAAATTGGCTTTTATCGCGCCATCTCTATGTGAGGCCACGTACTTTACACTCCATGAAAAATAAAGTTCTATATAAATAAATATTTAATTTTGCATAATTTTAATTGACTTTTCAGTGAATTTTGATATGGAAAATTTCTTTAATTTTTGGGCGTTTTTTTAAAAATATTTTTCGCGTTTTTGGGCAACATTTTATTTTTTGGGCCATTTTAAAGTTTTTTGATTTTGGCAAAATTTCATATCTTCTTTGGACAATTTTTGATTTTTTTTTGATCATTTCTCATTGAGCCATTTTTCATTTCTGTTTTGGCGATTTTTCTTTTTTTTTTCTTTTTTTTTGACGATTTTTTATTTGGTGATATTTCCTGGAGCCATCAAAGGAACAACATATTTTTTTTTAAGACTTTTTATATTAGTCTCGGGACTATTGAAATGATTTTGATGATTTTAAATACCAACCTGCTCTTCATGTCAGTGAATCATTTTCACTAAAAATGAGCATTAATTTTTTGACGTTTTTTTTAAAAATATTTTTCATATTTTTGGGCAAAAAAAAATTTTTTTTTTTTGGCGATTTTTTTTATTTTTTTTTGGGCCATTTTAAAATTTTTTGATTTTGGCAAAATTTCATATTTTTTGGGCGTTTTTAATTTTTTTCGGGTCATTTCGCGTTGGGCCATTTGTCATTTTTGTTTTGGCGATTTTTCATTTTTTTTTTTGCGATTTTTTATTTGGTGATATTTCCTGGAGCCATCAAAAGAACAACGTAGAACAAACATATTTTTTCAAAGACTTTTTTTACGTTAGTCTCGAAACTATTGAAACGATTTTGATGATTTTAAACACAAACCTGCTCAGCATGTCAGTGAATCATGTTCACTAAAAGTTAGGGACCCAGCTGATCTATTGGGGACACGATCGTGATTTTCACAGGCGGACAGACGGACTGGCGGTCATAGCTATACCAACTTCGCTGTTATAAGGATCAAGAATGTAGATTATTTTTTTCTTATTATTTACAATGATGCTTAATATTAATAAGATAATTAACAAATATTTTAGGTATTTTCGTGCTTTTTTATTTTGAAAGCAATAATTATTAAAATGCAACCAGCAGAAATGTAAACACATACAATAACATTTTTACATACTTTTCAACATATACAAATATTGCCAATTTTATTGGGATCTAATAAATTTTCATATACACATGTATAAATTATTTAAAAATATTATTTAAAATATATATAGTATATGTATTTCTTTTTTGCTCTAAATCACTAAAAGCTTAATATATGTATGTTATTATCATTATAATGATTATTAATTTATGTTTCTATTATTAACATATAAAATATTTGTTTCTCCTTCCTCTCAACATTTCCCAGACTAAAATTTGAGGATTTTTTTTGTTTGGGAATAATTAAGTTGGATTTGGCTGTGAAATGTAATTAGTTGGTGTTATGTGGTCTACTCGCATTAGAAACTATATAGATTAATATGTACATTTGAATATGTGTATATAAAATGAGTTTACCACTACTTACTTATTAAATGTGAAAGAGTTATAATATGTTGTTGTAGGCTTTATGTGGTGGAATTTGAAATTTTAAATTTATTCATTTTTAGATCCACATTAGATTACTTTTTCAATAGATGAAGTAACTGTAGTCATACAAGTGCTACGTATTTAATTATAAATGATATATCTAATTGATATGTTTTTTTTTTTAGTTTGCCAAAGAACTGTAACGAACATTTAATAATTAATTATCTATGTAGATAAAGGGAATTTTAAATAAATTACGGCAAATGATTTTAATCAAGCCTAAAAGTATGTTAAACTATTGATTACTTTAATGATGGGGTATATAAAAAGTAGGCTTTTTAAATTTCTGTTGATTAAATGAAAGTTTCAGTTTGAAAATAAAAAAATAGTTTTATGTTAAATATAATCTTAACCCAATTCGATTGTGTAAAGGAAGATTAGATAATATAATAATTTTATATGTTTAACAAATAATTAAAACATTTACAGAAAGGTGATGATTTTGAGAAAAATATTATTTTAATTGTTATTATTTTTTAAACAGTACTGAACTCTTACCTCATCTGACCAAAAACAAATAACAATTGATAAAAGTTCTTTGTTTTCCATAATCCTCAAACACTGTTATTTCTCTTAAGTTTATATATTATTTTTTTTTTTAATAACAACTTTAAAAACTTATAAATATTTAGTTTTGGCTTTGAATTTAAAAATAACAAGTTTTTCAGAATCTATAATATTAATAGGCTAGGCAATTTCTTGTGACGTCTTCTACACTCTCTGGTGCCAACCGATTTTGATAAAGATACCATTTGAAAGGTATTTCTTTACAGATGTGCACCATCTTTACAGAACTGCACCATCTGGTACATTTTTTAGAGTAATAATCATTTAAAGTTGCTACTAGCACATACATAAAACACTTATTTGAGCCTCAGGTAAAAAATTATACAATAGTCACCCCCTGTTCTTGAAATCACTATCACAAAAAAAAAACTCGTAAATGAAAAAATTCTTAAATCTACGAGTTTTTTGCTGTTCTCTAATTTCAATAAGAATATTTTTTCTCGTTTTAATTCACATAGAAAAGGCTTTGTGAAATCAAAACAAATGCCCTTTTTTCTACTAAGCAGGTCTTAAGAGATAAAAAAACAAATTGATGTTTAAACTCTAACAAGTTTTTTCTTGAACCTTGTCATTATTTTAAAAAATTAGACATTAATTTTAGGAAAAAAAAAAACGATTTTAAAAAACGTCTACATTTTGCGCTGATTTAAAAAAAAAAAAACTCGTAGTCAGTAGTCAATGTTAATAAAACACACTTTTGGAGATGATGTTGTTCTATAACTATAATAAAAACTTTTTATTTGCACAATCTATTTTCCTTTATTCAATTATAACATAGATTCTTTATGTACTAATTATTACGAATAAAGGAATTTAAAATAATATTTCACTCAAATCACATATTTTTATTTATTTTTTTTTTGCATATGACTGCCACAACTTTGTTTATGTTTGAAACAGTAGTGATGCCAGTCAAATCCAATTTATTTGAATTTCGAATTTTCTTTGGTGATGCCTAACTTTTTTCAAAAAGAGAAGTCATTCTTAATTGAATGAAATTGAAGAATAAAAACAATTAAATGAACAAGTAATTTGTTATTTTAAAATAAAATATTTTTTTTTTACTTTCTTTATAATCTTAAGGAAAAACATGCAAAAATTACTTAAGGTTTTTTTTTGTGAAAGTGACTAAAGAACCATATGGCACCTCGGTTTCTAGATAACATATGGTTCTGAAGCAAAACCATATGTTTCATGTCATTTGATAATAAAAAATATGATTTTGAAAAATACTTCGAAAATATAAAATTTGTGTTTTCAAGAAACCCAAAATTTCAATTTCATGTTATTTCAAATTCATTCTTATTCATATAACAACGTTTCAAGAACAGGGCTGTATGTGTATGTGTGTTTATGAATTGGCTAAAATTGATTAGCATACCTTTAGGCTCTTATAAAATTATTTATTAACAAAGCCATTTATATATTTTCTGTGTGTTCAACAAATATTTATAATGAAATTTATTGAATTTTTTTTTTCAAATTTTATGAATTTTATTTAAATATTCATAATTTTTTTATATATATAGATTAAACAAACCGAGAAAGAAAAAAATTGAATGAAAAAATAAAATTTCCTAGATTTTGCCTCGAATTTCGACAGCTGGGCTCTGCTAGTCTTGACAAATATGCTGAACATTTGATCTAAAAATCAAAATGCCGCAAAAGCAGCATTAAAATTTTAGTTTCTTTAAAAGCGCTAAAATATGCATTCTTAAGTGTTTGATTATATATTCATACAAACAATAAAAGAAAATCTCACATATTTTCCTTTTACTTGTCTATCTCAAGGACTGTGAATTTCTTTTAAATTTCAGCATATCTTAAGGCAAAGTGGAATAATGTTTATACAAAACAGCAAGTATATTTTAACGAACAACTGCATAATAACTATAGGCTCTGTTTGAGAAGAACATCAAAATATTATTATCTCAAAAATGTTATCTCTCAAAAAAAAAAAAAAAAAAAAACGTTTGGGGGTAGCAAGCAAAACTTATTGAAATGCTACATTTTATAGTTCAAGTTTAAATCATAGCATATATTTTGGATTATAATTTCAAAGGAAAACAAAGAATGCAATGAAATTTTCAAGCATTCTTTTGGGTAAAATAAATTTGGTTATAACGGTAAATTTATCTGCAGTGTTTCTTTTAGGAGGATGGGTATGATTTCAGAATTTCGCAGTATAATTTTATTAAATAAAATATAAACAGAAAATTACTCGTATCTCTTTATTTCAAATTAATTACTTTTATTAAGTGATGTCTTGATGTCTTTAGCTGAAACCAGAGACGAAATGCATTAAAATAAAGTTTTTCACTACGTGATATTGTTTCAATTTTATGTGTGTTTTTTTTTTCATTTTATTATACCAATGTGCTTTCAAAGCTTTGCCTTTCAATATCCGTTGATATGCCCAATATTTATGTTAAGCCCTAAAATATGTAGTAACACATACCAAAATGTTGAAACAAAATATTGTTAGACACACACAAATGCAATACGTTGCACATTGGGGCAATCGAACAATTTCAGACAAAAAGTTAATTTAAAAAAATTAAATGTTAGAAAAAATAAAAATTTATATATAAAAAAATAAAATTGTTGTCTGTTTTTTCGGGCTTAAGGCCAAGCTATTCAATAACAAATGTACGTTTTTGGGAAGATGGTTCCCAAAGAGAACGAAATATTGGATAAATATAATAAATAATAATACCAATAAAACGATAAACGTACATTTGTTATTGAATAGCTTGGCCTTAAGCCCGAAAAAAAAGACAACAATATTACAACACAGGCCGAATAAATATAATTTTTTAAAAACTTTATAATAAAAAATTGCTAAAAAAAAAGTTCCATGCATGTCATTTCAAAACTTTGTCCATTTGTAACCTTTAAAAGTTCAAATAAATTATTAATTTCTTTTAATATGTCGTATCACGTATCAAAATTTCATCATTCTAATACCAAAATCAACTATCGATGCTGCTCGAAAAAAAAGTTGACAACCATGTGCTTCCAAAACTTTTGTCCCTTTATAACCTTTGAAATTTCCAATGAATTTTATTTGAGCAAAAATAATTAAATTAATAATTTATTTGTCCCTTTATAACCTTTGAAATTTCCAATGAATTTTATTTGAGCAAAAATTTCATACTTCTAATACCACTAACTTACTTCCTGGAAGTAGTTCCTTTTTTAAACTTTAGAATTTTCAACAAATTTTTTCAATAAAAAATTATATTGAGTATTTTAGTATGCGACAAAAAAAAAAATGTCAATAACGTCCTTTCCAAGCTTTGTTCTTTTATAACCTTTGAAATTTCTAATAAATTTGTGGGAGAAAAAATTATGTTTAAATCCTCAATATCCCAAAATTTCATTCTTCCAGCTTAATTTGAGTTAATAAAAATTAAAATTTTTGTTTTAAAGACAAAAAAGAAAAATATTTTTTTCGTTCAACATAAAAAAAATCTAATAAAATCTAATGTAATTATAGCACGCACAAACCTGTTGGTGTACGTCTGATATCAGAAACCAGATGGAGTAAAACTGCTGAAAAACTGAAAAATTTAATCTGGAGAGCGCCAATGAATCTAACCCAAAAAACAAAGTTTTTATTAAAACTCTCTCTTTCCTTATGCATATGAGTTTTGAAGATCACCATGGCTGTGCGTGACTGTGTGTGACTATCTTAAAATTAATCTTTGGCCACAACAAGCCTATGGACAAAGTTTCAGATCCATCGGATGAGGGGAAGTGGGTTTTAATCTCTCCTTGACTATGTCAAAGTTAATCTTATTTCACAGCAAGTCTATCGACCAAATTTTAGATCGATCGGATAAGGGAAAATGGGTTTTAAATCACTCGCGTGACTAAGCCAAAGTTAATCTTTTTTTTCACAGCAAGTGTATGGACCAAGTTTGAGATCGATCGGATGAGGGGAAATGACATTTAGATCACTCCGTGACTGTGCGTGACCATGCGTGACTGTGCGTGACTAAGTCAAAGTTAATATTTTTTCACAGCAAGTGTATGGACCAAGATTGAGATCGATCGGATGAGGGGAATTGATATTTAGATCAGTCCGTGACTGTGTGTGACCATACGTGACTGTGCGTGACTAAGCCAAAGTTAATCTTTTTTTTCACAGCAAGTGTATGGACCAAGTTTGAGATCGATCGGATGAGGGGAAATGACATTTAGATCACTCCGTGACTGTGCGTGACCATGCGTGACTGTGCGTGACTAAGTCAAAGTTAATATTTTTTCACAGCAAGTGTATGGACCAAGATTGAGATCGATCGGATGAGGGGAATTGATATTTAGATCAGTCCATGACTGTGCGTGACCACGCGTGACTATTGTGCGTGACTAAATCAAAGTTAATCCTTTTTCACAACAAGTATATGGATTAAGTTTCAGATCAATCGGACGACGGGAAATGACATTTAGATCACATCCGTGACTGTGCGTGACCATGCGTGACACTGTGCGTGACTAAATCAAAGTTAATCCTTTTTCACAACAAGTGTATGGATTAAGTTTCAGATCAATCGGACGAGGGGAAATGACATTTAGATCACTCCGTGACTGTGCGTGACCATGCGTGACTACTGTGCGTGACTAAATGAAAGTTAATCCTTTTTCACAACAAGTGTATGGATTAAGTTTCAGATCAATCGGACGAGGGTAAATGACATTTAGATCACTCCGTGAATGTGCGTGACCATGCGTGACTACTGTGCGTGACTAAATCAAAGTTAATCCTTTTTCACAACAAGTGTATGGACCAAGATTGAGATCGATCGGATGAGGGGAATTGATATTTAGATCAGTCCGTGACTGTGCGTGACCACGCATGACTGTGCGTGTCTACCCCAAAATTAATCTGTAGTCACGGCAAGACTATGGGCCAAGTTTTAGATCAATTGGATAAGGGGGAATGGACTCTGTCCACAAACAGACAGACAGACAGACAGAGAGTTTGAGTTAAAAGAAAGAGTTAAAAGACAGACGGCACCCTAAAGGTATGTGGTGCAAGAGGTCTACATCGACTATATACATCATTTGTTTAGAGACCCTGTCTCTTAGGTCCGACTAATTAGATATAGAAAATAAGCATAAACCAAATTTGAGTGCCATTGCTGTTAATTCTTTGCCTTCGGATATGAAAAAGTTCATATCGGATGCTTTATTTGTATGGGAACTAGGTGGAAAAATGGACCGATCCTGATCATTTTTTGCAAAATCATATATAAGCTAAATTTTAGAAAAATTTCTGCAATATTTTGTTTTTTGATAGATTTAAAAGAAGATCGGGCAGCAGCTTCATATGGGGGTTAAGACTAAGAATTGTCCTATTGGGTTTACTTTTGAAGTACTGCTAAATGGATGTAATAAACATATACAAACCCAATTTTAGCGCGATCTATATGATAATTTGGATAATATGGTAATTTAAGTCGATCTCATAGGGATCATATGTATGGGGGCTAGGTCTGATTTTCACCAATTTCAAAAGCATTCATCATACGGCCGATAGAAGCATATACACTAAATTTCATCAAAATATATTAATATTTTCGACCTGATGGACGGACAGATGGACAGACAAAAGAACAGACATCGCTAAATCGACTCAGAAAGATAAAGATAGATAATTGGGAAGAGATATACAGATTTTAATATGATAATGGTCCACAAAAATTTAAAGAAGTATCGAAAATAAATATGGCCATTTGACTGACCTGATGCCAATATAGAACTTTTGTATGTAGCAGGAGGAAAGTTTGACACAATATAATAGCTCAAGCTCAAGCAGTGTATTAGCAAAGCAACGAAGGGCCGTGGAAGCCACCACAGATCCAGATAGAAGATGAAAAAAAGAAGTGACCCATATTTTTATACCCTATACCACTATGTGGTTTGGGTATAATGACTTTGTGCTGCTGTTTGTAGCAACCAAAAATATTTGACCTAGACCCGTCTTTTATTATACCGATCAGCTCAGAAACACTTTCTGAGTCGTTTTAGCGATGTCCGTCCGTCCGTCCGTCCGTCCGTCTGTCCGTCCGTCTGTCCGTCCGTCCGTCTGTCCGTCCGTCCGTCCATCCGTGTGTCCACGTAAACCTTGTAATCAAACTACAGGACGCAAATATGAATATATTTTGATGAAATTTGGTATGTAAACTTTTATCGGCCATATGATGAACGCTATTGATTGGCGAAAATCGGTCCATGTTCAGACCTAGTCCCCATACAAATGACCCCTATGAAATCGACATAAATTGCCATAAGATTCAAACTATCACATAGATCTTAGTCAAATTGGGTTTGTATGTGTTTATTGTATCTAGTAGTCAGTAGTCCAAAAATAATCCCTATACGACAATTCTTAGTCATAGGCCCCATATAGAGCTGCTTCCCGATCTTTACTTAGATCTATCAAAAAACAAAAATATTGCACAGATTTTTCTCAAATTAGGTTTGTGTATATTTTTTCAAAATATCAGTGACTTTACGAAATATGGTCAGGATCGGTAAATTTTTCAACCTAGTCCCCATATAAATGTAGGACCCGATATGAACTTTTTCATATCTGCAGCCAAAAAAAAATTAATAACAATGTCACTCAAATTTGGGTTATGCTTATTTTCTATATCCAATTAGTTAGACTGAAGAGATAGGGTCTCTAAACTATGGTATAGGGTATCGTATAGTCAGTCTAGACCGATTATAATTTTCTTTCTTGTTTCAACTCATATTCGTGGACCAAATTAACGGCATTTTTTTTGCCCTTTACCACTCTGTGGTCAGGGTATAATGAGTTTGTGCTGGTGTTTGTAACTATCAAAACTATTTGACCAAGACCTACCTTTTGGCGATATCCGTCCGTCTGTCTGTCTGTCCGTCTGTGTGCCCATGTAAATCTTGTGATCAAATTACAGGTCGCAAATATAAATATATTTTAATGAAATTTAATATATGAGCTTTAATGCGCCATAGGACGCTATTGAAAGCTAAGATCGTAAGATCATATATACCTGTTAATCGGTAGTCCACAAATAAGTCCCTATCTTAAGCCGATTCCCGATTTTCACTTAAATCTTTTAAAAAAATAAAAATATTGTATGGATTTCTTATTATTTTTATTTTTTGAGAAAAGTTAGTAACTTTACCAAATATGATCATGATCGGGCTATTTTTCAACCTAACCCCATATAAAAATAGCATCCGATATGAACTTTTTCTTATCTGCATGCCGTAAATTAGTAACAGTACCACTATAGCCTCCTAGAATTTGCACTCGAATTTCGAGGGCTGGCTTGTGCTAGGTTATAATAAACTATATAATGTTATTTTTGCATTTAATAAATTTCTATTTGACCCTACAGGTATGCTGCACAATTTTAGCCAATTCACAGTTCAACACTTTTTATTGCCGTAATTGTCGTTCCTGGTTTATATCCAAAATTATTTTTGTCGTTCTTGTAGTTATTGGTTTATGTCGAAAATAATTTTTCAATTCAACACACGGCTTTGTGTAAACACATTAACAAATTAAATAAACGCACACATACCATTGTATAATTTTATGTATGTGTTAGTAGCCACTTTAAATGCAATTTACTCAAAATAAAGGAAAAAAATCTGTAAAACTGCAAATCGGCCTCTCAAATAATATACGCGTGGTCAAAATCGGGATAAAACGCTAGAACTAAACATCAGTCACAAGAAATTTCCTAGCCTATTAATTTTATAGATATGCCTGAAAAACATTACTAAGAAGTTTTTGTATTTTGGTTCATCTTCGTGTTTCTTGAGACTTTTTTCCACGTCTGGTTCGAGAACATCTCCAGTAACCTTAATTTTATTCCAAAACAATTTAAAAATCTGTAAATCTGGTGGACAGCTAAAATGGAATACATTTCAAATGAGAGATGTTTGGTCAAAATATAATTAATACTGACAAACTTACATCGGTCACAAGAAATCGACTTGGCTATTAATATTATAGATACTCTGTAAATTTAGAATAAAATAAAAATAAATAAAAATAATAAATATTGAACTTCATAAAAACTAATTGGTGAATGTTACTACAAATCAGGAAAGCTATTAAATATTTCATAATATTGAAAATTTAGAATTTAAATTTTAAATTCCCATGAATCAATTTCGACAATTTCCATTTCCTTTTGATAGTGTCAAGATTTGTCAATGTAACTTTATTCTTGATAAGTTTATATTGACATATTTGGTGTTTTTTTTAAAACCCTATCCAAATAGGTTATTACTTTGGCAGCAATGTAAAAGTGAGTCTCTAATTTATTTCTTGCTGTCTTACCTAAGGGTTTTAATGACTAGAAAGATAACTCCTTTGTTTTATTTTTTTTTTAAATTTTATCCTTTAGACATAGAAAAATATGTAATTAAAAAATTCATATTTTACAAGGCTAAGCAATTATAATATTTTTGTGCATGTGTGTGTAATACAAATTTCATTCAATGCAAAATCATAATTATGAAATAACCATCATACGCATATATTCATTTAAATAAATAATTTTCTTTTTTCCTTTTTTTTATCAAGGAAATGCATCTTAATTTTTTTTCTCGCTAAGCAGTGTTTATTTCCTTACAAAGTTTTTTTTTTTTTTATCATAGTACATACTATATGAATGAATGAATGAATGAATGAAAGAAGGAATGAATGTTTTCCCCTTAAGCCTTTTTATATAAAAAAAAAAAAAAAAAAAACGGAAGTCATCAACATAATCATACTCATTTTCATCAACTACTCTGCTCGTCTTTACCTATATGAAAATATGGAATGAATGCAAACATTTTATAAGCAAAAAAAAAAAAAAAAATAACATTTTCGCATTTGTAATGAAAATCTTATTTGGCAAAATATTAAAAAAAAAAAAAAAAATTGAGAGAATGTTTCCTTTTTGTTGTAGTCATATACTATATGTAGATTTCATACAAACTAGACTTACGGTAAATATAAAAATGGCGTCAAAGCATAAATGACACATACAGTTAAGCTTGAATTCAGTCAGGCAGGCAAGGCAAGCTGGCAGAATGGCCAGGTGTATACATAAGTATATAGCTGGGAACGTTGTTGGTTGTTTGTTGTTATATAAGTCTAGCTGCAGTAATACATTATTTTAATTAACATTTTCATTATGAACATAGAGCAAGAAAAAAAATGGAATAAATTCATATGCATAGAAAATATGAAAAGAATGAAAAATGAAAGCAGTAATGCACAAACGCTAGTAAGCATTTAAACACACTTATATACATTAACTTCTATGTACATCAGAATGTACATTCAGGCATATGAAACGCCTTAACATATGCAATGTAATTTTAATTATATATGCAGATTCTTTTGTTGCTCTTCCCTATCCCTCAAAACATGAAGATTTGCCAACCAAGGTAACATTGTTTAGAGGTCCTTATATAAAATCTTGGTTAGTTTGTTTCTTTAAATTAATTTAAAGCATACTTTTGTGCTAACAAAGAAGTTATATAACAATGTAAATTAAAATGAATTTCTATCTGTCTTTATTACTTCATTTTTTTTTAAACAAACCAAGAAATTTATAAATTTTATTCAAGGTTTAAAATTTTAAATTTAATATTTGCTATTTTTACATATACATAAAAAAATAAAAAAATATTATTTATATTATCTTTATTATTTAACGATTGCGTTCGAAATTAATTAATTATTTTTCCGATTTTTTCTTTTTTTAATATTCCAAATTTAAAAGTTTTTTCTTTTCCTTCATTAAGCTATTTATAGTTTTTACTGTTCACCAGAAACAAAAACACAAAAAAACTCCTCTCCTTTCGTTTTTTTCGGCAAACTGTCTTCAGCTGAAATTCTTGTAGCATATTTTCAGGAGAGTTTATTAAAGCTGTGTTAAAGAGCCTTAAGGAAAAATGTCATTGGGTTCGTTGGCGCACACAAAGCACAAGAAAAATTTTAATGAAGTAACAAAAAATAATAAACTAAACAAATATTTCATAAAGTAAACGTGATTTCTTAAAAAAATAAAATAATACGAACTATATACTCTTTAGGGAGGACGGACAAAGAATAACACCCCATCATTGAGTAAGATGAATGTTTATTTAAAAGACAAAAGGCGGATACCAAAGAAGTTTTTTTAAAAATCAGAATGTAGGGATTTACGTAGAATCAAGTTTAAGCTAAAAATTGAAGTGTTAGCTTGGGTATTTTCTAAAAAAAAAACTACAGCATATTTATTAATAATGGACAAGGAATAAAAACTAAAGACCATTTTTGGGTGTTTGCCAAGCCTAAAGCCTATTTAAAAGATATATTAAAATTAACTCAAAATTATTAAATTAAAACAAAAGCATAGTTTTGGGGTTTTAGCTCCATCCCCTCCTTAAAAAAAAAAATAATAAATACATAAAATAAATAATAATAATAAAAACTGAAGCTACTAATGAAGCTGAAGTAAAATACGCACAGGGGGGTAAATTTCTATTTCACAATACTATCACAAAACAACGTAACATGTAAGACGTAAGACGTAAGACATAATCGGTGTGACTTATGATTGTATTGGTGAAAAAATTATGATGTGTAATAACCTGTTTGAAAATGAAAAATGAAAAATATAAAATGAAGAATGACAAAGGAAGAATGAAAAATAAACAAGTAAGAAAATTATAGTCGGTCTAGACCGACTATACGATACCCTATACCATGCGTTTAGAGACCCTATCTCACAGGCCCAACTAACTGGATATAGAAAATAAGCATAAACCAAATTTGAGTGGGATTTTTATTACTTTTTTCGGTTGCAGATATGAAAAAGTTCATATCGGATGCTATATCTATATGTGGACTAAGCCCAAAAATGGACCGATCCTGACCATGTTTGGTAAAGTCTCTTGTATTTTGCAAAAATATATACAGACAAAATTTGAGAAGAATCAGTGCAATATTTTTGTTTTTTGATAGATTTAAGTGAAGATCGGGAAGCAGCTCTGTATGGGGTCAAAGGGATCATTTTTGGACTACTCATTAGTGGATGTAATGAACGCATGCAAACCCAATTTGAGTAAGATCTATATGACAATTTGGATCTTATGGCAATTTATGTCGATTTCATATGGGTAATTTGTATGGGGGCTAGGTCTGAACATGGACCGATTCTCACCAATTTCAATAGCGTTCATCCCACGGCCGATAAAAGCTTATATACCAAATTTCATCAAAATATATTCATATTTAAGACCTGCAGTTTGATTACAAGGTTTACATGGACACACAGACGGACGGACGGACGGACGGACATTGTTAAATCAACTTAGAAAGTGATTCTGATTCGATCGGTATAATTAAAGATGGGTCTAGGTCAAATATTTTTAGTTGTTACAAACAGTAGCACAAAGTCATTATACCCAAACCACATAGTGGTATAGGGTATAAAAATGAAAAATGAAAAATAAAAAATGAAAATTAAAAAATAAAAAATTAAAAATGAAAAATAAAAAAATAAAATTATACACAGATGTCGATATCTGTTTCATTTTAAAAAAGTGCCATAACAAATCTTTAATTACTAGATGTTTACACATCTCCCCTGTGATCGGACTCACATGATTTTTTTTATCTTAAAATTGATAATGATGTTGATGTTTGTTAATTATAAAGAAAAAAACAAAAGCATACTTTTAGCTGTTATTTCTAAAGAAAAGGTTTAAAATGCTTTTAGGCTTGGAAGCCATATTTATATTGAAATATTTAAAATATACAGCTTGAAAATAACTATATGAAATATTTTGGAATTTTACCATAGGACATAATATATATATACTAGCAGATCCCAGCAAATTCTAGGAAAATTCTAGGGAAATATGTATTTTTTTATTTAATAAATTTTTTTATAAGACCCTAAAGGTGTGCTAATCAATTTGAGTGAATTCACAATTCAACACTTTTTATTGTCGTTATTTATGTCCAAAATTATTTTTCAATTAAACACAGGGCTTTTTGCAAACACATTGACAAATTTAATAAATACACATACAGCATTGTATAATTTTTTGTATGTGATAGTAGCAACTTTAAATGCATTTTATTCTAAAAAAATTTAAAAATCTGCAAATCTGGTGGAAATGAGGATGTTTGGTCAAAATAGGATTAAAACTGACAAACTTACATCGGTAAACATAGATTTAACAATTTATATTGAATAATATTAGGCCAATGTAAGACCTCAACCTTAAATAAATCGTTTAAAGGATATGTTAAAAACTATAGCATTTTTAAAAATGTTCCAATTAAGTTAAACATTTTCATTTTTCCAGCAAATCCTTTATTTTAATTAGCTTTGCAGCCTTTTTTAACATAATATTTTCGCTCTACCAACAAAATCACTATATTAAATGAATATTCACTTATATATAAAATATTTTGTACTATATTTTTTTTTTGTAATATATTTTTACGATAAACCTATAGAACATAATTTTTTTCACAAATTAATAAATGTATATTGAAATAAAAATACACTCATTTAAAAACGAAAAGTATTTATTTTTATTTTAAACGAATTAATACAACATACATACATATATAAATTAAATTGAATGTACAAAAATGTTTACACAGAAAAAAATAAATAAATAAATAACGAAAAAAAAACAAGTAAGAAATACGATACCCTATACCATGCGTTTAGAGACTCTATCTCTTAGGCCCAACTAATTGGATATAGAAAATAAGCATAAACCAATTTTGAGTGTCATTTTTATTAATTTTTTAGCTGCAGATATGAAAATGTTCATATCGGATGCTATGTCTATATGGGGACTCAGTGCAAAAATGGATCGATCCTGACCATGGTTGGTAACGTCTCTTGTATTTTGCGAAAATATATACAAACAAAATTTGAGATGAATCAGTGCAATATTTTTGTTTTTTGGTAGATTAAAGTGAAGATCGGGAAGCAGCTCTATATGGGGCTTATGACTAAGAGTTGTCACATACTGATCGGTTTTGGACTATTCATTAGTGGATGTAATAAACCTATATAAACCCAATTTGACTAAGATCTATACGACAATTTGGATCTTATGTCAATTTATGTCGATTTTATAGGGGTCATTTGTATGAAAGCTTATATACCAAATTTCATCAAAATATATTCATATTTGCGACCTGCAGTTTGATTACAGGTTTTACATGGACACACAGACGGACGGACGGACGGACATTGTTAAATCAACTCAAAAAGTGATTCTGATTCGATCGGTATAATTAAAGATGGGTGTAGGTCAAATAGTTTTGGTTGTTACAAACAGCAGCACAAAGTCATTATACCCAAACCACATAGTGGTATAGGGTATAGAAATATGTTTGAGTCTATTTGTTGCTCTTTAAGGGATAAAAATTGGATTATGGTTCATATTTTCTTTTTCATACCCTATACCACTATGTTGTTTGGGTATAACGACTTTGTGCTGCTGTTTGTAACTACCAATAATATTTGACCTAGACCCATCTTTAATTATACCGATCGACTCAGAATCACTTTTTGAGTTGATTTAACAATCGACTCAGAATCACTTTCTGAGTCGATTTAGCGATGTCCGTCCGTCTGTATGTCCATGTAAACCTTGTAATCAAACTACAGGTAGCAAATATGAATATATTTTAATGAAATTTGTTATATGAGCTGTTATCAGCCATAGGATGAACGCTATTGAAATTGGTAAAATTCGGTCCATGTTCAGACCTAGTCCCCATACAAATGACCCCTATGAAATCGACATAAATTGACATAAGATCCAAATTATCATATAGATCTCAGACAAATTGGGTTTGTATATGTTTATTATATCCATTAGTCACTAGTCCAAAAATAATCCCTACAGGACAATTCTTAGTCATAGGGCCCATATAGAACTGCTTCCCGATCTTCACTTAAGTCTATCAAAAACAAAAATATTGCACAAATTTTTTCCAAATTTGGTTTGTATATTTTTTTTCTAAATATAAGTGACTTTACCAAATATGGTCAGGATCGGTCCATTTTTCGACCAAGTCACCATATAAATATAGCGCCCGATATGAACTTTTTCGTATCCGCAGCCAAAAAATTTATAACAATGCCACTCAAATTTAATTTATGCTTATTTTCTATATCCAGTTAGTTGGACCAGAGAGATAGGGATGGACTATGGTATAGGGTATCCTATAGTCGGTCTAGACCGACTATAATTTTCTCTTTTTTTTTTTTTTTGGTTTATTCACAGAATTTTTGCTGACCTATATATATGCGCATAAATTTCCCTTTCGTTACAAATAAAAATTGGAAAAAATATATTGAAAAAAAATTATGCAAATTGGCGAATATCATAATCGACTATAAAAGCCATGTGAAAATTTTTAAGTTATTGCTGTAATTGTAGTAATAAAAATTTGACTATAATAATATATAATGGCTATTAAAAAGGTCAATATTTTTAAAATTTCTAAAAAAAACAAATATTTATACAATATACATATACAGGGTTTAAGGAATTTTTTAAGCATATTTTTTATTACATATAAATATTTGGGAAAAAAATTATTTTAAAATATTTTTTAGAAATACAACTTTTTTGTTTTTTATTTCTTAAAAAAAAAAAAATATTTAAATAATATTGACTAGCAGATTCCAGCCCTCGAAATTCGAGCGCAAATTCTAGGAAATTTTATTTTTTTCATTAAATAAAGACCCTAAAAGTATGCTAATCAATTATAGCCAATTCAGAAATCAACACAAAAAACAAACTCATTTTTAGTAAAAACACATTAACAAATTCAATAAACACACACATTGCATTGTATAATTTTCTGTATGTGTTAGTAGCAACTTTAAATGCAATTTACTCAAAATAAAGGAAAAAATTTAAAAATCTGTAAATCTGGTGGACAGCTAAAAAGAAATATCTTTCAAATAATATACGTTTGGTCAAAATCGGGATAAAACGGTAAAACAAAACATCAGTCACAAGAAATCGCCTAGCCTATTAATAGTATAGATTAGTTTTTTGGTTTTAAAAAAAAAAATAATATTTATGGAAGATGTAATTACCATTTTTTTAATTTGTAAAGCAAAGAACGTATGAAAAGTATGAATATTTTCATGCATTTGTATGGAAAGTGGTCGACCTTTTTCAAGTATTAGTTTGCCTACGCCAGTATGACAGTCCGATTCAATTCAAATTTAAGGATGATATGGCTGGTACTTGTATGATTTTAAAAAGTATATATTTTCTGTAGTATGTTCTTCTATTGATCTTTTTACATGCTTTCAGGCATGAACAATGTTGGTTTCTATCACTAAGTAATATTGAGCCATAAACGCGAAAATAGCTTAAGTACAAAAATCAAAATTTTTCAAGAGAATTTTTATCTTATTGAAAATATCCCTTGACATGACGAACCATAACCGCCAAAATAGCTTAGGAGCAAAAATAATAGTTTTACAGGAAAGTGTTTTTTATTATTTATTGAAAATAATTGTAAACATAGCAAATCATAACCGCGAAAATGGCTTAAGTGGCAAAATCAAAATTTTAGAGGAGAAAGTTTTTTTAAATTATTTTTTTTTTAATTTTACTATGTAAACACACTTAAGATAAAATAATTTCTACTGCTTTAGCACAGCTATGAAATTTTGATAGATAATGCAGATAATAATAATATAACGAGATTCATAATGTCACTTAAGTTATTTTTGCGGTACGACAATCAGTGAGAAGCAGTTTAACCTTTTCCCTGTCCTGTGAATCGTATACGGTGCACAACAATTTCCTTCCATACGCTTGAACAGCACATGTGATTCACAAAAGATCTTTTTTTAAAGTGAAATATTATTATGGCCGTCTGGAAAATAATAAATTCTAATTTCACAGAAGTTTTTAGAAGTCTTATAGTTTTATAGACGTACGGTTTATGGTCGGAAAAGACCTTTTATAAATTCCATAGACCCCCTAAACTATATTTTCTTTATTTTGCTGGTCTTTATAATAAGAGAAGTGGATGTAGCGAGGACCGTCTAACCATCTTTCAGTGCAAATCGCGTGCACTCCTTCATTAACTAAACTTGGCTCTTCGTTTGTTCATAATATCGCGTACTAATATCCTGGTTAGATTGCATTTTAAAATCATCCAAATCGGTCCAATGGGTCTTGAAAAAATAAAAATGTTTATTTTGTTTGTTGTTTTTCCAAAGTAACATTTTGTATTTGTTCTTTTTTTTGTCGTTTTAGTTGTAGCATTTGCTTTATGGGAATGTTTGTATGGTGATATTGCACGTGCCACATTTGGCTAAACAAGTATTGCCACAAATTTTTTTTTATCGTTATTCTGATATAATAAAGACAAGATAAAAGAAAACATATAATACTTTTCTCGAAAAAGTGCCTTTACTCAAAAAGTACCGTTTCTTAAAAAAAAAAACATTTCTTGAAAAGGTACCGTTTCTTAAAAAAGAATTTTCTAACAGAATTAGCTTTTCTTAAAAAGAACCGTTCTTAAAAAAATACCTTTTCTTAAATAATACAATTTCTTAAAAGAGTACTTGTTCTTAAAAAAGTACCTCTTCTTAAAAAAGTAAATTTTCTTAAAAAAGTACCTCTTCTTAAAAAAGTACCTCTTCTTAAAAAAGTAAATTTTCTTAAAACAGTAAATGTTCTTAAAAAAGTACCTCTTCTTAAAAAAGTACCTCTTCTTAAAAAAGTAAATTTTCTTAAAACAGTAAATTTTCTTAAAAAAGTACCTCTTCTTAAAGAAGTACCTCTTCTTAAAAAAGTACCTTTTCTTTAAAAAGTACCTTATCTTAAAAAAGTAAATTTTCTTAAAAAAGTACCTCTTCTTAAAAAAGTACATTTTCTTTAAAAAGTACCTTTTCTTAAAAAAGTACCTCTTCTTAAAAAGTTAATTTTCTTAAAAAAGTAAATTTTCTTAAAAAAGTACCTCTTCTTAAAAAAGTACCTCTTCTTAAAAAAGTATATTTTCATAAAAAATTAAATTTTCTTTAAAAAAGTACCTCTTCTTAAAAAATTACCTCTTCTTAAAAAATAACTTTTCTTTAAAAAGTATCTTATCTTAAAAAAGTACATTTTCTTAAAAAAGTACTTTTTCTTAAAAAAGTATATTGTCATAAAAAAGTACATTTTCTTTAAAAAGTACAATTTCTTAAAAAAGTGCCTTTTCTTAAAAAAGTACATTTTTAAAAACTACTTTTTTAATATACGTTTCTAAAAAATAGTAAATAGTATTTTTTTTGCTTGGAAAAGTATATTTTTTAAATAAGTACTTTTTCTTAAAAAATAACTTTTCTTAACCTTTTCCTAAAAAGTACACTTTCTTATACAAGTACCTTTTCTTAAAAGTACATTTTCTTAAAAGTGACTTTCTTAAAATTACCATTTCTTAAAAAAGTACCTTTCTGTAAAAAAAAATACATTTTCTTAAAAAAGTACCTTTTCTTAAAAAAGTACCTTTTGAAAAACTATTTTTTAAGGAACGTTTCTAAAAACAACATTTTAATTTAAAAAGTCCTTTTTTTAAAGTACATACCCTCTCTTAAAAACTTATTTGCTTTAAAGTTTTTAATCTGTCTTTTTCTAAGAAAAAGTACCTTCTTTAAAAAAGTTACTGCATTGAAGAAAAGTTCCTTTTCTAGAAAAACTAAATTTTCTGGAAAAGTGCCTTTTTTAAATAAGTACCTTTTCTCTTTAAAATTTTTTTTTTCAGTTATATGTTCTTCCTTTATATACATATTTTAACAAATTTGATATTTACATATGAGATCTTATCTTTACATATAGATATTGCAACAAATAATATATAGAATCTGAAGATATTAAGTAGTACCTTTCCTTAAAAAAGTACCTTTTCCTAAGAA
This sequence comes from Cordilura impudica, assembly GCA_963682025.1. NCBI lineage: Eukaryota > Metazoa > Arthropoda > Insecta > Diptera > Scathophagidae > Cordilura > Cordilura impudica. Next base: position 221,817,824 of record OY821519.1, on the reverse strand, counting down.
GTAGATTTTCGTAAAAAGTATCTTTTCTTAGAAAAGTACATTTTCTTAAAAAAGTACATTTTCCTAAAAAATACTTTTCCTAAAAAGTACCTTTTCTTAAAAAAGTATATTTTCTTAAAAAATTGCCTTTTCTTTAAAAAGTACCTTTTAAGAAACTATCTTTTTTAAAATACCTTTTTAAAACAACTTTTTTATATAAAAAGTACTTTTTTTCAATAATCTTTTTTTTTAAAGTACCTCTTTAAATTTTTTTTTTAAATTCCTTTTTTTTAATGTATCTTTTTGTTTAATAAGTACCTTCTTTAAAGCAGTCACTTCTTTGAAAAAAAGTTCCTTTTCTAGAAAAATACCTTTTCAGTTTCTTAAAAAAGTAAATTATCTTAGAAAATGCCTTTCTTAAAAAATAAATTTTCTAAAATAGTACCATTTCTTCACAAAATACATTTTCTTAAAAAAGTGTCTTTTCTAAAAATAAACTTTTTTTTTCAAAACACTTTTTTTTAAAAGTACTTCTTTTAAAAAATAATTTTTTTTAAAGTACCTTGTTTTAAAAGTGTATCTTTATTTATAAATAGTACCTGCGTTAAAAAGTTATTTTTTTTTGAAAAAAGTAAATTTTCTAGAAAATTTACATTTTCTGAATATTTACTTTTTTAAAGAAGTACCTTTTCTTCATTGTATTAATAGTTCATTTTCTTCAGTGCCTTTACTTAAAATTCTCATTTGCCTAAAAGGTATAATTTCTTAAAAAAATACCTTTTCTTAAAAAATTTATCTCTTCCTAAAAACGTACATTTTGTTAAAAAGGATCTTTTTTAAAAAATGCATTTTCTTAAAAAATGTATTTTCTTAAAAAAGTACCGTTTTTAAAAAAGTAAATTATCTTAGAAAATGCCTTTCTTAAAAAATAAATTTTCTAAAATAGTACCATTTCTTCACAAAATACATTTTCTTAAAAAAGTGTCTTTTCTAAAAACAACTCTTTTTTTCAAAACACTTTTTTTTAAAAGTACTTCTTTTAAAAAATATTTTTTTTAAAGTACCTTGTTTTAAAAGTGTATCTTTATTTATAAATAGTACCTGCGTTAAAAAGTTATTTTTTTTGAAAAAAGTAAATTTTCTAGAAAATTTACATTTTCTGAATATTTACTTTTTTAAAGAAGTACCTTTTCTTCATTGTATTAATAGCTCATTTTCTTCAGTGCCTTTACTTAAAATTCTCATTTGCCTAAAAAGTATAATTTCTTAAAAAAATACCTTTTCTTAAAAAATTTATCTCTTCCTAAAAAGTACATTTTGTTAAAAAGGATCTTTTTTAAAAAATGCATTTTCTTAAAAAATGTATTTTCTTAAAAAAGTACCGTTTTTAAAAAAGTACCTTTTTTGAATTTATTTAAATAAAAATCCTTCGATAAAAAAGTTACTTCTTTGAAAAAAGTTCCTTTTGTAGAAAAATTACATTTGCTGGAAATGTACCTTTTATAAATAGGTACGTCTTCTTAACAAAGTACCAAAGTACCTTCTGTTAAAAAGTACCTTGCCTTAAAAAGTACTTGTTTTTTTAAAGTACCTTATTAAAAACTATTTTTTTTTTAGAAAGTTAGTTTTATAAAAAAGTAAATTTTCTTTAAATAAACACTTTATTTAGCAAAAAATACCTTTTCTTTTTTTAGGAAAAAATTACCTTGGTAGTTTAACAGAAGTATAAAAAATATATGTCGATAGATTGTTGATAGGTTAACTAAAGTGTCTTATAATTGGAATAGAGCTTTAATAACATACTAGCAGATTCCAGCCCTCGAAATTCGAGTGCAAATTCTGGGAAATTTCATTTTTTCATTAAATAAAGACCCTAAAGGTATGCTAATCAATTATAGACAATTCACAAATCAACACAAAAAACAAACTAATTTTTATTACAAACACATTGACAAATTTAATAAGCACACACGTGGCATTGTATAATTTTATGTATGTGTTAATACCAACTTTAAATGCAATTTACTTAAAATAAAGAAAAAAAATTCAAAAATCTGTAATTCTGCAAATCGGCTAAAAAGAAATACCTTTCAAATAATATACGTTAGGTGAAAATCGGCATAAAATGGTAAAACAAAACATCGGTCACAAGAAATCGCCTAGCCTATTAAAATTATAGATTTAACCAATAATAATTTGAACATTTTTGTTTAATGTGCTATAAAATATATTGAGCTCCTTCGGAGTGGTTTTTAATGGCTTATAAAGTACTTGTTAATGTATCTTTTCTCTTTTCTCTTACCATGATTTTTTTGTTGTTCCTCAGTGTTCTTGAATGACTCTTACTCGTAAAATCGAAATAAAATCATATTTTATGAATATTTATTTTAAAAGTTGTCATTATATTCAGAATACACTTACACTTTATCTCCCCCAAATCTATGCTTTAACATTTTCATTTGTGTGCAAACAAAATTAAATTCTAATGATATTTGCTAAAAATTTTCCTTCTAAATCATTAATATCTGACATAGAAACAAATATTTTCTATTTTTAATATTTTTTGCTTTGCATACTTTTCAGGCAAAATAAACCTATAAATAACTGAAACACGTAAATCGTTTCGAAATTAATGTTTATTTTTATATTTTTTTTTTGCACTTCAATTGTTTTTAACTATTTGTAAAAAGCCAAAAATTTTGGCAACAAAAACTAAATTTAGATAACTAGCTTTTGGCAGACCATATAAAATTGTTGTTTATTTAAATTTTAACATATATATAGTTATTGGCTTATAGGTGAAAGATACAGTAGTTAGGAAAATAACAACAACAGCAACAAAATTATTACACCTTGGATATTTCGGTTCAATATTGTCAAAACTATTTTGAATTTATATAAAAAAAGGACAGCTTAGACTTCAAATTAGAATTCTAATATAACCTATTTATTTGTAATTATTAGACTAAAGGAAAATTAAGGAACTAAATCACAAGTTACGAATAAGCACCAATGTAAGGTGAAAGGTATGTGAAATAACTTTATTTAAAGGAAGTCTCTCTATACAAAGTTAAATTTACGAAGTTTATTAAACAATTTCACAAGTTTAATTAGAAAGTTCCCTCATTAAATAATTATAGTTATGCAAATGTACTTACTTAAATTACCGCTGGGAATGTATACGTTGCCCGATGGTGTACGCACCAAACATGAAGGCTCAAAATCGACGCCCAAATCATTTGGATTTGCCGCTACTAAACGACCATTATTCATGCGGCTCATTGTGGGATTTCTAGGTGGTACATCTGGTGGTGCCGAGGGCGTAACTCCTTCGAGAAGGAAGCCTAGAAAAATACAATACAGAGAAAATATAGTTAAAAAATATTGTAATGTATTTCGAAGATTTTTAATATATATTTAAAAATTTAAAACAATAACCTATTTGTAATTTGAATTGTTACGTTTCAGGATAAATTATTAGAAAATTAAAATTAACTCGAGGCTACTTGGTTTCTATTTATTCTACTTTTTCTCAAAGGGTCGTAAATTTGTTAAATTTAAGTTTTATTGGCTCATTCGATAAAGGTCCGAAAATTTATAGAATAAATCTATATTATTTATAGCAAGGTTCAGAAAATACACACACGAAACACACAATGTTGTGTTCTAAAGCAGCCAACACATATCTTTATTTTCATATCAATTATATGCGTTTCTAAATTTTCTACGGTGCCCAGCACAATCATGACTGTGTTCGTTTTAATATTTCGTTATTTACACGAACATTTTTGTATCACGTATTTTTTGTTTCGATCACACAAAAACCACACATATAAGAGTGTTGCTTTATTTGAAGTTCATGTTCTGGTACGTGTACTGAAAAAAAAAAAAAAAACAGAACATGTACAATAAACAGGTTCGAGTTCAGTTATATTTTAAGTCGTGTTCTGGCTCGTGTACTAAGAAAAAACAGAACATGGACAATAAACAGGTTCGAGTTCAGTTATATTTTAAGTCGTGTTCTGGCTCGTGTACTAAGAAAAAATAGACTGTTCACAAATGTCACGTACAAACGTAGTAAAAATCTAAAATCAACAGAAGCTAACGATACGATACCTTTAACTTAAGTTGGGTAAGCACTTGTATGTGTTTTTCGCGCCGATACCGTTACGCGTGGGTAACTAGGCCTTAAGACTTTCGGTGGTCACTAGTACAAGCTGTTTTGAGCTAAACTGGAAATAGCTTTGCTATGAAGTACGACCGGAGGCTATATACTGGTACTACGGGTAGTCAGGAGCCCCTGGAATCACAGATTCCAGCTGACTTTTTGATTACGGTGCTTATATGGTGGTTGTGGTTTAAACCCAAAATCGCAGGGAGAGAACAGCTCGATATGGAGTTGCATTCAACCGGGTGCTGTAACCCATAGAATAGCAGAGGTGTTAGATTGGCCTCGACTCTTCACCAAGGGGTGGGATTTATTGCGCAAACGCGCAAATCTTGAAATTGGTACCTGAGTGTAGTTCTTCTATACGAGGGCGGTGGTCGGCTCATATTCCGATCCAGTGTTCGGAGCACCGTGAGGTTTTGTCAACGAGACAGGTACTTACGTTAAACAGCAGAGACTTATGTCTGCGAAAAAAACGGTGCTATCCTAATGGGCTATAAGTTAATGATCATTCTTTCGATGTACCTTTACAATACTTGATTGATCACACAGGGGCAGAATATTTGCTGCGCATTCGCAAGATTTTCAAAATACGGAGAGTAATAACACCCTAAAGATAACTGTCATTTACAAATAGCGTTGTAATGGAGGTAGTGGCCACGCAACTTATCGTCCACATTTTGAAAATGTTGGCGATTGCATTATTGACCAATAAAGGTTTGCGGTGTGCCTGGTACCATTGCAAATAGTTCTTGGATCAACCATACTCTGGAAAATAATGAAACCTTCATCCACTCGTTATTGCAGTTCAATAAAAATACTTATTGAAATCAATACGGATGCCTTTCAGCTGTACGCATACCGATCAGCAACTATTATTGTTGATTCGTGTCCATGGTTTTATATGCCCTCGTTTGTCCCCAAAATTCTAATACTTGGTGCAGATATTATTAAACATGTTTCGCTTCCAATAGGTATGATGTTAGCAGAAGCTATTGAGACGAGAAATAAAGACCTCAGAAAGTTTCGCTTCCACCACACTCGGAAAAATTCTCGGAAAAACACAAGACTTGGCACATACACTATTTGTCTCTTCAGATCTTTTCATTGCCATGTTATCGAAACGTTCAGGGCTGATTCTCTTCAAAAAAGGATGATAATGTTATCAGTCTTTGTTTCAATGCAGATAAGGAAATTAATATGTTATATGACAGCTCATCAGATACTGGGTAAGAGCACTTTTTATGAAAATTATACAAAAAATTATTTTTTTATTAATTATGTGCATGCAGTCTCCACGTTAAGGGGATGTGTCATCTCGGTCGGCAGGGGTGCGTGAGTGGCGTGGACGCTTGTTAAAAAAAATCTCTTAAAATTCCATGATAATAATTTCATTCAGATCTGGCAACTTTTGTTAATATTAATAACATTAACGATAACAACTTTGAAAACAAATTCAATTTCTGGGCACACTGTCTGAAACTTAGAAGAGACCTTACTCTACGTTTAAATATAATCAAATTCTTAGCTTCTAAAAAAGTCGCAATACACACTAATACCCTCCTTAATGTAACAAAAGCTCTCAGACTCTCCAAAATCGATTATGGTCTTCAAATATACGGCCACTGCCCTAAAAAGCATATCAAACAATTAAATGCACCATATAACGCAGCAATAAGATGTGCATTGGGAGCATTACCAACCACAAATACAAAAAATATGCTCACAGAAGCTGGATTTCCATCTATTGATGAACGTGTATTTTCAAGTGATCTTAAGCTTATTCCTAAAATATTTATTTCCAACAACTCCAACCTGCACAAGACAGTCAAAACTATAATGAAAGCTAAACGAATCTGCAAAAAAAAAATCACCTTTCCACAGGTGTGTAGAATATGCAAGAAATCTCTTGCCAAATCTTCAACCAGTTCTAAATGCCAACAAATCCGAGCCCTGGTGGCTACTGAATTCAACTTCGTTAATCTTAGATCTCAAAAAACACCAAAAAAATTCAACTCCTCCTGAAATATTTCAACAACTATTTAGATCCATTAAACATTCTCCTACCTGCAAAAATTGGAACTTTTTATATACCGATGGTTCAAAAACAACGACATGCACATCATTTGGAATCGTTGGCCAAAATTTTTACATCATAACCTATGGCTTTTGGAACCCCATTGCAATATTTTCACTGCTGAAGCCCTAGCAATAAAATTAGCAGTTGAACATGCATCAAAACATAAAGGCCGCTTTGTCATATGTACCGATAGTAAATCTACACTCGCAGCAGTTCTAAATCCCAATAATATGGATCAAATAGTCGTAAATATCCGTAATACTTTAATAAAATTTCCAAATAAAATTCGTTTAATGTGGATTCCAAACCATGTGGGCATTATTGGAAAAGAAGCAGCGGACCAAGTCGCAAATATCGCCCATTTTGCACCACTTCTAACATTTCAGACTCATGAAGCCAAAGATTTGAATTCGCTAATCAACAAACACCGCGTCTCAAAAAAAAAAAAACAAACGAGTGGTCAAGTTACATTCATCGCTACAAAACAATTAACCCTACAGGGGATAAAATTATGTATCCCTCATCATGCTCACGCAAAGAAATGATACTATATTCCAGATTGCGACTCGGACACACCATGTCAACTCACCAGTATTTATTGAAAAAAGAAGATGTTCCCATATGCAACATTTGCAAAACACCACAATCAATCAATCATATCCTAGACTTTTGCCAAAAATATTACCGCGAGAGAATATCATTATTCAATTCAACAACACCCAGTTCATTGCTTAAAAATAGTAATCATCATAATATTTCCAAGATCTACCTTTTTGTTAAAAATTGTAAATTATTAAATTTAATGTAGTAAAAAAAAAATAATTCTCAGAGTCGAAGGCCTCCGTTGCTCGTACTCGCTCTTAATATTGTATATTATGTAATATCATTTATTGTATTATATAATTCTAATAAAATAAAAAAAAAAAAATAAAAACTTTCAAGTCTTTTGTAAAAAGAAAAAAATCAGAATTTTGTGTGTTTATAAATCATACATTTTTGAAAGGAAAAACGTTTTTCGTATACTTTTGACGTGGTCTTATGACCAAAAGAAAAAAAACGCTGAAAATGGGACGTCCAGTTGTGGTCACTACAGAAGGAAGTTTTGCGAAATTGCAAAATTTGTAAACATCTATATTAATAGAAAAAAATATTTTGCACAGATCTTTTGAGCCACCCCTGGTATATATAAGTTTAATTTTTCAATAATTTTACGGAATACTTTTCAAAATTTTATTTGACTCTTTCTTTTTGTTTTTCTAAATAAACCATACACATTGTTATAACAAAATTTCCTTAATTTAATCATAGATTTCTGTCGAAAAAAAAAATATAAATTTAATAGAAAAAACTATGACAATCTAAATCTTGTCAAATTTTTTAAGTAAATAATTCGTTAGCTTAACATGCTAATACAAATGCAATTACATTTACATGTGCAATCGCATACAAACACATACTTATGTGTATGAATAAATAGATAAATCAAACATACATACATTTACAAAATCTTTGAAAACTGCAAACATAAACCCCAAATAATAGAAAAGACAATAGAGAAAATTTTTAGAACCTAACGGGTGTTTGAGAAACAATTCATTGATATTTAAAGCCAGTAAAGTTATAAGGTAAATCCTGTGCAACACCCGTTACACAAGATAATCGTATACCTAAAGTACATACAAGCAGCGTCAAAAAAATCCTTGCACTCTTTCATAGAATATCTTCCCAACATAGTGGAAGCAATGGAAATGGCTTGAGTGTTCAACTGGACGTTCTTCTATTTCGTTTGGGTTTTTTTACGCTCAAATGCGGAATGAAATTTATAATTTTTCATAACATTTCTCACAATCCACTCGATTATGGCTGCAAACAAGTGATAAGATTAATTTTTTGCTTTTCTAATATCTGTCAGAAATTTTAAAAATCAATTCTGAGATTTTTTTGTCGCTGGCTATATAAGTTATATATAAACATTCTTAAATAGAAGTTGTATTAACAATACATTTGTTGACTTGTCATTTATGTATGCGTGTGAGTACATCTAAATTTTGTGTATGTCGAACAATGTCTAACTATGTATAGGGATACGTATTGTTATAATAGTATTAGTTAAAACTAAAGTCAACAAATATTCTTCCAACAAAAAAAAAGGAACTGTTTATATATATATATATATATATTCGGTTGCTTTTGCTTACTCTCTCTTCCATTTTGTCCCGGTTTTTGGTTACATAGAAATATACATATATTTATATATATTTCTAAATAAGTATTTGTTAGATAAGTAGCTTATCATCTCTATTACAGATGGTTGTGTTTTTTTTTTCCGAATAGAAAAAAATTTATTTTCCAGCGAAATGACCAAAAAAGATATTTCCATTGTTTTGAAATGTTGAGCCAAATGTTCTGTTATTTAGCAGAGAAAATCATAAAAATCTTAAGTACTTTTTTGTTCTTTCGGCTGTAAATGGCAAATAGTTTCTTTTTTTTTTTTGTGGCATTCTCTCTCAGTTGGCTTAATATTCTAGGCAAACCATTAAATAACACGGTCTATAAAATTTATTAAAGCAAAATGAACTTATGTTATAAACAAATAATAAAATCTTACGAAATAAGATAAAAATTCAAGGAACTGTTTAGTTTGTTGAAATATAAAGACAACACAATTTGAATTTTCCAAGAAATTGAAGCATATTTTCTGATGTTGTGATTTAAAGCATACTTTTCAAGAATTTCATAACATGAGCCTCCTTGAAGGGCGGGTGCTTTTTATATAAATACAAAAAGTGTGGTTTAAGTTACTCACAGATTTTAAAAAACTGCCAAAATAAGTAATTACAGTTATGAGCCTATATACTTACAAAAAGAAAAACCAATACAAAAATAGTAAGCCTATTTTTAGAAGTAAATAAGAAGATTTACTTTCATAAAAATAAAGCATACTTTGGGGATGTCTGACTAATAAGTGAATTAAATCTTTAATTATAAACTAATTTATGATAAGAAATCTTTCGAAAAATATCATAGCTAGAGTCTTAAATTTGAATGCTTTGCAGATGTGTTGACTGCATGATTTAATTTATGAAAGTTTCTTAATTAAGTTATTTAAGTTTAAAAAACTATATAGCCTTCCTGAAAGAGTTTATTTAAAGTTCTTTGAGGAGTTTGGAGTCATGTTCAAAGACATATACAAATCAAATCTGAATAAAATATGTCACACTAAAATGCCATATATATATATATATATATATATATATATCTATAATATTAAGAGGCTAGGCGATTTCTTGTGACCGATGTTTTGTTCCACCGTTTTATCCCGATTTTGACCAAGCGTATATTATTTGAAAGGTATTTTTTAAGCCGATTTGCAGATTTACAGATTTTTAAATTTTTTCCTTTAATTTGAGCAAATTGTATTTGCAGTTGCTACTAACACATACATAAAATTATACATGTGCTACGTGTGTGTTTATTAAATTTGTTTATTGTGTTTGCAATGAAAATGAGTTTGTTTTTTGTGTTGATTTGTGAATTGGCTATAATTGATTAGCATACCTTTAGGGTCTTTGTTTAATGAAAAAATAAAATTTCCCAGAATTTGCACTCGAATTTCGAGGGCTGGAATCTGCTAGTATATATATATGTGTTCCTTTTACTCCTGCAAGGAGCATAGGGCCGTTATACGGTTTCAGTTATCAGGGTTTACTTGACACGAATGGCTGATTGGGCCAAAGCGTCCGATGCTGGTGTTGGGGCTGCCAACATCCCACCCAGGCATGCAGTGGTTGTACAAGGATTTAGTCCTTGCGACTAACAGGGTTATACCGCCCATGTTCGGTTTTCATTATATGTATTTTAATATCTGGAGACGGCTTAAAATGGGCCTTTTTACTAAAATAAGTCCTACACCATTTGTCTTTGGAGTGATGATTTGTGGAAATAATAAATACACGGAGACTAAATATGATCATGATATGATATGATATGACCTGGATTCCAGGGCCATTGAGGATGATAAGATAGGCGTAGAAAAAAAAATCAATATCTTGTACTTTTTTAAAAAAAGAATAGTTCTCAGAGAAAAGGTACATTTTTAAAAAATGCACTTTTTAAGAAAAGTTACTTTTTTTTGTTAATTTTCTTTTGACAAAATATTTTTTATAAAATGTACTTTTTAAGAAGAAATACTTTTTTAATAAAAAAAAAATATATTTTTTTAAAAACAAGGTACTTTTTTTTTTAAGAAAAGGTACTTTCGTACGAAAAGGTAGTTTTGTTAGAAAAAATACTGTTTTAAAGAAAGTCACTTTTTTAAGAAAACTTACTTTTTAAGAAAAATTACTTTTTAAGGTATTTTTTTTAAGAAGAGACACTTTTTAAGAAAATTTACTTTTTAGGAAAAGGTACTTTTTAACAAAATGTACTTTTTAAGTTAATATAATTTTTAAGAAAACGTAATTTTTAAGAAAACTTATTTTTAAAGAAATTTTCTTTTTCAGAAAATGTTCTTTTTTTTAAGAAATTTAACTTTTTAAGAAAAGGTACCTTTTTATGAAAAGTTATTTTTTTAAGCAAATGTACTCGATTAAGAAAAGCTACTCTTTTAAAGAAAAGAGATTTTTGTTAGAAAAAGTAATTTTTTTTGAGAAAAGGAACTGTTATAAATTCTTTTTTTTTTTAGGTACGTTTTTAAAAAATGATACTATGTTAAAAAAGGTACTTAAGACACTTTAAGAAAATTTACTTTTTAGGAAAAGGTACTTTTTAACAAAATGTTCTTTTTAAGATAATATACTTTTTAAGAAAAGGCAATCTTAAAGAAAACTTATTTTTTTAAGAAAATCTACTTTTTCAGAAAATGTTGTTTTTTTTTAAGAAATTTAACTTTTTAAGAAAAGGTACCTTTTTATGAAAAGTTATTTTTTTAAGCAAATGTACTCGATTAAGAAAAGCTACTCTTTTAAAGAAAAGAGATTTTTGTTAGAAAAATTAATTTTTTGGAGAAAAGGAACTGTTATAAATTCTTTTTTTTTACGTTTTTAAAAAAAGGTACTATATTAAAAAATGTACTTTTTAAGACACTTTAAGAAAATTTACTTTTTAGGAAAAAGTACTTTTTAACAAAATTTACTTTTTAAGTTAATATACTTTTTAAGAAAACGTAATTTTTAAGAAAACTAATTTTTTAAGAAATTTTCTTTTTCAGGAAATCTTCTTTTTTTAAGAAATTTAACTTTATAAGAAAAGGTACCTTTTTAAGAAAAGTTATTTTTTATGCAAATGTACTCTATTAACAAAAGCTACTTTTTTAAAGAGAATAGATTTTTGTTAGAAAAAGTAATTCTTTTTTTGAGAAAAGGAACTGTTATAAATTTTTTTTTTTTTTTAAGGTACGCTTTTAAAAAATGGTACTATATTAAAAAAGGTACTTTTTAAGACACTTTAAGAAAATTTACTTTTTAGGAAAAGGTACTTTTTAACAAAATATACTTTTTAAGATAATATACTTTTTAAGAAAAGGTAATATTTAAGAAAACTTATTTTTTTAAGAAAATTACTTTTTCAGAAAATTTCCTTTTTTTAAGAAATTTAACTTTTTAAGAAAAGGTACCTTTTTAAGAAAAGTTATTTTTTTATGCAAATGTACTCTATTAACAAAAGCTACTTTTTTAAAGAAAATAGATTTTTTTTAGAAAAAGTAATTCTTTTTTTGAGAAAAGGAACTGTTATAAATTCTTTTTTTTTTTAAGGTACGTTTTTAAAAAATGGTACTATATTATAAAAGGTACTTTTTAAGACACTTTAAGAAAATTTACTTTTTAGGAAAAGGTACTTTTTAACAAAATATACTTTTTAAGATAATATACTTTTTAAGAAAAGGCAATCTTAAAGAAAACTTATTTTTTTAAGAAAATCTACTTTTTCAGAAATTGTTCTTTTTTTAAGAAAAGGTACCTTTTTATGAAAAGTTATTTTTTTAAGCAAATGTACTCGATTAAGAAAAGCTACTTTTTTAAAAAAAGAGATTTTTGTTAGAAAAAGTAATTTTTTTTTTGAGAAAAGGAACTGTTTTAAATTCTTTTTTTCTTTTTAAAGGTACGTTTTTAAGAAAAGGTACTATATTAAAAAATGTACTGTTTTAAGAAAATTTATTTTTTAAGGAAACATACCTTTTTATGAAAAGGCACTTATTTAAGAAAAGATACTTTTGTAATCAAAGGCAATTTGTACGAAAAGGTACTCCTGTTAGAAAAAGTACTTTTTTAAGGAAAGCTAATGTTTTAAGTAAACGCACTTTTTAAGAAAATTTACTTTTTAAGAGAAGGATTTTTTGTTAAAAATTGCACTTTTTAAGAAAATGTACTTTTTTAAGTACTTTTACTTTTTTAGAAACGTTTTTTTTTTTTAAGAAAATGTGGTTCTTAGGAAAAGGTAATTTTAAGAAAAAGGTACTTTTTATGAAACGTACCTTTTGAAGAAAAGGTATTTTTTATGAAAAGGTATTTTTTATGAAAAGGCACTTTTGTTAGGAAAAGTAATTTTTTAAGAAGATATATTTTTTAAGAAAAGGTACTTTTTTAAGAAAACTTATTTTTTAATAAAAGGTACTTTTTTAATAAAAAAGGTACTTGTTTAAGAAAAAGTACTTTTTAAACTCTTTCTCATACTCTCTGTCTGTCTGCAGTGGGGCAAACCCATTCCCCCTCATCCAATTGATCTGAAACTTGGTCCACAGACTTGTTGTCACCAAATATTAACTTAAAGATAGTCACGCAAAGTCATGTACAGTCCCGGAGAGATTCAAAACTCATATGCATAAGAAAAGAAAGTTTTAATAAAAACTGTTTTTATGGGTTAGATTATTTAAGAAAATGTGCTTCTTTAAGACAAGGTGGGTTTTAAGAAATTCAAAAGAAAAGGTACTATTTAAGTTTAATTAACTTTTTTGGAAAATGTAAATTTTTTAACAAAAGGAACTTCTAAATATAAGCAAATGTGCTTTTTCAGCTTAGAAAAGTTTTTTTTTTTTTAGAGAAAATTTACTTTTTTAAGAAGGTTGCCTTCAAAAGAAAATACAAGGTACTTTTTTAAGAAAATGTACTTTTTAAGAAAATGTATTTTTTTACAAAGAGGTGTGAAAAAAAAATATGATAGAAAAGGTACTTTTGGGAGAAAATGTAATTTTTAAGAAGAGGTACTTTTTTAAGAAAAGCTACTTTATAAATAAAGGGTACTTATTTAAGAAATTTTACTTGTTTTAGAAAAGTTATCTTTGTTATAAAATCACTTTTTCAATAAAAAAGTTCTTATTTAAGAAAAAGGTACTTTTTAGGAAAATATAATTTTTTTTTTAAGAGTTTTACTTGTGTAGAAAATTAAATTGTTTAAGAAATGGAGCTCTTAGAAAAGTATTTTTTTTTTTAAAGAAAATTTACTTTTTTAAGAAAGCTTGCCTTCAAAAGAAAATACAGGGTACTTTTTAAAGAAAATGTACTTTTTAAGAAAATGTATTTTTTTACAAAGAGGTGTGAAAAAAAATATGATAGAAAAGGTACTTTTGGGAGAAAATGTAATTTTTAAGAAGAGGTACTTTTTTAAGAAAAGCTACTTTATAAATAAAGGGTACTTATTTAAGAAATTGTACTTGTTTTAGAAAAGTTATCTTTGTTATAAAAGAAAAGGTACTTTTTCAATAAAAAAGTTATTATTTAAGAATAAGGTACTTTTTAGGAAAATATAATTTTTTTTAAAGATAATTTACTTGTGTAGAAAATTAAATTTTTTATGAAGATGTAACGTAACTTTGAAGAAAATTAAATTTTTTAAAAATTATAAATTTTAAGAAACGGTAGTAGTATTTTTAGAAAATATACTTTTTTACGAAAGGTTACCTTATTAAGAAAAGGTACTTATTTAAAAAAAAGGTGCTTTCTTAAGGAAATTTACTTTTTAAGAAAATGTACTTTTTAATAGAAGGTACATTTTTAAGCAAAGGTACTTTTTTAGGACAAGGTACTTTTTAAGAAATTCTAAATTTAGGAACAGGTACTTTTTAAGGTTAATTAACTTTTTTGGAAAATATAAATTTTTTAACAAAAGGAACTTCTAAATATAAGCAAATGTTCTTTTTCAGCAAAGAAATTGTTTAAGAAATGGAGCTCTTAGAAAAAAATTTTTTTTTTTAAAGAAAATTTACTTTTTGAAGAAAGGTTGCCTTCAAAAGAAAAAATACTTTTTAAATACAAGGCACTTTTTTAAGAAAATGTACTATTTAAGAAAATGTATTTTTTTTACAAAAAGGTGTGAAAAAAAAATATGATAGAAAAGGTACTTTTGGGAGAAAATGTAATTTTTAAGAAGAGGCACTTTTTTAAGAAAAGCTACCTTATAAAGAAAGGGTACTTATTTAAGAAAATGTACTTGTTTTAGAAAAGTTATCTTTGTTATAAAAGAAAAGGTACTTTTTCAATAAAAAAGTTCTTATTTAAGAAAAAGGTACGTTTTAGGAAAATATACTTTTTTTTTTTAAAGAGAAGTTACTTTTGTAGAAAATTAAATTTTTTAACTTTGAAGAAAATTAAATTTTTTAAAAAATTATAAATTTTAAGAAACGATATTTAAGAAAAGGTACTTTTTTTTACGAAAGTGTACTTTTTTAAGAAAAGGTACTTTTTAAAAAACAAGGTGCTTTCTTAAGGAAATTTACTTTTTTAAGAAAATGTACTTTTTAATAAAAGGTACTTTTTTAAGCAAAGGTACTTTTTTAAGGCAAGGTACTTTTTAAGAAATTCTAAATTTAGGAACAGTTACTGTTTTAGGTTAATTAACTTGCTTAGAAAATGTAAATTTTTTAACAAAAGGAATTTTTTAAGCAGGTGTCCTTTTTAGCAAAGGAATTGTTTTAAGAAATGGACTTTGTTAAGAAAAGGTAGGAAAATGTACATTTGTAAGAAAATTTGCTTTTGAAGAAAAATTAATTTATTTATAAATTATGAATTTTAAGAAAATTAATTTTTTTAAGAAAGCAATTTTTTTAAGTGAATTTAGTTTATTAGAAATTTGAATTTTTTAAGAAAAGTTGCTTTTTAAACAAATGTAAGACAGTATACTTTTTTAAGAAAATGTACTTCTTATGAAAAACTTTTATTTCCAGAAAAGCTATCGTTATAAAAAAAAAATACCTTTTACATTTTAGGCAATAAATTTGTACATTGCTTTCCAATTTCCGCTCACAAAATTTATTGATTGCTAATATTTTTTTTAATATCTCATCTCATTTAATTTGTTTTAGTTTCTTTAGCAACTTCAATAAGTTCTTAAACTTTAATGCCATTATCAATACTTAATCCGCTTTATAGCATTAAAAAAAGCACATGAAGAAAGCTCTTAATTACACAATTATAATCTAAAAGAATAAAAATAAAATTTGAGCCTTTTCAGTTCATAACTCCTTTTCAAACTCCTTCGTTTACATTAATATACATTTTGGCTTAAAACTCAACCGCATGTAATAATTTCTTTTTCCAAATGACGCTTTAAATTTTCTTGGCAACAGCATTTATCAACCTCAGCGCCACCCTCAAGTTTAGTTAAATTTGTGTGCTTGTTTAAAAATATTTAAAAAATTTTTTTCCTGCAACCATTAAAATGCTAAAATCCCTAATCCTTGCTAAAGGCACAATTTTTTTGTTCCTCCTCTCATCCCTCTTACGGCAGAGTGCCCTTGTATTTGTATAATTTTTGTTGTATGTATATTTAGTCGGATTTTGGTGTTAGTTTCACCGAGCTCTATATGTTTGTTGTGTGTTCCTTTTGCGTAATTTTTGAAGTGTCATATTTTCCGCGGATTAAATATTATTTTCCACTACGTTGCATATAGTTAGGCTGTTTTGATTGTAGGGGAATATATAAAGTATGAAAATTATGGCAAAAAAAAATAAAAAATGTATGCCTTTAAGCATATAACACAGCATACATTTAGGGAGATACCAAAGAGAAAAAAAAAGAATTGTGTAATTTAGATTTTTTTTGTGAAAAGAAGGAAATAGCTGTGGTTGGAGCATAACAAAAAGCCAAAGCATACTTTGGGGCATTAGAAATTTTGTAGATAAAAAAAATAGTAGTAGTTATTGAAGAAATAAATCAACTTTGAGGGCCATTGGTTTTGTTTTTTTTTTTTGTTGTATACTAAAAATATTTAAAACTTTTTATGGGTTTTGAAAGAGAAAAGATCAAAATTTTCATAAAACCTATGGTTAAAAAAAATTATTTTTTCAGTTCCTAAGCGCTTTTGTAAATCCGGTAAAATATTTTTTTTTTTTTAAGAAAATACTGAAAATAATTTGAAAAAGTTCAGATTTGTATTATATTATAAATTTTAAAAGTTTCAAATAAAAAATGTGAAATTGAAATAGATTTTTTTAGAATTGTAAAAAAACGGGCTGAAATTTAATTTTTGGCTCAGACGCCAAAAGGATTTTAAGTTCGATATTAACAATAAATTGGCGCTCGGTCGCCAAAAAAAATTCTGAAATTAATTTGAGCATAAAAGTAAAGTTGCCACGTGGTTGTGCAAATATTTTCTAGAATATATAATACACATTACAATTGAAGAAATCTATCATATTAATATTCAAGGATATTTCTTGTGACCTCTTCTCCACTTTTAGTTACTAACCGATTTTAACAAAAAAAATATATCGTTTGAAAGGTATTTCTTTACAAAATGCACCATCTTTACAGATATGATCATCTGGTACATTCTTTTGGAGTAAAATTCATTTAAAGTTTCTACTAACACATACATAAAACATATTTAACCTTCAAGCAAAGAACCATACAATGCTGTGTTGAAATGTGAATTGGCTAAAATTGATAAGCATACCTTTAGGCTCTTATAAAATTATTTATTAAAAAACTCATTTTTATATTTTCTGTGTGTTCAACAAATATTTATAATGAAATTTAATGAATTTTATTTAAAAATTCACAGTTTAATGGATTTTATTTAAATATTAAAATTTTTTATGTATATAGATTAAAAAACCCTGGAGAGAAAAAATTTTATGAAAAAATAAAATTTCCTAGAATTCGCACTCGAATGGAAAGAAAAAAATTGAATGAAAAAACAAAATTTTCTAGAATTCGCACTCGAATTTCAAGTGCTGGTATCTGCTAGTTTGAGTGAATACATTTAAGCTCGAATTTCAATATTGAAATTTCCATTTTAAATTAAAAAGTGTAAATATTTTGATCTACCTCGCTGGCTGACACTGCGACTTATAAATAATATTGGCTTTCAATTCAAAATTTTTATAAATGAAAGAGAAAATATTAAAAATTTCATAAAATCTACAATTAAGAAATTTATTGCTTCAGTTTCTAAACAGCTTTTATAAATCCGGCAATATATATTAAAAGAAAGCACTGGACATAATTTAAAAAAGAGCAAATATATTTAAACATATTATTTGCTGCTGTTTTATTTATTAGCAATGTAGGGTACGGTTGGCCAATGTCCTACTTAATGGCAGATAATATCCAATATCTCAAGGTAATAAATTCGAATTTTATTCTTGCTCGGGTGCCAGAAATCTGTGTATTTTTAAAGAAAGAATACAAATTTTCTAAGAGCTTTGCCGGTTGCAGAAAATAGTGAACCTCTTAAGGTAGGTTCTCCGAATTTTAGCAATGTAGGGTGCGGTGGGCCAATGTCCTACTTAATGGCAGATAATATCCAATATCTCAAGGTAATAAATTCGAATTTTATTCTTGCTCGGGTGCCAAAAATCTGTGCATTTTTAAAGAAAGAATACAAATTTTCTGAGAGCTTTGCCGGTTGCAGAAAATAGTGAACCTCTTAAGGTAGGTTCTACGAGTTTTATTACTGGTTCGTAGACCAAAAAATTCTGAATTTAAATTCAGCAAAAAATTTAGGATTTACAATATTTACCAGAATAAATACCACCCAAACTACGGCTGAGCGCCAAGTGGTATTAGTTTTGATTTTAAATGTAATTTAAAACACCTAAAATTATGCTATCATGTGGCGTTTTGTTTGATATGACCTTAATTATGTACCTAATTAGTTGTATGCGAATATTATTTGGTTTTCAAAATAAGTCAAGCATAGAGTTCAAATTGTAAATTAAATATTTCTTAAGGCCTCAAATTATAAAATTAACACTTTACTCATATAAGCCGAAGAAAAAGGAGATTAGTATAAATATTAATAAAAATATATATAAATAATTGCGTTAAAGTGGAATTTAAGTTTAATGGATTATAGGCCGAAGAAAAAAATTTGAATGTATGTATGATTGGGCTATAAAAAATATATAAATTAAATTTAAAGAGCCGAAAATTTAAAAAAATGTTTTAAAGCAAAATAAGCAAAATAATCTAATCAAGTTCAGAGCAGCCTTATAAATTCAAAATTATTTTAAATATAATTTCCCTTATAGATACGATATGATTTTATTTGAATGCAAAACTTTCCCTAAAGTATGCTTTACATTTCATTTTGCTTTTCTGAAATTAAAGATATCTATAAAAAATATTAAATTTTCAGCCATTCAACTTTTTTTTTTTCCATAAATTAAAAATTTCCATATAATTTATTATTAATCTTTAATTTTAAACTTAATTTATTTTCCAATATAAAGAATTCCTCTTTGTGCTTTGTATACTTTAAAAATAGAAGCTGACATATTGACAGCTACAAACATTAATCACACATATACACGGGCAAAATGAGAAAAAAGAGTGTTATAAAAGCTACAAAAACAACAGCAGCAACAACAAAGAAATCAAAATGTAACAAGCATTTGCTGTCAATTTCAAGTAGTATGTCAATATTTGGCGACCAATACATCATCAACAACATTAAGTAACAGCAACGAACTGTGTAACTAACAGCAAAAAAATCAAACCTCTCATATGTATGACTAAAAGTTGTATGTTAGTTGGAGATTTCATTTGCAATAATGAAAAGCCAATATTTAGTGCTACAGAAAATCAAACATTTGCTACTACTCTCTACAAAACATATACACTCAAATAATAACATAAAGAAAATGTCCAGAGTAGTGGTAGTAGTACATCGACACCATTTCCAATATATTATCAGAATTTTATTTAAAAAAAATGAAGTGAATAAATATTTTTTTTTCTAAAAAATTAGAAAATTTTTATTTAAAAAAAGAAAAAAAAAAAGAAATGTTCATATATCCAAATTTTCATTTCTGAATTTAAGATTAAATTTTTTTAATGTTTTCTTTTTAATTTAAAAATTTTAAATTTTACTTTAAAAATTTTAATATTGAATTCGAAAATAATTACAAAAATGTTTAAAAATAAGAAAATAAAAAAAATTAAAATTTGCAATGATAACCTTTAATTTAATTTAAGATTAAAATTTGTTATCCTATCAGATTCCAGTGCCGCAATCAAAAATATATATTATATATAGCGTTGTCTTGGAAAATCAAGTTTTTTTAATTAAACAAAAATTAAAAATAGAAATTGTGGGAAACGAAAGCATTTATGTAATAAAATTTAACTTTAACATTTAATGCCAACGAATGGTATTAAAGGGTGACATAATAAGAGTGCACAACTATGTATGGCATTCGTTACACGAACCATGATAACGGAGTTATTGTGCCCAACGGCGCTACCTGCACACCACGTACGAAAGAATTGTTTTATTGGAGCAACGATTTCCAGACCGAATAAATCCCGAAATACCGATGTCAATTGGCCTCCAAGATCATGCAATTTAACACTGTGTGAGATATAGTCACACCTTTATCAAAATATCATTGAAAATTTCTTGAAAAGTGCAAGGGCCTATATTCAGAGCCGCGTGGTTATATGCCGGATTTTTTATTCCATACATAATCGAAAAATGTCTACTTAACAATGCATAAAAATATCATAGCTCGCTCAAAAAATTGCTTTTAATTTTTAAATTAAATTGTGCAGTCTTATTGGACCACCCTTTACAAAATTGCAAACGAAAAATATGACCTTAAAATACAGAAAATCTTTAAAAATTGGATTTTTTTTTAGTAATATTGATTTTGAGGCATTAAAAACCTTTAAGAAAAACAAGCAGAAATTTATTTTTTCGGCTCGGGCGCCAAAATTTTTTTAAATTTGAATTCAGCTATAAATTGGTTCCGCAACTATTTTCCCGAACATAAAATATATTTTATAAGAATATCTACGTTTAAAAAAAATTGCTACAATTTCATCTATCTAGTGACGGCAAGGGTGCATTCTCTTCCCCACTTCTTTTTAGTATTTATTCAGAATGTATATCTCAAGAAGCATTGGCGCAAATAGATGTTGAAATTAAAGTTAATGACCTTTATATTAACAATATTCGGCATACTGGGTCATCTCCAACAATTTTTTAACGCAGCAAATACTTACAGCAACAATTGCGGCCTTAAAATAAATGAGGAAAAAACCAAGTATCTGATAATCAGCAGAAATATTATTGACATTAATAATGAACCTCATGAACAAGTATCTAGGGTTGAATAACTTGTTTGCTGGCTACAAGAGATTTGGGAATTTGAAAAGCTTATAACAAGCAATCATATAAGCTTAAAATTTCTTATACGGTTTACGCGCAGTCAGGCCTTCTATACGGAGTTGAATCGAAGACACTAAAACTAGTGGACATTAATAAATTGAAAGCATTTAAAATGTGGTACTATTGCATAATTTTAATAATTCTATAGACTGACAAACTAACGAACACAGTGGTTACAAACAGGTTACATTAATTATATTAAAACTAATAAAACAACATAAAACTGCCTATCTTGGCTATGTTATTGGAGGTGAAAGATACGAATTTCTAAAATTAATTCTGGAAGATGAAATGGAAGGAAGAAAAGGCATAGGAAGAAAGCAAATGTCGTGGCTAAGAAATATAAGATATTGGACAGGTTTAAGTTCTATAGCGAATTAGTTCATACAGCTCGAAAGCGATAGCATTATGCTGAAATTATTAATAATAAAACATGAATTTTTAATTATTTTTATTTTGTATTTTTTTATAAGTACTTTTGTACTTATAATTTAAAAAGTCGAAAATATTTTAGTACTTTTTTGTTTTTAAGAAAAATTGCATGCAATCGCTTATTTTAAAAATTGGATAAACAATAAAGGAGAGAAAATTTCCGTACATATATTTTGCTCGGGCGCCAAAATTTTGATTTTGAATTGATAATAAAACTGAAGTTGTCATATGGTTCCAGAAATGTTTTCCGCAATATATAATACACATTATAGAAATAATTTGAATAAATACTTTTAAGCTTAATTTTCATTACTACAAATTTACACTTTAAATTAAAAATTGTAAACATTGTCGCGTAGCCCGCTGGCTCATATGGATCTTTTATACCTTTTATACCTTATTTAATAATATTAACTTTTTATTCAGAATTTTTAAAAATGTAATTGCCTCATTAAAATTTCCAAAATTAAAAACGATCGCATGAAATTCAAAATGGAAATTTTTAATTCAAAATTTTTTCAAATGCTGTTCAGAAAAATATTTTAAATTTATTAAAAAATGTTCTTAAAACTAGCATACAAAAAAATAAAAAAATCAAAATATCTTGTTTGTTTCAGTAAAGCATATAAAATTAGAATTTTATTATATAGTAGCAGCAAAAGTTCATTCGTTGGTTGGATGATTTTACTGATTGCAACAAAATTGCAAAATCTCATTGTTAATGTATGCGCAGAAATTGAACTTTTTTTTAAAATATGTTTTAAAGCTAAGTCTTTAGGGCACTAAACTTTATTTAGATATAAAAAGAATTAAAAACAAAAAAAAAAAAAAATTAGGTAGATAAAATTTTTTTTAATAATCTTGCCCTCCAGAGTCACTGGCTGGTATTAAACCTTGGAAACATTAAATAAAAATATATCCAACAAATTTAAATAAAAGAGCGGTTTTTTAAATTAGTATTAGTCTAGTTTCTAAACAAATGAGTTACGGATATTTAAGTAAACTATGTATATCAATCATATTTTTACATTTTCAATCGTCCATTAATTGACAATGATTTCTTTATAAAGCTATCAAAATAATATAGGCTGTAACATCTATAAATCTGCAAAAAAAAAAAAACATTTTGTATTTTTACAGTAAATATTAATGTTTTAATAAAAACTTTAAATGTTAAATTTTTAATATTTATAGGCACTATTTTAAGAAAAGGTACTTTTTTAGGAAGAGGTATTTATAAATAAAGAAATGATAATTTTTTAAAAATACTTGTTTATGGAAGCCGACTATTATCGAAAAGGTAGTTTTTAAGGCAAATTTTTTTAAGGAAAAGTAATTTTTAACAAAATTTATTTTTTTAAGAAAAGGTAGTTTTTTAAGAAAAGCAAATTATTTAAGAGAAATTTTTTTTTTCAAGAAAATGTACTAGTACTTTTTTAAGAAAAGATATATTTTTTAAATACTTTTTGAAGAAAAGATACTTTGTTAAGAGAAGGTACTTTTTGAAGTAAATGCACTTTTTATAGAACATATAATTTTTTCAGAAAAGGTACTTTTTGAGAAAAGGTACTTTTTAAAGAAAAGGTACTTTTTAAAGAAAAGGTACTTTTTTAAGAAAAGGTACTTTTTAAAGAAAAGGTACTTTTTAAAGAAAAGGTACTTTTTAAAGAAAAGGTACTTTTTAAACAAGAGGTACTTTTTAAAGAAAATTAAGTTTTTAAAGAAAAGTTACTTTAATAAAAGGTATTTTTAAAATAAAGGTACTTTTTAAGAAATTATAATTTTTGAAGGAAAATAATTTTTTAAGAAAGGTACTTTTTTTGAAAAGATATTTTTTTAAGAAAATATACTCTTTTAAGAAAATTTACTTCAGTGCAAAGATACTTTTTTAAGAAAAGGTTCTTATTAGAGAATATGTACTTTTAAAGAAAATTTTGTTTTTTAAGAAAAGGTACATTTTTAAGAGAATGCACATTATTAGGAAAATTTGCTTTTTTAATTTGTGTCTTTTTTTTTTTGTTTAAAATACTTTTTGAGAAAAAGCTACTTTATTAAGAAAATTTACCTTGTGAAGTAATTGCAATTTTTTAAAGAAAATGTGCTTTTTAAGGACGTGTACCTTTTTAGAAGAGGTACTTTTTAAGGAAAAGGTAAATTTTTAAGAAAAGGTATTTTTGAAGAAAATTAAATTTTTAAGAAAATTTACTTTTTTAAGAAAATGTTTTTTTTAAAGTACTTTTGTGCAAAAATAAGATAAAAAAGGTATTTTTTAAAATAAATTATCCTTTTTTATGAAAAGAAATTATTTAAGAAAATGTACTTTTTTAAGAAAAAGTACTTGAAAAAGGTACTTTTTTAAAAAAGCTTTTTTTTATGAATAGGTTCTTTTCTGTAAAACTACTTTTTTAAGAAAAGATACTCTTTGATGTATAGTAAATGCACTTTTTCAAGAAGATGTACCTTTGTTTAAGAAATACTTCTTTTTTTAAGAAAAAATACATTTTTGGAAAATGTGTTTTTCTAAGAAAATTAACTTTTTTGCAAAAATAAGATAAAAAAGGTACTTTTTAAATTAAATTATCCTTTTTTATGAAAAGAAATTATTTAAGAAAATGTACTTTTTTAAGAAAAGGTACTTGAAAAAATGTACTTTTTTAAAAAAGGTATTTTTTTTAATGAATATGTGCTTTTCTGTAAAAGTACTTTTTTAAGAAAAGATACTCTTTGAAGCATAGTAAATGCACTTTTTCAAGAAGATGTACTTTGTTTAAGAAATACTTCTTTTTTTAAGAAAAAATACATTTTTGGAAAATGTGTTTTTCTAAGAAAATTTACTTTTTTTTGAAAACAATTTTGAAGAAAATTTACTTTTTTTGGAAATGTACTTTATATGGAAAGGTACTCTTTTCAGAAAAGGTACTTGTTAGAGAAAATTTGGCTTTTAAAGAAAATTTAAGAATGTAACAAATTATGATTTTCTAAGAAAAGGTATTTTGTAAAAAATTTACTTTTTTAAGGAAAGGTATTTTTAAAAGAGATGCTTTTTTAAAAAAGGTATTTTTTTATGAATAGGTACTTTTCTGTATAAGTACTTTTTTAAGAAATGGTATTCTTTGAAGTATAGTAAATGAACTTTTTTAAGAATACTTTGTTCAAGAAATATAAAAAAAAAATACTTTTGTAGGAAAATGTAGTTCACTAAGAAAATATTTTTTTTTTCTTTAAATGGTTTCTTAAGAAAATTTACTTTTTTTTTGAAAACGTGCAAAGATACTTTTTTTAAGAAAAGGCACTTATTAAAAAAAATTATTTAAAAAAAAAGTACTGTAAGAAAAGGTACTTTTTTTTAAAATAGGTGATTTTTTATGAATTGGTACTTTTTTGTACTCTTTGTGGTAGATGCTTTTTTTATTTAAGAAAAAGTACTTTTTTAGGAAATAATTTTTTAAGAAAAAATACTGTTTTAAGAACATGGGCTTTTTTATATACTTTTTATGCAGAGTATAATATTTAAAAACAAGTAAGAAAATTATAGTCTGTCTAGACCGAATATGCGATACCCTTTACCATCAGTTTAGGGAGTTGGTTTGAAGGAAAGGTATTTTAAAAAAAGATGATTTTTTAAATAAGGTTTTTTTATGAATAGGTACTTTTCTGTGAAAGTACTTTTTTAGGAAAAGGTACTCTTTGAAGTATAGTAAATGAACTTTTTTAAGAAGACTACTTTGTTCAAGAAATATTAAAAAAAAAATATTTTTGTAAGAAAATGTAGTTGTCTAAGAAAAGATTTTTTTTTTGAAAAATGGTTTCTTAAGAAAATTTTCTTTTATTTTGAAAATCTACTTTATGTGCAAAGATACTTTTTTTAAGAAACGGCACTTATTAAAAAAATTATTTAAAAAAAAAGTGCTTTAAGAAAAGGTACTTTTTTAAAATAAGCGATTTTTTATGAATTGGTACTTTTTTGTACTCTTTGTAGTAGATGCTTTTTTTTTTAAAGTACTTTTTTAGGAAATAATTTTGTAAGAAAAATTACTGTTTTAAGAACATGGACTTTTTTTTAACCCTGGAAGGTTACTCTTCATCTTAGTACATTAAAGTTACTCTTCGTCGAATCGACGAACAATTTTTTAAAAAATTTCTAGCTGAACGATTTTTAAAGTAAAAAATAAACAAAAATTTTTTTTAGTTAAACATTTTATTACAAAATAAAGAAAAAATTAAATATAAAAATAAAAATTCTTTTTCAGTCTTAAAATTCGATACGAATTTGGCCCCTTTTTTTTGGTTTTTATGTAAATGAGCTTCGTCGATTCGACGAACAGCAACCTTCCACTGTTAAAAAAAATATACTTTTGATGCAGAGTATAATCTTTAAAAACAAGTAAGAAAATTATAGTCTGTCTAGACCGAATATGCGATACACTATACCATGAGTTTAGGGAGTTGGTTTTAGGGCCAACTAATTGGGTATAGAAAATAAGCATAAACCAAACCTAGGTGGAATTTTTGATATTTTTTTTTTGTCTGAAGTTCTGAAAAAGTTCATATCGGATGCTATATTTAGGTCGTAAATGGACCATAAAATGTACCGAACCTGACCATATTTGGTGAAGTCACATATTTTTTTTTTTTACAAAAACGTATACAAACAATATTTGGGGAAAATCTGTGCAATATTTTTGTTTTTGATAGGCTTAAGTGAAGATCGGGAAGCAGCTTTATATGAGGAGCTATGACTAGGAATTGTCCCATAGGGTTTATTTTTGGACTTCTGATTAATGCATGTAATTGACGTAACACACACAAACCTAATTTGACTGAGACCTATATGACAATTCGGGTCTTAAGGTAATTTAAGTCGATTTCATAGGGATCATTTGTATGGAGACTAGGTCTGAACATGTACCGATTTTCACCAGTTTCAACAGCGTTCGTTATATGTCCGATATAAGCGTACATCAAAATTTCGTCAAAATATATTCATGTTTGCGACCTGTAGTTTGATTACAAGGTTTTTACGGACACACAGATGGACGGATATACCGAAGAACGGACGGATGGACATGGCTAAATCGCATCGGTTTAGATGCCAAACTTTAACAGAAAATAGTTCATATTTACGGCCTGTAGTTTGATTACAAGATACAAGAACATTGCTAAGTAAACTCAGAATGTGCTTCTGAGTCGATCGGTATAATAAAAGATATTTTTGTTAGTTACAAACATCGCTTCGAACTCATTATACCGTGACCACATAATGGTATAGGGTATAAAAAGTAGGGGAAATAACTTTCCAATATTAAAATTCTGAACTTTATGATATTTAGAGAATTTTATGAAATTAAATATTAATAATGCAGCTTTACAGCGCAGAGAGTAAAGGTCTCCCCATATAAATGTTATATTTATTTTTTTAATTTTTTCTCAGAACTGAAACAAAATTTTTTTTAAACTTTTCTTTGATTTTCTTCAACTATTCTTAGGTATCTTTTTCTCAAATCTTATCTTTTATATTTTGACATTGTTTATGGCCTTTCATTCTTATCTACACACGAAAAGTATTGTGAAAAACTTCACCTGAAAGTATGCAATAAACATGTTCGAGGTGCGTTTAATTTGTACACATACACTAACACATATTATTTATGTTATTTACTTAACTGTTTAGTATTCACAGTGTATATTTTCTTTCTGAGCAAAAAAAAAAAATGCTTATAAAGCATAAAACTTTCAAGCATATACATATACAAGAAAATAAGCATTAACAAAAAAGTTTTATTTTTGTTCTCAAAATCATGTTAACGTTTTAACCAACAGCAGCAACCTGAGAAAAATTAAAAAAAAAAATATATACATATATATATTTACTTCTGTGAAACAACAATAAAGTTAAACATTACATTCACCTTTTTTAAACATCACAGTGAGCGAGAGAAAGAGTATATAAACAATCCTAGCACGTGACTTTACTACTAATGATGACCACGTTTTGATATATTTACCAAAAAAAAAAAAAGAGATTCAACCGAAATTATATACAACCACAAATCAAAAATCTAATAAAATATACAAAAAATATGCGGTAGTAGTGAAACTATTCATAGTTTTTTTTTCATATCAAACACTATTATTTGTCGTGTTGGTTGTTTTGTAGTTTTTGTTATGGTTGACAGTTTGTTTAATGCTGATAAATTTTAAATGTATGTAAAACTAAATATTTAAATAAAACAAAAGTTTTAAAAATTTTATACAGACAAAAAAAAAAAGAAATGTAGTTTATGTATGTTTGAAGTTTGTTTCAGTCAGGCAGCAGTGTTTTGTTGTTTGCCATATAATTTAAGTTGTTTTAAAAACTGTGGGCTTTGTCTGTTTATAGCGAATTTTGTTTTCAAATCCCGCCTAACAAGGTATTTTTAAAACTTCTCAAATACAATTATTTTCCCAAATTATATTAAATAAAAAACCCTAAAATTATGCTTCAAAATATATATGTATATATATTAGGGCGGGTCGATTTAAAAATCGCCCAAGTGACAAGGAAAGTCGTATTCTAGGGATCAAAATAAGAAACTTTGTCGGAGGAACCATACCTCTAAAAAGAATTCTGATGTCCCGACTTTTGACCTGTCTGTCTGTCTGTCTCACTTTGACCCATTTAGAGTGCCCCAATCGAGTCCAAATGTATGATGTACCCCCACTAACTTTGGAGGGCAGACTCACCCATGCCAGTGGCACACCCCCTGGGGGTTCCCCATACAAACATTTAATAAAATCACCATTTTTTGTTTAGAATTGGGCTGACTATGTTCGATATATTAAAAGTAACACTCATACGTCTACGTATCTTCTACTCTGCTAATAAATAATATGCAGACTATGTTGACTATGTTATGTTATTCAAAAAGATCGATCGGATGAGGGTAAATAACTTTTAGATCACTCCGCGACTATGCGTGACTCTGCGTGACTACCCCAAAATTAATCTGTAGTCACAACAAGACTATGGGCCAAGTTTCCGATCAATTGCCTGAGGGGGAATGGGGTTGCCCCATGGTAGACAGACAGACAGACAGGTCAAAAGTCGGGACATCAGAATTCGTGTTATAGGTATGGTTCCTTGGGCAAAGTTTCTTATTTTGATCCCTAGAATATGATTTTCCTTGTCACTTGCGCGATTTTTTGCCTCCCTACAAATCGACGCGCCCTAATATATATATACACAGTGGGAGACAGTACAGTTAGAACTTTTACAATATTCTAGGGCCAAATCGCCACATTCGCTATCGAAATTTTTCGATCGAAATTATTTTTTTATTTTCTATTTTTATTTATATTTTTATTTTTATTTTTATTTTTTTTTACTATGACACAGTTAATGAATTATGGCCCCCTAGTTAAGAGTAAAAGTGAAACGATGTTTGTCCGTCTTCTCTAAATAATAAACCAAAATATCAAATTTCGATTGATATTATTCGATATCGAAAGCGTTGATTTGGCCCATGAATTTGTCAATTTTGTTATACCCTACATTACTATGTGGTATGTCTGTGCTGATGTTTGTAACTGCTAAAAGTATTTGACCTAGACCCATCTTTTATTATACCGATCGACTCAGAATAACTTCCTGAGTCGATTCAGTGATGTCAATTCGTCCGTATTTCCGTTCGTCTGTGCGTCCAGGTAAACCCTGTAATCAAACTACAGATCGCAAATATACCGATCGACTCAGAATCACATCCTGAATCGACTTAACGATGTCAATTCGTCCATCTGTCCGCATTTCCATTCGTCTGTGCGTCCAGGTAAACTTTGTAATCAAACTATAGATCGCAAATATGAATATATTTTGATGAAATTTAGCATGGAAACTTCCATCGGCCATAGGACGATAAATATTGAAATTGGTGAAAATCGGTTCATGTTCAGACCTAGTCCCCATACAAATAACCGCTATGAGATCGACTAAAATTACCATAATATCCAAATTATCATATAGATCTCTGTGTTAAATTGGCTTTGTGTATGTTTATTACGTTCATTTATCAGCAGTCCAAAAATAAACATTGTAGGACAATTCTTAGTCATAGGCCCCCATTTAAAGCTGCTTTCAGATCTTCATTGAAGGCTATCAAAAACAAAAATTTCTCACAGATTTTTCTCAAATTTCGTTTGTTTATGTTTTTGCAAAAAATTAGTGAATTTACCAAATTTGGTCAGGATCGTTCTTTTTTTCCTTCCAGTCCCCATATAAATATAGCATCCGCTATGAACTTTTTCAGATCTGCAGGCCAAAAATTTAAAATAATTCCACTCAGATTTGGTTTATACTTCTTTTCTATACCCAATTAATTGACCAATTCTCTAGGTATAGGTATTGAGGAGTCGGATACTCTTGACGTTCTAGGCATGAGAATTCAATGTGATGTTCGATGGAACGAGCATATTTTTCAAGTGTCGAAAGAAGCATTCAAGTGTCTTGGTTTTCTAAAACGGTGTAAAAATTTCTTCACTCCTTCTGATCTCCTTAAAATTTATACCACTTGCATCCGACCGAAAATGGAATACAACTCCTATATATGGGCAGGAGGTTCAAAGTCTATTTTGGAGCTACTTGATCATATGCAAAGGAGGGCGTTGCCAAAACAATGGAAACTTTTAAACCTCTGGACCAGTGTAGATTAAATCAATTAAAATAAAAAATGTATGAAATCTTAACCTTTTTTTTAAATATTTATTGTTTCTGACGTTTTCTTTCAATGGTATTGTTCAATCTTTTAATCTTGTAATTAATTAGTTGAAAATAATGGCCAGAACAAAGTTTTGTGAAGAGTTAAAAAAAGAATTACAGAAGTGAACAAGGCTTTTGTTGATTAAGAACTGAATATTGTTTTAAGGTAATTTGGGACGCTGAATCCGAAACTGCACTTGGTTTATTTCTATCAGTTCGCCTTTTCGCGATATACCGTTATGTCCAAAAGTAAGGCACTTCAACTACATACATAGGAATAACTTGAAAACTGTTCATCGTATTCAGTTAAAAAAAATCCGAAACTCGTCAACAATATTTTCTTTAAGCCGTGCTTACATTGGTTTTAAATTTGCCCAGCAATTTCAGAGATATCGTTGAAGTTTTGAAAAAGAACAATTTTTAAAAAAAGTCATTAAAACGATTAAAAATGCGAGGTGATGGAGAAAAATGGTGATTAGATTTCAAATCAGCGACTCAAGATAGTAAAAAATTGCAAGAAGGTTCCAGTCAACACCAAAAAAAGTTCAATTTTGTTCACATGTATTATAGACGATTTTATTGTTGGACTTAAGCAAAAGAAAATTTGTGAGAAATATTCTATGAATGAATCCATAATTTCAAAAATTATCAAAAAATATCGTGAATGAGGACCGGTGACGACTCCACATTTGGGTGACAGACCTTGTAAAGTGAGTTCGAGCCAGGATAATATTATAGCAAGAGAGTTTAAAAAATGTCAAACAATGCTACCTTAAAAGGTCGTTAACAATCTGAAACTAAAAATATGAGCTCGATCTGTTGTCCCACGAGTAATAGAGGCTGATCTTGATTATTATCGTCCTATGAAAAAACCACTGACATCAGAGAAAAATCGTCTGGCTCGGAATGGAAAATCAGATTTAATAAATAAATACAAATACAAAAACACATAAACTGGTCAAGACGGAATTAGAATATTGTGCTCCCTTCAGATGAGTCCAAGTTTAATTTAAGAGGCCATGATAGAACAACATAGACTTTGGCGGTGGCAATTTTTTGGTATGGGGTTGCTTTTCGAGCCAAGGAATATACTCTAACTGGAATTGGATACAGGAAAATTCTAAATGACTAAATTTATCCACATGTGGAGGAAAATCTGCCCCTGATCTGGAAGTTCCAACATGCAAACGACCCAAAACACACCTTTAAAGTAGTAACCGAATGTCTGCAATCTAATGCAGTTAGTTAGCAGATCTCAATCCCATATAAAATCTTTGGGAAATTGTAGATTGAAAAATGCGCACACGAAATCACACAAAAAATACCAAAATTACAGGGAAAGTCTTCAAGTATTGTATAGTAAAGGTTTCCAATGTTTTGTTAACAGCATAAAAATAAATGCATAAATAATCTAAACAAAATTCATAAATAATGACCGATACGTTTTTTTGTTAAAAATATTCTTAACCCATCTGCTCGCAGGCGCTTGACCAAAACGTGCAAGTACTAGTATATGTGAAATAGACAAAGGTTCAAACCTCACAACCGCCCAAAATGGAAAAATTTCATATAGAAACAATTTAATCAACGATAACATAATTATTACAACTAGCAGATTCCAGCGCTCGAAATTCGAGTGCAATTTCTAGGCAGCTTTATTTTTCAACTTAGCCAATTCTCAAACCAACACTTTTTTGATTTATTATTATTGTGAATGAAGATAACAAACTCATTAACAAACACATTAACATTTAATAAATACATACATAGCAAATGTATAATTTTATGTATGTGTTAGTAGCAACTTTAAATGCAATTTACTCAAAAAAAAGGAAAAAAAATCTGTAAATCTGCAAAACGGCTAAAAAGAAATACCTTTCAATAATATACGTTTGGTCAAAACCGAGATAAAACGGTAGAACAAAATATGGATCACAAGAAATCGTCTAGCCTATTAATATTATAGATATGTAATACAATCACTGATGAAGGCTGAAATACTACAAACCGGTCTGAATAAGTATACACGGAAGTCTGCATGGTAGGACTGGCATAGGTTTCTATGATGAAAACCGTTCCACTGGCATATACCTACGCATTCCGGACCACAGCACTGTCTTTCAGGCCGAATTGGTGGCGATAACGGAATGCATAAGATCTATTGACGCACGGGAAATCCCAAGCACCGGAGACGTGAAAATATTTTCGGACAGTCTAGCGGCTATTAGGGCGATATTTTCGGACAAAACCAGATCAAGGACTGTTCTCAGATGTAAGGAGGTGATTGCAGACTTCACTAGAAGGAGTAGGCTTGAAATCGTTTGGATCCCAGGACATAGTGGTATAATGAGAAATGAGATAAGAGACGAACTGTCCAGGAAAGGTTCTTTCCTGTAAGGAGTCAATTTAGAAAACCTATACCTTTCCAGTCTCTCAAATTGAAACTCTCGGACTGGGCGACCAGTTCACATACTTCAATTTGGCAGGAAACTGCGTAAGGTATCTAAGATATTATGGGGCACTCCCAACACTTCGAAGGACTAGAGAAATCCTTAGTCTGATTAGAAGAGAACTGAGTAGGATTATTGACACCCTCAATGTGCACTCTAAACTAAGGGCTTATCTATACCGTATACGACGGCCGGAATCGCCCACATGCAGACCTTGTGGAGAGGATGACGAGACCTTAGAACACTACCTTTGTTACTGTCCTGCATTTGCGGGAACAAGGGTCAGACATTTATCCAACGACATCATACCAGGCCTAGCGGCTCATAAGGGGATACGCTGGAAAACACTCAAGAAATTTGCTGACGAAACCGAATTTCTAATGCCGTTTCTTTTCTGACAAAAAATGTCGCCCATTTGTTGCCCCTTTTTTCGAAAAGTGTATTTTTTTATATATTCTAAATTAAAAGTAACCTTATCTTATGCATCAATCGATAGGTATCAAAGTCGAGCCCTCGTAAATCACAAAAAATTCCAGCCATTGCCTTCTTTCAGGTCATAGTGTGAGAATATTTCCCCATTGTTCCCCTTTTTTGAATATTTTTACCCTATGACTTCCAATATGATAATAATCAAAATTTATGAAAACAGCACTTTGAGACCTTTCGATTGATATATAATATAAGGTTGCTCTTAATTCAGAATATTTTAAAAAAATACACTTTTCCAAAAAAGGGCAAAAAAGGGCAACATTTTTTGTCAGAAAAGAAAACGGCATAAGTTAAATAATAACCTAACCTAACCTAGTTATGACGTTTAGAAATATATGCCTTCTTCACCTCTACCACTCACCATTAAAGGGTTTTTAATTTTATGATCCAACTTGTTAAGTGTATATCCGGCTTAAGTGTATATCTGGCTTAAGTGTATATCCGGGTACAACGGATATTAGCTATGGGTATACATGGCTCCCTTTTTCCAACCTAACCTAACCTAGTTATGAATTTTAGAAATATATGCCTTCTTCAGCTCTACCACGCACCATTAACCCTTTCACGACCAATGGGACATATATGTCCCATTTTAATTTTTTTGTTATGGTTTCCACATTTCCCAACCGATTTTTTAAAGCTGACTTGAGTCGACAAAAAATAGTTTTAGGTTTGAGGCCATACCAAAAAAAAAAAAATGGCACATATATTCTCAGGACAGACGGTGACCCCAAAGTCTGAAAATTGTGTTTTTTTTAAATGATATTTGGATGTCATTAATTCGGACGTTATTGAACCGAAAACATTAAAATTTCGATATAACATGGACCAGTCTTTATGGTTTTCAGAAACACCCAAATATTTGGAATCGGTTTATTATTCCGCAAAATTCAGTACCGGTAAAAAAGATGTTTTAAAGTTTTTTTTTTTTTTTTTTTTTTTTTTTTTTGATTAATCAACACTCAGGGGATGCCCCCTACAGATGCAGAAAGATATAGATATAGGAAGGAGAAAAGAGGGAGTAGTGTGTAAATTTTTTTTTTTTTTTTTTTTTTTTTTTGCAGCGACAGACCAAAGCCTCTGGTGGGAATCGAACCCACGACCCCTGCATGGTAGGCGAGCACGCTACCTACTCACCTACCGGGGCGCTTAAATTTTTATTAAATTAAAAAATTCATATTATTAAATCAACAATTAATTTAACTATAAGTAAAAAGACTTAGGAAAAGATTTTTTGTGAAACAAAAAGTTTTTTACTAAAGGAACGATTTTCCTTTCCCTTTTTAGTACAAACTAGAAAAGTAGTAATCGATTCTCTGTGATCTATATTTAAAAATTTACAACAAATACTAAACCAAAGCTACAGTTATTTACGTAAAAAATAAAAACACAAATCACTGACTTGCTTTGAGCCGAGTAAATTAGTTGCTAATTTTGACCGCTGACGACCAATGGGATATATATGGCCCATGGATTTTTTTCTTTGAAGGAATTTAAAAAAGATATTTTTGACGACACTTTTGTTTAGAAATGTTGGGTCGATAAGTACGAATCCACAAAAAAAAAAAAAAAAAATTCCAGCTTGTTAGTATTGGCCATTCATTACAAATATTTTGCCTAAATCCTACTATGAAAATATTTTAAACTATGCCCTAAAAGTGGACTTAAACTGCCTAAAATTCATAGTATTCCTGTATTCCAATTTAACTATTGCTTTAACTACTTTATAAGCTTACAAGCCTTAAAATATACCCCAGTTTTATTGGCCAAATATGAAATGACCTAAATGTAGGCTCTATTAATGGTGCTTGCAAAGTTTTACTGTTTTGTTTCTTAAATCTATTTAATCTATCTGGAGCCCATAAAAAACTGTCATCCTAAAACAAAACGAAAATAAATAAATTTTAATAGCCTTAAAGTAGGCTACAAATAAATTAACCTTTTGTTGTTGTTTTCTTTGCAGCAAAGAACAAAATGAAAGCAATATTTATTGTTTTTATTTTAAATCCCCAAAACAAATAAATAAAACAGAACAGAGAAAATGACAACAAGGGGCAAAATATATACAGACATACATACTCGTACATATGTATGTATGTATGTATGTATATAAACAAATAAATGGTTGTAAAATAGTAACCTAATAGTAAACTTGGCCTTCTTTAATAGTACTAAACTGAACTCCATTTATGTGAATGTCTGTATTAATGTATTGTGTGGGTTGCATTCAGCATTTGTTTAATTGTCTAACACAAGTGAAAGCTTTAAAAACAAAAGCCTACAACTTAATACATTTCCCTTTTTTAATACTTCTATTGCTCTTTCTTGGGTCCTCTTCCTCTACCGCCGGCCTCCTGCTCTCTATTACCTAAGATTGTTGTTGCCATAATTTTGCACAATAAATTGTTTAATACATAAGCAGTTGTTAATATTTTCTCGTTTGTTTTCATGTAAAACGAGACAACACAAAGTATCCTATAAAAAAAAAATGTGGAGAATAAAATGTTACAACAAAAATGTCAAGTACCTTTTTAAAAATTTCTTTATTACACTATTTCTCCATTTTTAAATACTGTCATATATAAGTATATGAGTAAAACATATACACACACACACATACACACACACATAGATTCACTAAAATTGAATGTTGGTGGGAGGATCGTTGGACGAAGAAATATGTGTGCTAGTATATCGTTAACATGTAGAATAAAGAAGGTTAAGTATACTTGACACTTTGTGTTTAAAGTTAAAATTTATGACAAAAGGTTAGGTTAAAATAAGCTCTTCTTCTTATTCTTCTTCTTCGTCTTCTATACTCAGGGTAATAAGATGAAAATAATGATAATAACAATATGACAAACAAGAATTATAGATAACAAACTATAAAAATGGGTAATATAATGCAATAAAAGCAACAACAACAATAAAAAAGAGAGGTGTTAAAATATTGTGCTGATATGCACAAAGAAAACTTAAATGAAACCCAATAGGAAATCAATAGAACACCATTATGTGCCTAAAGCAGCAAGGAAGGTCTCAAGGGACTTACTTGGAAATCGCGAATGGATTATAGAACAGGAAAAATGAAGTGACCGCTTATTTTTTTAGCTACCAATCTCATATTTTGGGGGGCAAATGGAAAAATTGCAAAGTTAGCCCCCATTTTTGGAAATACAATTTTTTGAAGATTGTTCTGAATTGTTCTAGGATTGTTCTACAATGTTCCAAAACTATGAGTTTCTAAAATATAATTTGTACCGGTAAATCGAAAAAAAAACGAATTTTAGACTTTGCCCCCACTTTTGAAGAAAAAAATATCTACGTTATTAAACGATATCAATATTTTTATGCAACACGGAAGTTAGCGTACAGATTCCAAAATTTCTTTCATATAAGGTATCTTGATTGGCACCTTCAGATCGCTCTGAAACTTGGATATTTTATAGAGAGGATGTAAAATTAAGCGACCCGTATGTATGGGGTTGATTAAAATAGTGCCGAGGGTGCCATTCAGGATACCCTGTACGAAAGAAATTTTAGAATCTGTACGTTAACTTTCGTGTTGCTTAAAATATTGTACATATAATGGGGTTTCTTATTTTAATGGACTTCATATAAGAAAATTGTTGCCTACATTGGATTTTTAATTTTTTTTATAGTTACTTTTCTACATCATAGAGAGTTGAAATTTCGGAGGAAACAGATAACGATTCGATAAACCGTTGTCTTTCGATTGGTAACCATTCTCCATTCTCCGCGTACTTTGTGTAAAATGGCGTATCACGCGCATTTATCGCTATATGATAAATGCATTAGGACAGCCTCCTATACCAAGCGATGCGATTTACAAAAAAATCAGCGATAAAATAAGCGACAATGAACACTCGATTGGCCCAAAGTATATTTATACGATTTTACATGAGACCTTGACATTGTACTTGGGACAAGGTTCTCGCGTTTGACAACGTCGAAGTTCATAATAACTCGAAGCTGGATGATTCGGAATTAGGTTACAGTCTGAAAGAGTATTATCTGATTGAGTATTATCCGAAAAAAATTATACCGTTATAGCTCGAAAAATTTGGACGGATACGTTGTTCGAGCTCCTTTGGGACCAAACGGGCATACCATGCCCATTCTCTTTCAAACGGTGCAAGATTACAGAATCGGGAATATTCCCAAAAGTCTCCGGATCGTACAAAGAATGCGGAAGTACTTTTTGAAACATGATTGGCAACAAACCGACGCCGAGACGAGATGTCACAATGGAGTGCTCTGTACAACATTTTGCGAATCCGTTCTGCATCGGAAAAAACGTCAACTAAAAGATCAACGAGGAATCGACGTTTCTACGAAAATGGTGGATAGTAATATTATACCGTGTATCTGGAGCTGAAATGAATCGGACAAGTTGATAGAGTTCGGAGATCGCGAACCCGCTCATTTACCAAAGAACTCTGTTCTCAGAAAGGCAAAGCAGGAGCGCGAGAATATCAATTTCGGTTTCAAAGGAAAAAATCCGATGGAGAATATTCTAACCATGAAGTACGAGAGACATGCTGGTGCGATTCATTGCATTGGATTGGACCCTGTCTGCATCCACTACTGGACGCCACAGCAAATGGCTATCTACTTGGAAAACTCCTAACGTATTTGTATCGATGGCACCGGTTCCTTGATAAAAAAAATGCAGAAGCCAACGGGTGAACTTTGTCCTCACATTTATCTGTAGCGATGTGTATATCGTTCCACATATATTTTTACGATATTTAGTGCAAAATAATAACTTTTTTCATTTCAAAAATTTTAAAATTTTTCTGAGTGGAGACTTATATTTTATTAAACATATGAAGCTTTTAAAGCATCAGACCACTTTTTCTATTGTTAATTTTCGATTTTTGGTAAAAAATAATGTGGTGACTTGTGGAGATAATGAAAATGTTAAGATAAGAATTAAAAATGTAGCATTTTCATTAAATAGTAGATTATTTTTATAAAAACTTATCTAGAACGATAATTTTAATGGGTTTTTGAATTTTAAAAAAATTTTGTATGCATAAATTTCTGAAATTTCTGAAGTTAAAAGAAAGGTTTTCTTTATTTTTCTTTTATTTGAGAGAACATTGGTTTCATAACTATTTCTTTCGACTTTTACTATTAATCCTTTCCAAAGGTTATGAAGTTTGTAACGGATTTCAGCAATTTCTCGAATGTAATTTTTCGATTTTTTCTAAAAATAAAAATGTGGAGACTTGTGGAGAATTTAAAAATTTTAAGAAAAAATAAAAAAATTAACACTCTCACTAAAACCTATCAAATATCAAGATAGTTTTACAAAAACTAATCTAAGATCGATCATTTTTAAGGGATTTGTAGTTAAAAAAATAGTATGAAAAATTTCTCAAGTTGAAAGAAAAAACAATATTTTCAAGTAACTATATTTTTTTATTTTCTGTTGGGCACAATATTAGCTGTAGCACAAAATGTTTAAAGTTTTTTTTTTAAAATATCGATGACGTTCATTTGAATTTCAACGAAAAGTTTCTTATTAGTGGAAACTTGAATTTTTTCCGGAATTTTCTTTGGTATAGATTTTAAAGGCTTTTCTAAAGAAAATTTATATATTTGTTAAAAAAGAAAATAAAAGAGATTTGTGGAGACTTTCAAAATTTTACGATTTTTCAAAAATAAATATGAAAAAATATGTATATGGAATATTAGATTTTTTTTAGAAGAATTCGGGTTTTGTATGAAATTAATGAATTTTAGTGTAATGAGCCAGAACTTCTAATTTCCTGAAGAAAATTTATATTTTTGTTAAAAAAAATAATAGAGATTTGTGGAGACTTTCAAAATTTTACGATTTTTCAAAAATAAATATGAAAAAATATATATATAGAATATTAGATTTTTTTTAGAAGAATTCGGGTTTTGTATGAAATTAATGAATTTCAATGTAATGAGTCAGAACTTCTAAGTTATATTGCATCAAAAACTTATGCCGTTTTCTTTTCTGACAAAAAATGTCGCCCTTTTTTTGTCCTTTTTTGGAAAAGGGTATTTTTTCATATATTCTGAATTAAGAGCAACCTTATATTATATATCAATCGAAAGGTCTCAAAGTGTCGTGTTTATAAATGCAAAAAAAAAATTTATTTTTATCCTCTTGGAAGTCATAGGGTGAAAATATTCATAAAAGGGGAACAATGGGGAAATATTCTCACACTATGACCTGAAAGAAGTCAATGGCTGGAATTTTTTGTGATTTACGAGGGCTCGAATTTGAGACCTTTCGATTGATGTATAAGATAAGGTTGCCCTTAATTCAGAATATATAAAAAAGTACACTTTTCGAAAAAAGGGCAAAAAAGGGCGAAATTTTTTTTCAGAAAAGAAAACGGCATTAATTTCGTATTAATTCTCCATTTTTTTTATATATATAAACTGTTTTCTAAAAGGATTTTAAGGGCTATTAACAAAAACATTTGATATTTTAGTTAGAAATAAAAGCATAAAACTTTCTAAAAAT
Organism: Cordilura impudica; assembly: GCA_963682025.1. Lineage (NCBI taxonomy): Eukaryota > Metazoa > Arthropoda > Insecta > Diptera > Scathophagidae > Cordilura > Cordilura impudica. Next base: position 221,778,355 of record OY821519.1, on the reverse strand, counting down.
TTATGTTATTATAGAGTATTTCTAGGAGAAGTAATTTATGGGATTATTGAATTCTTAAAAATTAGCAGAAAAACTTCCGAAGCTCCATTTTTTTAAGGTTTAAATCATTCCAAATATTTTCATTTGGCTTTTTCCAAAAAATCTTTTAAAAAATTTACATTTATGTGAATTTAGTCTTACTAGCATAACCCAGCACTCGTAATTCGAGTGCAAATTATAGGAAATTTTATTTTTTCTTTAAATTTTTTTCTTTCGATGTCTTTTTAAATTTATATATAAAAAAAAATTATGATAATAAATAATTTTACAAGAGCCTATAGGTATGTTTATCAATTTTAGGCAATTCATAATTCAACACAGGGCATGTGATATACAATTGTAAGGAAATTCGATGAGTTGTGAATTGGCTAAAATTGATTAGCATACCTTTAGCCTCTTATAAAATTATTTATTATTATTTTATTTAATTTAATATATTTTTAACACATATTATATATAAATTTTAAAACGCTGCAGTTCTCCCCCATATGAACTATGACTATGCCAATTTTCACACTCCTCCGTGCCCGCATTATGCTTAGAAAGGGATGAACAGTTTTCTTCATGTATTAATTTATAGATTAATAATTTTCTTCCGTATTGCTGAAGACTCATATTTTAATAAAGAATTTTTGTAAAAAATGATTTAAAAGATTTTTGTAAAGAAATTTAGAAATTTTTTTGTATTTTTTTTTTTTTTCGAAAATTTCTTTACATTTGACCCACATAAACTTCAACAAATTAAACATCAAATGAAAGGTATTTAAAAGGCCTATACAAAAAGCATGTATGACATTCATGATTGTGCTTATATGCTCGTGTTAGTGCAACCCTTCTCCTTCATTACTCTTCGGGGATCTTTCCAGATATCTTATTTTTTCTGGGACAAATCATCCGTTTAAATTACTTATTTGGCGTTTTCGTTTCACTATTTCGCAAGAAAATAATATTAATATTTCTTTGCAACCGGATTATATTTTCATAGAGTTATTAAAAACGCTGAATTCGAATCGGACCTCAGAGTGGTGGTGGAATTATGTTAATTTTTCTAGAAATTCCATATTTTCAAATAGAAAATCATTGATCATGGTGAGGTGACGATCACCGTTAACCGTAACACGAGGTCCGTCTTCATTTTTGAAGAAAAAAAGGTCCGATGATGCCACCAGTGTACAAACCACACCAAACGGTGCATTTTTCTTGAAGTAATGGAGCTGTAGGGTGTGTTCTGAATTGCTCTCACTCCATATGCGGCAATTTTGTTTATTAACAAACCCGTTAAGCCAAAAATGACCTCACCGACTCAGTTACCAGCTGCTTTAGAGCCCAATCGGCGAAATAAGCGCGCATATGATTGTTTTGTCTTTAATTCTGGCACCAGCTGCATTCTGCGACCGACGACGAGTCGATATATATGGATCTTCTTCCACACTTTCGTTTATATTCTCTTCAAGTCGTCTATTAGTTGTGTTAATCTATTACTACAATTCCTATTGTAGTAATTAGAAAAAATATCTGGACTCCATAAAGTATATATATATTCTTGATTCATATAACAAGCGGAGTTGCTGCGGCGTTTTCGTCTGTCCATCCGTGGAACTCACGAACAAGCCCTCAACAGGTGGGTGGCTCATTTTTAGTGAATATGATTCTTTAACGTCTTAAGAAGGTTCCTATATGAAATCATCGAAATTGGTTCAGTACGTCCTGAGATATCAATGAAAATGTAAAAACGGACATGTCAGTAGTATTTAGTCCTAAAGCCGTCTTTTTTTATCAAGACACTTTTTCAAGTATATTGAAAGAATATCAAATCCTATAGTCATATTAAGTTAGAGATATTAAGAGATAAGCTATTTGAAGACAAGTCAGTAATGGGTTGCATCTTATGTAATATTGCTAGGATTTTGAGCGATGCTTAGTTTGCATTAATTTGCATTTGGAAGTTATTTCAGTAGGTATAATGCACGAAGTTAATATCGCTAAGGAGTTAAAGGTATCGCTTCCACTCTAGAGGTCGTGGTGTCGCATTAATAACCGAATGCGATTTTAATGGGATTCTATTACCTTTTTAAGACACGTCAGCGGTGTTTTTTTTATTGGCTGAAATTATTCTGGGACTTTAAAGAATATTCCTTAAGCCGTCTTTTCTTTTCCAAGACACCTTATCAGGAATATATTGAAGGAATATAAAAGCCTGTAGTTTTCGGTTACATTAAATGAGAGATATTAAGAGACATCTGATTGCCATTTGAGGATAAGTCAGATTTTGAAGACTGCTTCTAGAGTCGTCTTTATATGTTTTTTAAGTAAATTTATCAGGTGTAATGAATAGTTTTAACATCGCCAAAAAGTTAAGGCTATCAATGACTGGCGAATGACATGTCAGGTAGAAGTTATTGGTAAACTTATGCAAGTAATATTTCTTTGATTCTTGGGATTACAGTAAATTAGAGATAACGGAAAATACTAAAATGTAATGGGATGTGATTACCTTTTGAGGACATGTCAGCAATCTTAGATAAGGCTTTGAAGTTTGCATCTAGAGTTGTGTTTATTTGTCCTTTTCTTAAGTTACTTTATCACCTATAACGAGATAATCTAACACCGTTAAATAGCTAATGCTATCACTGCCACTTCAATGACACCTCATGTTGGAGTCAGCATTACATCTTTACAGGATAATTTCACGCAGTCTTGGGGTTACATTTAATTACAGATAATAAGATAAATGATTACCATTTGGGGACATGTATTAATTTTCGTGGGTTGAAATATTGATAAAAGTTCAAAGGAAGCCACCGAAACCATCTTTATTGTATATTTTTAACTAACTATATCAGCTATAATGCAAAAACTTAATACCGTTAGAAAGCTAATACCCATCACAGCCTCCTGAATGACATATCAGGTTGAGGGTATCGCTCTATTTATACAAGGTAATTTCATGAAGTCTTGAGGGGTGATATTAAGAAATAAGAAATTGTAATGAGATCTGGTAATCATTTGATGACATGTCAGTAGTGTTTTTTTTTTGTGAAATTATGAAATTATGAAAGTTTTTTGAAGTAAGTTCGTAAATTAGTTTTTAAATGGGGGGGGGGGGTAAAATCCAATTTCACAATACAATCACAAAAGCAGCGTAAGGGAAAATCGGTATGTGGTATATGTAAGTGTATTGGTGTATTTAGTAAGCAGAACCGCCGAGTTCGCTGTCTGTTTAGCAAAATCACAAATCATTTTCGTTAATTGTAAATATTCAAGCTATTGACCGCTAGGTGTGCTGTGTGTTTAACATGTTCACTAGCTTACAGAGTTGTTTTTTTTTAGTATTCAAGTATATACATATTTGGTATTGACAGCACTTTTTTAGTAATCAGAACCACTAGGTGTGCTGGGAGTTACAAAAGCTAAATACTAGGAAAACTTTAAAGAAGTCGAAAATAAACTTGGGTGTTTTTTAATTACTACAATTTCCTTTTCCACTTGTATTTCAGAAAATATCAATTGAATTTCAGAAAGTATCAATTGTATTTCAGAAAACATTAATTGATTTTCAGAAAATATCAATTGTATTTCAGAAAGTATCAATTGTATTTCAGAAAACATCAAATGTATTTCAGAAATTATCAAATGTATTTCAGAAAATATCAATTGAATTTCAGAAAGTATCAATTGTGTTTCTGAAATACATTTAATATTTATTGAAATACATGTGATACTTTCTGAAATACAATTGGAAAAGGTGTAGATGTTTACACATCTCCCCTGTGATCGGACTCACATTGATTTTTTTCTGTGTCTTGTTAAGTAACTTTATCAGAAATAATGAAGGATTTTACATTTTTAAATAACTAATGCTAGCAATGACGTCTGAATGGCATGTCAGGTGGAAGACATGGGCGAACTTATCGTGTGGAATACGGAATAGCGTAAGTGCGGTATTAAAAAAAAAAAACTATGCTGTTTATAAAAAACATTTTTATAGAAAATATAATATGTTTTTTGGAAAAATTATTAACACGTTTACATTGAACAATTAGTATTAAAAATGCCACTAAATGAATTGAATTTACATAAACTGATTTGCAAATTTTGTAAAGAAAATCCGTCCAAGAAGAAGATTGACATTTTTAGTAATTTCATGGAAATAAAAAAAAAACGTTTATCTATGAGACAGCAAACTTGATAAAGAATAATAAAAGTATATAAAGAAGACCTGGTTCGGGAAGGAAATATCAGGAAGGAAAAGTTCGCCGTAAATTAAAGGCTGAAACCGTGGGCCACAAATATCATTGTCACACAAACACAGTTAAGAAATATCTGGTGTTTATGGGGGTTCAGAAGAAAAAGAAAAAATTTAACCAGTCACAACTGAGAGACAAGAAAATTTTATAAAAATTAGACAACGTCTGTTTACTCAAAATTACTTCTCTGCAACCATTGAGTGCAAATATGTAATGGATGATGAATCCTACTTCACAGTGGAAGGGAATGAATGTCAAGCTAAGTATTAGATTTAATCTCCTTGAATATGAAGCATCCAAATTATTCATGTATATATTTATGACAAAAAGTTTTGTTGTGGTTGGCAATTACTGAGCGTGATGTCAGTAAACCAGGTTTTTTCTAGGGCGGCTCACAGTGGGATCGCTTCATACATTTCTTGGAAAAAACAGTATATGAAGAGCTCGTAGAACATTGAAATTTGGCCCAGATTCTTTTATTAACTCAATTAAGAAAAATTTAAAGTTTCATCAAAATTGACCGGGCCCATCGCCTCCCGCCCATATACCCCGTAAAGATTTTTTCGTCCCAAATTTTTATTTCTTTACCAAAAGTCAGTGTTATGAAGTTGAGATATCTGGAGAGTTTCATGGAAATCGGCGACGACCATCGCCCATCGCCCACAGTCCATATACCCGACAATGAATTTTTGGACCCAAATTTTTGTTTCTTCATTAAAAGTCTTGTAACTTGACTTAAGTTGTCATTATTATGAAGTAAAGATGTTTGCAAATATGCCACGCCCACCGCCCATGTAACCCAGAAAAAATTTTTATTTAAAAATGTTGTTGTTGTGATAAACCAAGGTTCAGAAAATACACACATCAAACACACAATATTCTGTTCTAAAGTAGCCAACACATATTTTTATTTTCATATCAACTAGAGGACCCCTGCTGCTCCGCAGCATTATATTATATTATATTAATTTTTATAATATAATACCAAAATTTGCCAAGAGAAGTTAACGTACAGTAATGCCAAAATATGCCAAGAGAAGTTAACGTACAGTAAAAGTAAAGTTGATTGTCCACGCATAACTTTCCTCAAACCCAACGAATTTGCCAAGAGAAGTTAACGTACAGTAATGCCAAAATATGCCAAGATAAGTTTACGTACAGCAAAAGTAAAGTTGATTCTCCACGCATAACTTTCCTCAAACCCAACGAATTTAAGCAGTTAATAGCTCAAAAGAAGGACCTTGATCCACTGAGTGTTCTTAGACCTATGTCAGCAGCCTACGTTAATTAGAACTCTAGTTATAGAGGTTTGAGAGGAGAAAAATATTGAAAAAAATCTTGAATGCAAAGTTTATTCATAAATTCTTTTAATATATAAGAATATGTGTGTTTCTAAATTTTGTACGGTGCTGGACACAATCATGACTGTGTTTCATTTTAATATTTCGTTACATAAACCAACATGTTTCTATCATGTATATTTTGTTTCGAACACACATAAACCACACAGATTTGAGTGTAGCTTTAATTTAAGTTCGTGTTCCTGCACATGTACTGCTAAAAAAAACAGAACTTGTTCTTGAACGTGTACATCTAAAAATTAAAACATTATCCACTCGCGATCGAAAAAATCTGAAACACTACTATAATAACGACAGCAATTGTCTCAACCAATTTTTTAAAAAAAATCTAAAATAATTCATTAGCAGTTATAAAAAAATAAAAATAAAAAGATATAATAAAAATAAAAAAGAATAAAAAAAATAAAAAGATAGTAATAAAATAGAAAACAGAGAAATTTTATATCTTATTTATGACTTAATTTCGATTTTTCCGATCGCGAGTTGATAATGTTTTAATTTTTAGATGTACGCGTTCAAGAACGTGTTCTGTTTTTTAACAGTACACGTGCAAGAATACGAACTTTTTTTTTTCAAAATTAATGTTTAAATCTATATTTTTCAAATATACTTACATCAAATAGATAGATTAGATAAAGAAGGCAGTTACTGCAGAGTTTCGTTTAGGTGATTTTGCCGTTTTTTTTAAACTTCTAGAAAAAAATTTCACTTAATTAAACAAAAAACTGCAAAACTGCATCATTATATTTTGGACGTTTTACACTCGCAAAACGAACTTTTTGGCAGCAAAATCCCACAGTGCGGCTTAGCTGTAAATGCAAACGTTTATAGTGAAATATTCGTTAAAAAAGTACCATGAAAATGAAAAAAAATTGTCCCACTACCATGGACAATTTAAATCGCAAAAATGCCAAATTTGTGCGGTAAGATAACCCACCCAACGTTCCCTAACTTAAAGCCATAGAAAGAAGAAGAGTTCATAGAAATGGATATCGAGCCAAAAATGTAAATTGCCTTATTCAGAAAATAAAGAAAGCTAAAAACTATAGGTACAAGCGGAATTCAGAGATCCATGGCTGAAGTAAGAAAAAAAATCGGATGACAAACCGCTATGGGATCAATATTTTTTTTTTTGGTAATTCTAGTCTTATCTTGTATCTCTTAAATAAATAAAAATTAATACCAAAATGCTTTGTTTACATATTTTCTCAAATATTTAGCCTTTTTCTGTATTTTTTGCCCATACGTTAAGCAGGATAATTTCTTAGAAATATTAAGAGCGAAACGATTGTAATGGTAGCTGCTTACCCATTGAGGATTTGCCAACATAGGTTGTTGAAACATTGTTATGACTTGTAAGGCAGCTTCTAGAGTCAGCTTAATATGTCTTTTTCAAGTAACTTTATCGGGGCTTCACATATTTTCTCAGACCAATGTTGCTAAGCCAAAAATCGGACAAACAATCAACAGAAAATCCCTATAATGTTTTATAACTTATATCTAAACTAATGCTAGCAATTATTATTGAATGGAATAACAAGTCTCTTCTAATTTCCTATTGGCTTTTAAATACATTAAATTTCTTTTTGTGTGACATCTCTTTGTGTTCTGAAAATTATTATCATCAGCAAATTAACCTAAATTTTAAATTTTCTCGTGCATATAAAATTGCCAGAAAACAGCTGCCAAATAGAATGCAATTAGTTTTGGTTTCATACGAACCAAAGTTCTTTTTTTTAGACATAATAATATTAACAAATTTTCCAAAAGTTTTTTATGGCAGTTTTCATATATTGTTCTTTATACGTTTTTCTTGGTGCAATTTTAGGTATTTTTTTTTTTTGGCAAATTACCACCCACTATATTGTAATAAGCAATTTAAAATTAATACTAATTTGTATAATTTCTTTTAAGTGTTAGTAGTTCACAGAAACACTTTTAGCATGCATACATTTTTACCACTACACACAAACAGGCACTTAGGTATACATACTTAGGCAAACAGTTGAGAGTAAAACTTCTAGTGACTAGGAAATTTAATTTAGGGCTTCATTTATGTTTGCAATTAAAAAAAATTTAATATTATGCAAATATTAATTGCCAAAACTAAAAATAGCTTAAGATGAGATTCGAATTTCATATAAAATCATTATCGATTTCTTTGCAAACAGTAAATTTCGCTGGGTTATAATGTCCTCAAGTTGCTTACAAACTGTTTATGTGTTTGCGGTTTCTAACATGACCTACTTAGTTGAAAGTTGGAAAAACATTTTGCTTCTTTTTTCACGCAAATAAAGAGAATTTTTAAAAAATGTTTATAGTTTGGTTGATTTGGGAGAGGCAACGTAGCTAAAATAGCACCAGCAGCAATAGCAAATTAACAAAATAAATAAAGCGTTAAATTAGTTTAGTTAGTTGGCTAAGTGAAATAGAAGCGAAATTTGAAGCAAAAGAAAACGAAATCGTTAAATACTGCACAGGATTTTTTTTTTCTTTTTTGGGAATTTCTAGTTGCTTGAACTCAAATTCTGTTGAAAGGCTTAGGTAAATGATTTCTCTTTTTGGTGTCGCAGAAACTTCGAAAATCCTTTAAGTATGCAGTAATTTGTTGAAAAATAAAATTAATGACAATGGCTAGTTAAACAAACCTTCATTAGTCGTTAATCCTTAAAAAATATGCATTATTTAAATGGTGTTATTGTTTTAGCGAGCCATGACCAAATAGCTGGCTTAAGTGCTGGGATTTGAATTTGGTTTTTTATGAAAATCGATCATTTGCAGCATCTACAAAAATTTCATAGGTATACGAAGTACCATTACGAATTTACTGCAAAATCGGTTTTAACTTAAGTGCACATTTTCATTGTTTTTACATAGAAAATTAAAAAAAAAGTTTCCTCTAAAACATTTTGATTTTGCCACTAAAGCTATTTTCACGGTCATGGCTCAATATAATTAAGGAAAAAATCAAATCAGAAACTTAAATCAATTTTATTGAAATCAAAGGAATAAAAATATTGTAAAATTTTATAAAAAGCCGGTGCAAAAGTACAGCCTATATGAGCGATTGAACTTTAAAAATAAAAAAAAGTCATTAATTTTTGAAAAACTAGCATAACCCAGCACTCGAAATTCAAGTGCAAATTCTAGAAAATTTTATTTTTTCTTAAAATTTTTTTCTTTCAATGTTTTTTTTTTTAAATCTATATATATGAAAAATGTATGATAGTAAATAATTTTATAAGAGCCTAAAGGTATGCTAATCAATTCTAGGCAATTCGCAATTCAACAAAGGGCGTGTGATATACAATTATAATGAAATTCGATGAATTGGTGAGTTGCCGAAAATTTATTAACATACCTTTAGGCTCTTACAAACTTATTTATTACATATTAATATTCAATTTGATTTAATTTAATATATTTTTAGCACATATTATACATAAATTTTCAAATTCTACACTTCTCCTCCATATGAGCTATAATTATTCCAATTTTCACATTCCTACATGCCGGCATTATGCTTAAAAAAGGGATGAAAATAATTTTCCTTTACGCATTGATATATATATAAGAAAAAATATTTGCTCCATGGCAACCTCTCTAATATGTAAAAGTGCAATATGTAGAATGTATAAACCATACATCATAAACTAAGAATGATAGAAACTAGAAGTATAAATGCATAAATATTCTAAATTCAAAAATAACGATTGTGTGTTTGATAGTGTTGTATATTCTGAGATTAAAAGGAAAGTCAAAGCTGTATGGAATAAAACTGAATCTTATCCACGCTGCTCGTAGCTGAGTGTATTAAAAGCACATGGCCCAAGAACGAGTGTATGTGAGATAGACGTAGGTTCAAACCTCACGGCCGCCCTAAGAAGAAGCCAAATTTTACATAGAAATAATCTAATCAATAATAACATAACAATTATTATAATGATTTATATTGATTTATAGAAAATAATAAAATTAATTATTACAATGTTTAATGCAATCATTCATGATGGCTTAAATGACAGAAACCAGTCCTATTAAGAAGCAGAGTAGTTATTAATTTTAAAAATATAGGCTTTCTTCTTCTTTGCCACGCACCCTTAAAAACCTTAAAAAAATATATATTTAATTTTTCTTTTCACAAGTCCCTAGAAGTAGACTCATGTTTTTATAAATAAATTTTAGGGGCTCTAATAACAAATTTCATGAATTTTAAAAATTTTGATCAAGAAAAACTTTTTAAAAGGTCATGTTTTTATACAAACGACACTATTAAAGTTAAGTAAATTTTAGAGTTTCTAACAAAACAAATTTCATGAATTTTAAAAATTTTGCTAAGGATTTTTTTTAAGGCCCCTAGTAGCATACTGCGATCAGATAAACATTATGAACTATCGTAAATAATTTTGTATGAAAGCTAATATGTGCACTAGGGCGTTTCATCAAAAAGGTTTTTCCCCTAATTTTTGCAACTATTGGAGCGGAATATGAATTCTGATGGGCCGAAGGTTTTTCGCTATAGGAAATATTTCAGATGTATACTCATGTTTTTATAATAAAGACAATATAAAAGTGAATTAAACTTTAGAGTTCATAAAAAAATTTCATGAATTTTAAAATATTACTAGCACATTCCAGCCCTCGAAATTCGAGTGCAAATTCTAGGAAATTTTATTCTTTCATTAAATAAAGACCCTAAAGGTATGCTAATCAATTATAGCCAATTCACAAATCAACACAAAAAAAAAAAACAAACTGATTTTTATTACAAACGCATTAACAAATTTAATAAACACACACATAGCATTGTATAATTTTATGTATGTGTAAGTAGCAACTTTAAATGCAATTACTCAAAATAAAGAAAAAAATTTAAAAATCTGTAAATCTGCAAAACGGCTAAAAAGAAATACCTTTCAAATAATATACGTTTGCTCAAAATCGGGATAAAACGGTAGAACAAAACATCGGTCACAAGAAATCACCTGGCCTATTAATATTATAGATTTAAGAAATAATATTAAAATTTTTTTAAAATCAACCTATATAGAATTATATACATATTTCTACAGCTTCGACCCTTATCGAGTTCTATCATATGAAAATTATTAGGTTTTTTTTCTAATTTTTACAACTCTTCGAGCGGAATATGAATTCTTATGGGCCAAAAATTTTTGCCAAAGAAAAAATATCTTAATATATTTTAAAAGATCCCTAGAAATATACCTATGTTTTTATGCTGAGACACTGTAAAAGTTAAGTAAATTATAGAAAATATACTCATATTTCTACAGCTTCGATACTTAACGAGTTCCATCATCTGAAAATTATGAATTATCGTAGGCAATTATTTAGGGCTTTTTACCAAATAGGTTTTTTCTAATTTTTGCAAATCTTAGAGCGAGATATTAATTCTTATGGGCCAAAACTTTTTTGCTAAAGAAGATTCTTTTAAGAATTTTTTTTAAAAAGTCCCTAGTAGTATACACATATTTTTATACTAATTACAATCTAAAAGTTAACAAAATTTTAGGGTTATAAAAGAAATTTGTTAGCTTTGTATACTCATGTTTTTACAGCTTCAATACTTAACGAGATCGAGCTTATAAAAATTATGAATATAGTAAATTATTTCGTATCAAAGCTAATATGTGCATATAGCGTGGATGACTTGCACATTTGGGTCATATGCGACCCCAGGTCGAAAAGGGTTAATGGGGTCATATTATTTTTTCAGAAACCCTAGGTTTTAAGATAAAACTAGCAGATACCAGCCCTCAAAATTCGAGTGCAAATTCTAGCAAACTTCATTTTTTCAATATAAAATAGCAGATTCCAGCCCTCGAAATTCGAGTGCAAATTCTTGGAAACTTTATTTTTTCATTAAATAAAGATCCTAAAGGTATGCTAATTAATTATAGCCAATTCACAAATCAACACAAAAAAACAAACTCATTTTTATTACAAACACATTAACAAATATAATAAAAACACACATAGCATTGTATAACTTTATGTATGTGTTTGTAGCAACTTTAAATGCAATTTACTCAAATTAGAGGAAAAAATTTTAAAATCTATAAATCTGCAAAACGGCTAAAAAGAAATACCTTTCAAATAATATACGTTTGGTCAAAATCGGTATAAAACGGTAGAACAAAACATCGGTCACAAGACATCGCCTAGCCTATTAATATTATAGATTTAAGAAATAATATTAAAATTTTTTTAAAAAGCACCTATATATTAAAGCCCCTAGAACTATACACATATTTCTACAGCCTCGACCCTTATCGAGTTCTATAATATGAAAATTATTAGGTTTTTTCTAGTTTTTACAACTCTTCGAGCGGAATATTAATTCTTATGGGCCAAAAGATTTTTGCCCAAGAAAAAATATCTTAATATATTTTAAAGGATCCCTAGAAATATACCCATGTTTTTATGTTGAGACACTGTAAAAGTTAAGTAAATTATAGTGTTTCTAGCAAAAAAAAAAAAAAAAAAAAAAAAAAATCTGAATTTTAAAATATTGCTTAAGAATTAATGATTAAAGCCCCCAGAAATATACTCATATTTCTACAGCTTCGATACTGAACGAGTTCCATCATCTGAAAATTATGAATTATCGTAAATAATTTTGTATCAAAGCCAATATGTATACTAGGGCATTTTACCAAATAGGTTTTTTCTAATTTTTGCAAATCTTAGAGCGAGATATTAATTCTTATGGGCCAAAACTTATTTGCTAAAGAAGATTCTTTTAAGAATTTTTTTTAAAAAGTCCCTAGTAGTATACTCATATTTTTATACTAATTACAATCTAAAAGTTAACAAAATTTTAGGGTTATAAAAAAAATTTGTTAGCTTTGTATACTCATGTTTTTACAGCTTCAATACTTAACGAGATCGAGCATATAAAAATTATGAATGTAGTAAATTATTTCGTATCAAAGCTAATATGTGCATATAGCGTGGATGACTTGCACATTTGGGTCATATGCGACCCCAAGTCGAAAAGGGTTAGTGGGGTCATATTAATTTTTCAGAAACCCTAGGTTTTAAGATAAAACTAGCAGATTCCAGCCCTCAAAATTCGAGTGCAAATTCTAGTAAACTTTATTTTTTCAAGGTAAAATAGCAGATTCCAGCCCGCGAAATTCGAGTGCAAATTCTTGGAAACTTTTTTTTCATTAAATAAAGATCCTAAAGGTATGCTAATTAATTATAGCCAATTCACAAATCAACACAAAAAAACAAACTCATTTTTATTACAAACACATTAACAAATTTAATAAAAACACACATAGCATTGTATAATTTTATGTATGTATAAGTAGCAACTTTAACTACAATTACTCAAAATAAAGAAACAAATTTAAAAATCTGTAAATCTGCAAATCGCATAAAAAGAAATACCTTTCAATTAATATACGTTTGGTCAAAATCGGGATAAAACGGTAGAACAAAACATCGGTCACAAGAAATCGCCTAGCCTATTAATATTATAGATATAACATTTAAAAGTAGAAAACTGATAAATTTTTGATGCAAAGTATTTAGAAAGAGTGCATTTAGAGAATATTTTACAAAAATCACATTTTTCTCGAAATCCACAAAAAAAAAATTCTTAGTAAAAAAAAAAAACTCTGGCAGAGGAATTTACTTAAAAATTCACACAGTTAATCTCTAACATATCTCTAACAAAACTCTAAAGTGCCAGATTCATTTTTTTAAATTTTGTTTAAGAAAATTTTTTTTTTATCAAAAAAATATTCCATCTTTGGTCTCATTTAACAACGTGGTAATAAAACAATACTTCATATCTGAGTACTTATAGGTATAGAGACCAACAAAAAATTATGACTTTAATCAATTTGTTAAAGTTGGAAAAATGTTCATCACATTTCATGACCTAGAGTTTTATGGCGCAAAAGTGGTCTGGGGCATTTGTTATTTCTTGGCGAGTTTTCATTCGATTTTGAAGTCATGTAGCTTTTCAAAAGATAATTTAGTACTGATATCGATTCATATAACAACTTGTCGAAAAAATTTAGCTATAGAACGAAATTTTCGTAAAATCTGAAAAATCCATATTTTCCCCATATAAACACACATGAAATTTTCAGTAGCGTTGAGGCACCTCTACTTTTTTTTTATTTGACCCAAAACTTTGTATTTCTCAGTTTTTTTTTTGCTATTAGCATATTTCTAGGGGGTGAGTCCGAGAGTTTGAACACTTTTTTTTAGTAATGTACACTAGGGCCTTTTATCAAATTTTTATTTTTATTTTTACAACTCTTAAAGCGGAAAATGAATTCTTATGGGTCAAAAGATGTTTTAGAAATTATTCGAATTCTTCAAAAATCTGCAAGGGATCGATGTAATCGTATGAAACATATTTTTTTTTTATTTTTTCTCTGGTGCTGTATTTTTATTTTCATTCTTGTGGAAATTTTTTAAACATATTTTAAAAAACGTTAACATATTTTAAACTTTGTTTATTTAAAGGCAAATTTGTTAAAATTACATTTTCTTTATTTATTAAAATAAAATAAACAAAAATTTGTTAGTAGTCCGTAAACATATTTGAGAGAGTTGCTGCCTGAAACATTTTGGCCTTTGTATGTTTTTTCTTGGGATTTCCATCTTTATAGCGATCCGTCCGTCTGTCTGTATGCTGAAATCACGCTCAATCACAAAATAAATCATTTATCGGTGTAAAGCTGGGATAATATTGTTTGCCGTTATTTCGCTCAAGTTGGTATTAAAAATGGGTTTAATAAGACATCATTGGGCCTAGATATGGCCTAATGTATGGAGATACTTCTAAAAAATTCTAAAAATTCAAAAAATGTTTGTAATAATATAGAAACCGAGTTCATCAAATTGTTTCCTTTGCAAATATTTTGCAATAAGTCCAGATATTAATGGAAACATAAAACCCAGGTGGAGGGAATCAAAGATTCGACATAGCCGAAGTTAATACTCGTGGTTTAATTTGTTTGTACTAATAAGGATTTAGTTATTAATTATATAGCTAAGAAACAGTTACCGATCGATGTAATATTAATAAGATCTATTTCTTGTTGTACTGCATTCTTCAAATCTTTCATAACGAATGTCAGTTCTATTTATGTAAAAACTGTAAAATTTCCTTGAAAACAATTGAAAGTTAAAATAATCTGTGAATTATATTAAAATTCTTTGTAAAATTTGTACAAAGTTGCTAAAATCAGGAAAACATTGTTATATTTCAAATTGTATAAATTAAAATTTGGAATCAACTTGAGAAAATCTTGATTTTTAATATATGGCTTTTTGAAGTGCTAAAATATAATTTAAAAAAGAATAAACTTTTTCATTTAAATCCACTTGTATCGTTATGGCTTTGTTATTAAAGAAATATTTAAATTGGTCAAGGTTTCAAAAATTTGTATTTGGAGGATTTCATTAAAAATAATTTCGTTGTCATGAGTTCATTTAATTTTTTTTCTCCACATTTTTTTATTATCTTCTTTAGCTTTTCTATAATATTTTTTTGTTTGTATGTTTGAGTAAAATATTTAGAGGTCTTGGTTTTTTATTTATATTTTTTTGATACTTATTTTGTTAGATATATATATTTTTTTAACTTTTACAAAATTATTGTGTATGTTAAAATGCTGGTGTTTTTTACTACTCTTTGGAGACTCGTAAAGTATGAAAACTTGTTAAAGTTTGTTAGAATTTTCCAACATTTTAAGTGTTGTTTTTCCTAGTTTTATTTTACTTTACTCGTGCAAATATACACTTTACTCTATATAGACATTGTTAAAGAAATATTTTTGACGGACATATTCCCCAAAGATTTTTTATATAAACAAAAAAAAAAAAAAAAGCGATAGGAGAAAAAAGAATACAATAATCAAAAAAAAAAAACCAAAAAAAAAAATTACGGCCTTTATAAAGTATCATAACAAGTTATATTTTTTTACAGCATACTTTAAGGGAGGTTAAGGCTAAAGTTTATAGCCTTTATAGAGAGGCTCATATGTTTAAGAAGATGTTTTTTTTAACATTTATACATATTACAAGAATATGTTCTCGTTTGTTTTAGTAACATGAAAAATATTGTTGGAAAGTTTTATGTGTTAAGAAAATTACTCATATAAAAACTTTGAAATTATTTTAAACTATAAAAAAAATTTTATGATTTTTAGTTCTTAAATGCTCTACAGACTGAAAAAGTAAGAAAATTTCAAAAATTAACGATAATTTTATTATTTGCAGTTTCCTTTTATTCTTTCTTGTCTTACTTTCAAGGAATTAAACTAAGTCAACCTCTTTTCGCATGATACAAAAAAAGTAAACTTATGCCTTAATGACCATAAAAATCTACTACGACTACTACAACAATAAAACATTGTTCACCAAAAGTTGTTTGACTCTTTTTAGAGCACAATGTACCTGCAATAATGTTGTCGTTTGCTGTTGGTGGTGGTTGTTAAAAAAGGCTTAAACTACTAAAATTTTTTCACAAAAAAAAAAAAAAAAAAAAATATTTCTATATATTTGCTTTATTTATAATTTTGCAATATGCTGAACCAAAAAAAAAAAAAGAAAAACGTTTTTATAAACTGTAAAGCACATTAAAAGGGTCGTTACACGTAACCAGGATATTAATAGAGACACTATAGTTAATTCTGTTTTATGGCCAAAACTAGAGCAGCAGATGAGGCGCAGGAAGTGGCACAAAAACATGGCATAAATAATGGTTATTACCAGGAAATAGAGAATAATTTTTGCTTTTAGTTTTTTGTTTTAATTGCAGTTGCGAGTTTTCTTTTTAAAGAATTCATACATAAAATTTATAAAATTGTGAGAATATACGCGTATTATAACAAAAATGTTTAATGACTCCTATAACTATGCTATGGTTACTGAATGGAAATTTTATTACATTCTATAAGTAGGCGTTATTAATTTGTAGGATTTTTAAAAATTACTGGTTCATATTGAAGTTAAAGCATAAGAGTTATATGTCCTAAATAAGAACGATCGAAAGCTTCTCAGCTAAGAAAATATTCATGTCAGGACACAACTTTGATGAATGCCGACTTACAGCTGGATGTATGCTGATCTATAATATTAATAGGCTAGGCGATTTCTTGTTACCGATGCTACTGCGTCAGTTTAAATCCTATTTTGACCACACATACCTCATTTGAAATGTAGATTTACAGATTTTTAAATTTAAAATTTTTTTTGGAGTAAACTGCATTTAAAGTTGCTGCTAACACATACATAATATTACACAATGCTTTATTAAATTTTGTAATGTGTTTGTAATAAAAATGAGTTTGTTTTTTTGTGTTGATTTGTGAATTGGCTATAATTGATTAGCATACCTTTAGGGTCTTTATTTAATGAAAAAATAAAATATCCTAGAATTTGCACTCGAATTTCGAGGGCTGGAATCTGCTTGTAATAATCAAACGGCGTCCTAATAATTTAAATAAATGTTGAACGACAATCTCTTGAAATGTGGTGCAAAAAAAAGTTGATGTCATAAGTGACAAATCTGCAGGGTCACTGACATGTCATTAATTGTTTAAAAGTTTACATAAAATTTACAACAGTTTTAGTTTTTTTAAACTAAATAATTGCTAGTTAGTTGTGACCTAGACTATGTAATAGTATTTTGTGTTATCGAGTTCATAAACCATTTATTATATTTTATCAAGTATTTAAACCAGTTATACGATATCGGTAATAATTATAAACGCTTAGGCTGCATTACAGACTCAGTCAGTCAGTGTTGAGTGTAAATATATTAAGCATTATTTTCGAACCGTTGATGTAGTTACAAATAATGCGAGAGTTCATGTAACTTTTTGGTTAGAAACTAAGCTATTATTTGCCCAGGCTATTATAATTTATATAAAATTTCTTCCTTTATTTATAAAGACTACGAAATAAATATTTAAAATGTATCAAATTGTAGTTTTAGCAAGAAATAAATCTTCTGTTTATTCATAAGGATTAAAGCTTTCAAAGTTTTTCCAATAAAGCTTCTTTGAAAATAATTCATTATAATGTTTATAAAATCAAATATCGATTAGATGTTGAAACTATACTAGGGTTCATTTATTATATATCCAATAAGTAGGCTTTTTTCAAAATATTAAAAAAAAAACCTAATTATTAGGGTTCCTTTATTGTATTTCAGTCTATAAGTAGTTAACAGTAGTTTAAGCTGAATTTATAATGTTAATAAGCAAGGTGATTTCTTGTGACATCTCCTAAACTCTCAGTTACCAACCGATTTTGATTAAAAATATACCATTTGAAAGGTATTTCTTTACAGATGTACACCATTGGGTACATTTTTTTGTAGTAATAATCCTTTAAATTTGCTACTAACACATACAAAAATTGCTTCAAATAAAAAACTATGCAATGCTGTGTGTTTGTTTAACATACCTTTGAGCTCTTATATAACGTTACTAACAAACCCAATTATATATTTATGGTTTTCTGGAATAACCGCGTATGTCAATTTTTGTCAGTTTTGAGTTAACCATGCCAAATATATTAATTTTTAACGCTCTTTACATGTGTTAAATTTTTTTTTTGACCATATTGACCATTTCTGAGTTTTTTCTTTAAATAACGACGTATATCAACCTACGTTTGATCGCTGACAAATTAATTTCTCAGAAAATGACACATAGCGACATACGTTGTTATTAATGGAAAAAGAAATGCAAAATAATATTGGATTATTTTTCAGTTTATAACCACTTATAAAAACTTATGTGTTTATTTCCGTGATTTTTGTCACTATTATTCTTGATACGTTGTTATATTCTCATCCTAAATCCCGTTAATTTTTTGTTGACGAACAAAAGAATCCATTTTTCAAGCAACAACAGCTTATGTCTACATGGGTGGTTGCATTGATAGTTTTCTTTTTCAAAGAAAACGACGTTTGTCGACATAAGTTGTTTTATCTGCACACAGTTTAAGTGTAATTTACATATTGTTTTTTCGTCCTTCTCTAGGATCTATTCCTCTGAAGATTTTTGACTCAAAATTTTATATAAAGTATTTATTGCCCATATCTACAGGACTGTTGAATCAAAAGCTCTAAAATCTTTATATCGAGTCTATAATTTCAAATATGACGTTTTTTGGCTCCCCTGAACACTTTGATTTTATGACATACGCGGTTATTCTAGAAAACCACAGATATCTTCTGTATGTTCAACAAATATCTGTATTGAATTTTAATGAATTTTAGTTAGGTTTTCAGAATTTAATGAACTTTATTTAAATACTCATTCATTTTTTTATATATATTGATTATAAAAACATTCAAAGATAAAAATTGATTGAAAAAATTAAATATTCTGGAATTTGCTCTAGAATTTGGAGTGCTCTGATAGTTATTATAAATAAGCCTAGATCTCAAACTTTTAAAACTTTTATATGGATGAGTCACTTGCTTTTTAAAAATTTATATTTTAATATAGTTTGAAAGATATATGAACAATATTACTTCTGTGTTTAAAATCCTTGAACTTTTAAAGCTGTTGTTTTGAAAAAATTGAAAAAGCTTTATAATATAAAGTTTTCTGTAATTTCAAAGCTACGATTATATCAACATTACGTCCGTGTTGAAAGATTTCCAAGCTATAGTTTTATGGTTCTTTAATTTTGTAACTAATTCATTATAATGTTTATAAAAAACCACAGAATAAAGTGGCCATTAAATATACATTTGGCTTCCATCTAGGTTTTTAAAAAACTATTTTTTAAATAAATACCTGAGTTGTTAAATACTGTTGTTTATGCTGAATTATTATTACTAGCAGATTCCAGCCCTCGAAATTTGAGCGCAAATTCTAGGAAATTTTATTTTTTCAGTAAATAAAGACCCTAAAGGTATTCTAATCAATTATACCCAATTCACAAATCAATGCAAAAAACAAACTCATTTTTATTACAAACACATTAACAAATTTAATAAACACACACATAGCATTGTATAATTTTATGTATGTGTTAGTAGCAACTTTAAATGCAATTTACTCAAAATAAAGGACAAAATTTAAAAATCTGTAAATCTAGTGAACAGCTAAAAAGAAATACCTTTCAAATAATATACGTTTGGTCAAAATCGTGATTAAACGGTAGAACAAAACATCAGTCACAAGAAATCGCCTATTAATATTATAGATGAAAGTTCGAAGAAATATATTTTTTTAAGCTTTTATATTCATAAAGCTTTACTTTGTTTAACTTTTCTTATTTTTTTATATAACTTGAAAGCTATATCAACAATATTTCGAACAGCTTTTAAACCCAAGATATACTATAAATCTTTGAATGTATTAACGTTAGTAAAGCTTTCTTTTATTAAAATTTCTATATTTATCTTTTTGAACGAGTATTAAATTAAAAATATTTTATTTATATATTTTATTTAAAAGCAAATTTTAAAGCTTACAAGCTATAAATTTTGGATTTTAGTTTAGTTATATTTTTATAAAGCTTTTAATGATTTAAAACATTGTTAAAACTTTTAAAGCTTTTACAATATAATTTTATTTATTAGAGCTTTTAAAATTTGTCTTTATTATTTTGTGATATTTTTCTTGATGCTTATAAATTTGTAGATAACTTTCAGTATTGTCAAAACATCATTTATGAAGCTTAATTCTTAATGCCACTTTATAAAGCTTTGTTAAAGTGTTGTTCAAGAGTTTGGAAATTATTTAATTTGCAACTTAATTACACTTTCGTACATTTTAAAAACTCAAATGCATAATGCATAACTCTTATATTTCAAAAGCTTTTAAATCCCCCAATACATACCTTATATTTTGTTAAGGCTTTGTTGGAACGAAATCTATTTTTGCATTATCCTTTTTTAATGTGTTAGCCCCGGTTTACCCTATGAAATTGTTCTTTATGAAACTGTTTTTAATTCTCTTCTAAACTTTCTTCCGTGTCTATAGACTGACATTTTTTAAATAAAATTCAATATTTTTTCATGTTTACTTCAAGATTATTTTTCTCGTTTGGCATTTCCAGAAAAAAAAATTTTTATTATTTTTTAACTTAAATTTCCCTTTTGTTGATTGATTTTGTTTTTTGGTTTTTCTTTTAATTTTTTATTTTTAAGTTTTATTTAATTCAAATTAACTGTAATCTATTTCAATTTATTAATTTTTTAACACAAATTTTTGCTGTCACAATCACGAACGAAAATAAAAATAAAAGAAAACAATAAATAATTTCACTACGAATTAAAAAACGTAAGAGAACCTCCGAGTACATGAAAGCATGTATCTCATGCCATTCTTTTCTCCCCTCTCACCTATAAACTCAGATTTTTTGAAAGAAAAATTTACAAAAGTGTGAACTGGGACTTAAACCTATGTAAGAATTGAAATAATTTTTACGTTATCCTCTTTTTATATTGATTTTTTTTTTTAATTAACTATTTTTAGCTGATTAAAGTTTCTACGGATCAATATGTTTTTTCTAACCGCATATATTTGTCCATTTCTTTAAAAAAATGTTTTTTGGTATGTACGTAGAACCACTTTTAGCATATGCCGAGAACTTAAACTTGGTACAGAGGTTTTTTCTGCATGATAAATTAAACGAATAAAATTGGAGCCCAAAAATTCCGTGCAAAACTCTGAAAAGCGGGAAAAGTCATAATTTTTTAAACCGATTTAATAAGTCCTAAATCCGTTTCAGGAACTATGAAGAACTATTTGATTTTTCCTGAATTTTTTTCGAGAAAAAACATTTTTAAAATTCTTCTTGTGTGACTGGATACACAAAAAGTCGTTAAACATGGGCAAACAGTTTTATTTCAAACAAAAAACTAATTAAGGTTAGGCAGATAAGAAAATAAGTAAAAACAAGAATATGATTCAACTGAAATCTATTTTAAAATCTTTTATGAAGCTTTTCAGTAAGGCCCTTAATCTATACTAGCAGATTCCAGCGCTCGAAATTCGTGTGCAATTTCTAGGCAGCTTTATTTTCAACTTAGCCAATTCACAAACCAACACTTTTACTCATTAACAAACACATTAACAAATTTAATAAAACACACATATCATATGTATAATTTGATGTATGTGTTAGTAGCAATTTTAAGTTCAATTTACTGAAAATAAAGGAAAAAATTTAAAAATCTGTAAGTCTGTAAAACGGCTAAAAAGAAATACCATTCAAATAATATACGTTTGGTCAAAATCGGGATAAAACGGTAGAACAAAACATCGGTCACAAGAAATCGCCTAGCCTATTAATGTTATAGATATCTGTGGTCACAAGCGATAACTGCCTAAGTCGACTTAAGAATGATTTAAGTTATGTATGCTGCCATATTCTACTAAAAACACTTTATATTTAGGTGATATCCCCATATCTCTAACACTGTTTATTAAAAAGCTATTAATGAAAACATACTGTACTAAGTCGTAATAAAGTCGCATTACATTTATACAGAGTTCAGAAAAAAATACACACCGAATAAAAAACTCGTACATATATGTAAACAAACATAACTTAGACCAACACACACATATTTTTATTTTCATATCAATTATGTGCGTTTCTAAATTTTCTACGGTGCGCAACACAATCATGACTGTGTTCGTTTTAATATTTCGTTATTTACACGAACATTTTTGTATCACGTACTTTTTGTTTCGATCACACATAAACCACACATATTGGAGTGTTGCTTTATTTGAAGTTCGTGTTCTGGTACGTGTACTGAAAAAAAAAAAACAGAACATGGACAATAAACAGGTTCGAGTTCAGTTATATTTTCAATCGTGTTGTGGCTCGTGTACTAAGAAAAAACAGAACATGTACAATAAACAGGTTCGAGTTCAGTTATATTTTAAGTCGTGTTCAGGCTCGTGTACTAAAAAAAAAACAGAACATGTACAATAAACAGGTTCGAGTTCAGTTATATTTTAAGTCGTGTTCTGGCTCGTGTACTAAGAAAAAATAGAACATGTACAATAAACAGGTTCGAGTTCAGTTATATTTTAAATTCGTGTTCTGGTTCTTATACTACGAAAAATTGAAACATCAATTCGCGATCTGATACACCCCGATAAAAACGACAACAATTATTTCAACCAAATTTATTAAAATTTTATTGACCTTTTTTATGACTTACGTTGAAATTGTTTACAATTGTCAAATATTTTAAAATTTTATTGGCCATTTTTTGTGATTTACGTTGAAATTATTTACAATTGTTTTTATTGACTGGTTTTTATTTTAATAAAAGATGGTAATAAAATACTAAAGACACAAAAACTATTTAGCATCATAAAAGTTACACTTGTTGGTTGTTAGGTTTTTTTGCATTACATGTTCTATTTTTTCTTAGTACACGAGCCTGAACATGACTTAAAATATAACTGAACTCGAACTTGTTTATTGTACATGTTCTGTTTTTTCTTAGTACACGAGCCACAACACGACTTAAAATATAACTGAACTCGAACCTGTTTATTGTACATGTTCTGTTTTTTTTTCAGTACACGTACCAGAACACGAACTTCAAATAAAGCAACACTCCAATATGTGTGGTTTATGTGTGATCGAAACAAAAAGTACGTGATACAAAGATGTTCGTGTAAATAACGAAATATTAAAACGAACACAGTCATGATTGTGTTGGGCACCGTAGAAAATTTAGAAACGCACATAATTGATATGAAAATAAAGATATGTGTTGGCTGCTTTTGAACAGAACATTGTGTGTTTCATGTGTGTATTTTCTGAACCTTGCATTTATATAACATTTTTTTTATAGAAAGCATGTTTTCGAGTTAGGTGGGTAATTTTTGTGACCACAGATATTAATACGTGAAGATAAATTTTTTCATTCCTTTTTAAGCATTATGCGGGCAAGGAGGAGTCTGTAAAATTTATGTATAATATGTGTTAAAAATATATCCATAATATTAATAGGCTAGGCAATTTCTTGTGACCGAAATTTTGTTCTACCGTTTTATCCCGATTTTGACCAAACGTATATTATTTGAAAGGTATTTCTCTTTAGACGTTTTGCAGATTTACAGATTTTTAAATTTTTTCCATTATTTTGAGAAAATTGCATTTAAAGTTGCTACTAACACACACATAAAATTATACAATGGTATGTGTGTGTTTATTAGATTTGTTAATGTGTTTGTTAAAAAAATGACTTTGTTGTTTTTTGTGTTGATTTGTGAATTGGCTATAATTGATTAGCATACCTTTATGCTCTTATATATAAAATATTTATCATAAATTTTTTATATATAGAGATTAAAAAAACATTAAAAGAAAAAAATTAAAAAAAAAAAGTAAAATTTCCTGGAATTTGCACTCAAATTTCGAGTGCTGGGTTATGCCAGTATTAATAAATATGTAAAACACAAGTTTGTGAAAAAAAAACTGAGACCAACCGTGAAAAGAAGAAAATATATATTTTTTTATTCCGTTTAAACCCGGGGCTCTTATTTTAATGGATCGAACTGACTGAAATGGTAAACACCTTAACGGAAATCTGTGTTATGTTTCCAAAACAAAAAATCTGTGCCCGCTGTTAAAAAAAGTAAGAAAACTGTAGTAGGTCTAGACAATACCATGAGTTTCGAGAGAGGGTCTTGCATTCAACTTTGCTGACGCAATAACTGGCTATAGAAAATAAGTATAAACCAAATTTTAGTGCTATTATTATTAATTTGTGGCATGCTGATATTAAAAAGTAGATACCTGATGTTATTTTTATTTGGGGACCAGTTCAATTAATGGACCGATTATAACCATATTTAGTGAAGTCACTTAATTTTCTTAGAAATATATATAATCCAAATTTAGAAAAATGTATGGAATATTTTTGTTTTCTGATTTAAATGAAGATCGGTCAGCAGCTTTATATGGGGACTATGACTAAAAATGGTTCTGCAGGGTTTATTTTTGGATTAGTGGGTATAATAGACATATATACACCAAATGTTATAATTATGTATGGGATCTGAGGACCATTTAAGTCGGTCTGATAGGGGTTATTTATATAAGTCGGAACATACATTGAATTTCAACAATTTCAATGGCGTTCGTCCTAAGGTCGGTAAAAGCATATATCCATTAGTTCATTGAAATATATTCATATTTGCGACCTCTAGTCTGAGTCGATTGGTCAAAAATTTTGGGTAGTTACAAACATCAACACAAACTCATTATACCCTCACCACATAGTGGTATAGGGTATACAAATTATTTATGCAATTTCATGCATGTTGGCTTTTCTTTTATTCAAAAAATCAATTTTTACTTTTTTTAATACTTATTAAAAGCCTTATTGAAAAGCTTTATAAAAGGTTTTAATATAGATTTTCTTTGATTATATTTTTCACTAAATATTTATAAGTCTGTGCTATCAATGGCTTATCTAAATAAAGGGGTAAAGCTTTAAAATGTTTTTTATTCTTAAACTTGTATGTCATTTCTGTGTACGTTCTTTTCTTTTTTCTTTTTTAAAGAAGTAATAATTCCTTTAACAGTGAAAAAAGAAGAATATAAAATCAATAAATTTTTCATTTAGTTCCTTATGTCACAACACCCCCATGTCGTCCTCATCATTTTTTTTTTTTTGTATAGAAAAATAATTTATATAGAGCTATCATTGGAATCCTCCATATTGCAGAGTAACGCTGGTATAACGCACATAATTTTGGTATTTTTAAGGAATTTATTTTCTCATATTTATTAAATTTTTTGTTCTCGTGTCTGTTGTTGTTCATAAACATAAGCTCTGCCGGCGTATGTTATTGGAAAAAACGCCCTGCCATAACAAACACATTTAACGACGCTAACAAACAAAACTACCAGCTAAAAAAAAGACACACTCCAAAAACAAGTCATCTTAAAGGACAATCATTCCTTAGCTATAGCTCGTGCTGCTGATGATGCTTTCAACAACAAATATCGTTTTATTTTTTTTCTTTTTGTTGTTATCTCAAAAATACTTGAAAGAAATAGAAAATACAATTCTTTTTTTTTTTTTTTTTTTTTTTTTTTTTTGTTCTTTCATGATAAATAATATATTATAGTAGACGAATTGACAAAGTGTTTTTATAGATTTTTTTTTGTCAGAAATACCCTACAATTTGTAAATACTTTCATAATCTTAAACAAATTGCCAAAAAAAAAAAAAAAAAAAAAAAAAAAAAAAATGGTCCTGGCCATTTTATTAAAAGCTGTGGTCTGTGAAATTTTAACGCTTTTGCTGGTTTTTTTTAGTTGGCTGAGCTTTTATAAGGCATCCAAAATTCGCTATTGCTGTTTATAAATTTTATTTATTTATTTTTTGTAATAAAAAAGTAAACATGAATTATGTATTGATAATCATACCATATATGTGGCTTAGTTTTGGGAACATTCTGTAGGTTGTCGAGTAGCACCAGACGAAGGATCCTTCTTATTGTATTTTATTGCACTATCTTAACAATAAACACACAATCAAATTGACAATTGTCCGAAACAAATATATAAAATTTTGAAAAAAAAAAAATTGTATACAACCTTCAAATAAATTGCGTGAGTTTGAATATTTTTTCCAAAGTGTGAGTGTGCTTGTATGACTGTGGGTGTGTAAGGATACCATCAATTCTATTACTTTGGCATTAAGTTAAGCGACTTTTATGACTTTCTATTGCCCCAAAATACAATGTATGTATGTGTACTTAAGTAGAGCATTCAATATCATTATTCGACTTCAAACGTTTTAGTTTATGTTTATTTGTTAAGTTTATTTTGGTATATTCAATGAAATTGATTTTGCTCTCAGTTATTCTATATGCACACATACACATACACATACCGACTTACAATCATCTTAAGTTTGTTAAAATCTTCTATAGGAAATGTTTGGAAATTAATTTTCTATTTATTTCCAAGTTTAGATGTGTCCCAGCGAAAACTGCAACAAACTACCGATACACTTATTAGGGGGGTTTCCACTTAATTATAATTATTTATACCATTATGATGTTGTTGTTATAAAAAGTTTATAGCATTTCTATAATGAAATGAAACTGTAATAAATTACTTTTATATCGGTCATTTGTAAGAGTGTGTTAAGGGTAAAGCTTTCAATAGAAGTTGTTAGTTAGCAAATGATAGTGTGCTTTCGTTAAGCATATTATATATTTACTACTATTATTAAACAGTATTTTCAGTTAGTATTACTGAAATATGAAACATTAATTTCTTTTTCATTTAAAATTATCATCTGTTCAATATTCAATGAGTTCTCTCTCTCTGTTTCCCCCTTTCCCCTAAGGAATAAGTAATAAGTAGTAAGCTTTAGCAATAAATAAAGTAAAATGATATTTGTAAATTAATTTTGACCAGTTTGGTTAAGTGAATGTTGCATAAGTTGTTTTAATATACTGAGCACAATGTCACACTGCCTTCTGCTGAATTATGTGGAAATTATGTGGAATAAAAATAAAGAACAATTTCTTTAAAAAAAAATCGTTTTCTTCAAAAAGTAATTTTTTTTTAAAAAGTACCCATTTAAAAAACTTCGGCTTTTTTAAATACTGTTTCTTCAGAAAGTTCATTTTCCTACAATATTATTTTTTTCTAATGCCGTTTTATAAAAAGCTGCGTTTCTTAAAAAATACCCTTTCTTAAAATATACATTTTCTTTAAAAAAGTACCATTTCTGAAAGAAACATATTTTCTTCAAAAAGTACTTATTGTTAAAAAAGTACCTATTGTTAAAAAAGTTATTTTTCTTAAAAAAGTACCTTTTCTTAAAAAGTACCTTTCTTAAAAAAAGTACCTTTTCGTAAAAAGTACCTTAAAAAATACCTAAAAAAATAATTATTATAAAAAATAAGCCACTTTCGAAAAACTGACTCTTCCTTAAAAGAAACCCTTCTAGAAATGTAGTTTTTCTTCAAAAAGCTAAAAGTACCTATTCTTAAAAAGTTTATTTTTATAGCACTTCTTCAAAAGGTAAAGGTGTAAGGTAAATTTTTGATAACAAATAAATTTTTCATAAATGTACCTTTTTGTAAAAATTCCACTTGCTAAAAAAGTACCTTTTTAGTAAAAAGCCCTTTTGTTAAAAAAGTACATTTTGTTGAAAAATTACGTTTTTCTAAAAAAGTACCTTTTATAAAAAAGTATGCTTTGTTAAAAAAATTCTATCTCTAATTAAAAAAGTATCTTTTGTTTAAAAGTACCTTTTCTCAAAAAGAAACTTTTCTTAAAAAAGGGACATTTCTTAACAAATTGA
This sequence comes from Cordilura impudica, assembly GCA_963682025.1. Classification (NCBI taxonomy): domain Eukaryota; kingdom Metazoa; phylum Arthropoda; class Insecta; order Diptera; family Scathophagidae; genus Cordilura; species Cordilura impudica. The sequence continues at coordinate 221,750,375 of OY821519.1, read as the reverse complement.
TTCTATATATAAATGAGTAGCAGTCCATTGGAAAAAGCTTATCAAAATTTATTTTTCGAGAAATTTAAATAAAATTGAATGAAAATAAAGACACTTTTATACTCGTTTCTTCATATACTCCGTAATTTGGAATCAAAGACACTGTACTATATTTGAAAATAAAGCTTTTAACTTTTTATTAATGAACAAATATTCCAGGGCAATGAATTAAAAAAAATATATAACTGTTAAAGCCAAAATATGTATATACAAAATATTTTGTTCGAAAAAAATTAAGCTAATTAATTAATATTAAGTTGCGTAACTAAATATTCAATGTATTTTCAAAGATATCAAAGCAGCTTTAAATTATTGTTAATGATTTCAACTAATTTACCATAATGCATAAGCTTGTTTAAATAATTTTGGAAACGCTTAAGGATTTAAAAACTTTTAATAATTAAAAAAAGCTTTTAAAAATTTATTGTTTAAACTTTTAAATGAAAATTGTATATAATAAAAGTCAATTCTTCACATATGCCGCTACTTCAAATTAATGACGCTATACTATACTTGAAATTAAAGCCTTTAGCTGTTTATTTATACAGAAAATTTTTTGTAAAAAGCTTTTAAAAATTATTTTTTTTAACTTAAAATTATTTTTTTACTCTATTTTAATTAAAGCTTTTAACTATTTTTCATTCACAATAATTTTTGAGCAATGAATTAAAAAATACGTTATTGTAAAATCTAAAATATATACAAAATATTTTGTTAGCAAAATATTAAGCTTATTAATAACAAGTAAGAAAATTATAGTCGGTCTAGCCCGACTATACGATACCCTATACCATGGTTAAGAGACCCCATCTCTTCAGTCCAACTAATTGGATATAGCAAATATGCATAAACCAAATTTGAGTGGCATTTTTATTAATTTTTTTCGCTGCAGATATGAAAAAGTTCATATCGGACACTATATTTAAATGGGGACTAGGTCGAAAAATTGACCGATCCTGACCATATTTGGTAAAGTCACTTATACTTTGAAAAAATATATACAAACCAAATTTTAGAAAAATCTGTACAATATTTTTGTTTTTTGATAGATTTAAGTGAAGATCGGGAAGCAGCTCTATATGGGGCCTATGACTAAGTGTTGTCCAATAGGGATCATTTTTGGACTACTGATTAATGGATGTAATATATACATACAAACCCAATTTGACTGAGATCTTTATGATAATTTGGAACTTATGGCAATTTATGTCGATTTCATAGGGTTCATTTGTATGGGGGCTAGGTCTGAACATGGACCGATTCTCATCAGTTTCAATAGCGTTCATCCCATGGCTGGTGTAAGCTTATTTACCAAATTTCATCAAAATATATACATACTTCCGACCTGTAGTTTGATTAAAATCTTTACATGGACACACAGACGGACGGACGGAAATTGCTATTTCAACTCAAAAAGTGATTCTGAGTCGATCGGTAAGTCACTTATACTTTGAAAAAAATATATACAAACCAAATTTGAAAGGAATCCGTGCAATATTTTTGCTTTTTGATAGATTTAAGTGAAGATCGGGAAGCAGCTCTATATGGGGCCTATGACTAAGAGTTGTCCAATAGGGATCATTTTTGGACTACTGATTAATGGATGTAATATATACATACAAACCCAATTTGACTAGGATTTGTATAATAATTTGGGTCTTATGGCAATATATCTTGATTTCATAGGGGCCATTTGTATGGGGGCTAGGTCTGAGCATGGACCGATTCTCACCAATTTCAACAGCGTTCATCCCATGGCCGATAGAAGATCAAATACCAAATTTCATCAAAATATATTCATATTTGCGACCTGCAGTTTGATTACAAGTTTTACATGGACACACAGACGGACGAACGGACGGACATAGTTAAATCGAATCAGATAGTGATTCTGATTCGATCGGTATAATTAAAGATGGGTGTATGTCAAATATTTTTGGTTGTTACAAACAGCAGCACAAAGTCATTATACCCAAACCACATAGTGGTATAGGGTATAAAAATTAAGTTACGTAGCTAATCGTTGAGCATTTTCAAATATTTAACCCTTATCCTGTATTAATGGGTCAAAATTGCCCAAACCATTTTTGTTTCCTAATAATTTTGGAAGTTCTTAACATTGATTCGTGAAATTTTCTGACAATTATTTTTTTTTTTGGCCTAAATTTGTTCTGTAAGGCCTCATTTAATTAAAGGCCCTTTTTGGTTAGGGCCTACAAGTAAAATTACGTATTCTGTATTTATGGGTCAATATTGCCCAATACAAATATAATACGAAGTTTTTTTTTATTATATTTTGCTATAATAGCGAATTTGACACGTTTATATCAAAATATTTGTGCTTTGTATTTCTTCAACAGAAAACAGTAGAGATGTAACGGGAATAAAATGATAGTACTTATAAGTGAGAGAGACAGACCGCCACCGCATTTTCAACCATAAGAGTAAGAGTAACAACAATACGTGAGTAGCTTTACGTGTGAATTGAGCGAGCTCTATGGAGCCACACAACCAAATGAGTTTGTCTGTTGCTCAGAGTTCCAACAACACCTACATGTAATTGCACAATGAGTGTGTGCAAAAGAAATGTAACCGAAAAATATATGGAAACGAGTAAACTGAAGAGAATCAATGTAGTTTCGACTATTCTATTTCATTTGCAAAAAAGTAATCAACGTGTGTGTTTTAGAAGTGAATATTCGCGGTATGTCTCGTTTGAATACTAAAGAAATAGAAGATCTATTAGATCAATCTGATTATGATGCAACTTCAAGTGATTCTTCAAGCGAAGAGGAAGATTTTGTTTTATCTGATACTGGTTCAACTTATGAATTGAATAGATCAGATGGAGAAAGTGCTTCTAGTCTAAATGGATCCAGCATTAGTAACGAAACTCCAGTGTCGTCAAGTTTTCTCTCCAAGGAGAATGAAATAGGAAGACGTGCTGCCGAAAATGTTATGGATAGTGCTCCTGGTCCGACCCATTATGCAATCGCAAGAACAAGTGACATTGTATCGTCATTCGATTTGTTTATGCCAAGTGAACTACTAAAGATTATAATAGATATGACAAATTTAGAAGATAATGCTTTTTTACATTCGCTGGCGCATTTCGGTTAATATTAATATTTCAACCGGAAATATCTTGTCGTTCGCAGTTTATAACCTGATGCTACAAGAGAACTGAAAAAGACAAACCTTAAGAGGGGCCGTTGCTATGTATGTCCCAATCGCTCAGACAGTAACAAATATTCAAATAAGTGTTCCAAGTGTGCAAATGTTGTATGTAAAAATCATTCTGATACCATAATTACTTGTAAAAAATGTCAAACTACTTAATAAAATTCAAATATACAAATAAATTTATATTGGGCAAAATTGACCCACAAATAAAGTATGCGTCATTTTTTTTAAATACAGGATAAGGGTTAAGAAAAGCTCCGAATGAGTGTAAATGATTCCAAATATAGTGAATAAGTTCAAGTTTTAAAGCCACTCTTATTTTTTGTTTCTTCATGCACTTCTCTTCTTAAAATTTATAACACTGTATTATATTAAACAAGTAAGAAAATTATAGTCGGTCTAGACCGACTATACGATACCCTATACCATGCGGTTACAAATCCTTAGGCCCAACTAACTGGACATAGAAAATAAGCGGTCCAAAAATGGACCGATCCTGACCATGTTTGGTAAGGTCTCTTGTATTTTGCAAAAATATATACAAATAAAATTTGAGAAGAATCAGTGCAATATTTTTGTTTTTTAATAGATTTAAGTGAAGATCGGGAAGCAGCTCTATATGGGGCCAAAGGGATCATTTTAGGACTACTCATTAATGGATGTAATGAACGCATACAAACCCAATTTGAGTAAAATCTATATGACAATTTGGATCTTATGACAATTTATGTCGATTTCATAGGGGTAGTTTGTATGGGGGCTAGGTCTGAACATGGACCTATTCTCACCAATTTCAATAGCGTTCATCCCATGGCCGATAAAAGCTTACATTTCAAATTTCATCAAAATATATTCATATTTGCGACCTGCAGTTTGATTACAAGGTTTAAATGGACACACAGACGGACGGACGGACGGACGGACGGACATTGTTAAATCAACTCAGAAAGTGATTCAGATTCGATCGGTATAATTAAAGATGGGTCTAGGTCAAATATATTTGGTTGTTACAAACAGCAGCACAAAGTCATTATACCCAAACCACATAGTGGTATAGGGTATAAAAAAGCTTTTGACAGTTTCTTTATTCACAAAATTTTCTGCGTGATGGCCATATATGTACATATATATTTTGTGAGGAAATATAATTTAGCTATAATTTAAGAAATAAAGGTTTTATTGCGAGGCGATTTTTCAAATATTTAAAACAAGCTCTTATTGATTGGTATTGTTTTCATTTATATAACTATAGTAAATAAGCTTCCAAAGACATCTATAATATTAAGAGGCTAGGAGATTTCTTGTGACCGATGTTTTGTTCTACAGTTTTATCCCGATTTTGACCAAACGTATATTATTTGAAAGGTATTTCTTTTTAGCTGTTTTTCAGATTTACAGATTGTTAAATTTTGTCCTTTGTTTTGAGTAAATTACATTAAAAATTGCTACTAACACATACATAACATTTTAAATGTGCTATGTGTGTGTTTATTAAATTTGTTAATGTGTTTGTTAAGGAGTTTGTTATCTTCATTCACAATAATAATAAGCCAAAGAAGTGTTGGTTTGTGAATTGACTAAATTGAAAAATAAAGCTGCCTAGAAATTGCACTCGAATTTCCAGTGCTGGAATCTGCTAGTTATTATAAAAGCGTGAAATCAGTAAAATTTTTAATGAGCATTTTGAGGCCTTAAGCTTTTCGTCTTGTTTTATATCCTTTAAAGGTCTTAAAAAGACACGCTTTTTGACTACCCTTTTTACTGAATTTCTTGAGAGCTTAAGGTTTCTAAAATAGCTTATTTACTCAAGTAATTAGATTCATATTAACATTTTTCTCGTAAAATCATTATTTCTGTGGTTATTCAGCTTTTTTTAAATCAGTTATTGAATATTTTCACACCTTAAATATTCTAATCCATTTTACGTTTATGGCAAGTTTTTTATATGTTTCCGTTCTTGTCATCTATTTATATTATTTGTTAAAGCTTTTTATGGAAACTTTATAGAAAATTAGTTAATTAATTAAAAATATTCAAAAATTGATTTTTAAAGCTTTCAGTTTTAGCGATTCTTAAATGTGGCCACAAGGTTAATTTCTATATTTGTTACGATGACTTAAGTAAATACATAGCGTTTAAAAGCTTTTATACCCCATTATCTCGATTTTAAGTGCTGCAATATAGGCTTTTCGAACCTTGACCTCAGTTAGGCACAAGATGTATTAAGGGATTTTAATAGTATAGGTTTAAGCTTTTTAGGTTTATATTATTTTTAACCATATAATTAGGTAAATGATTTGTTAGGAATTTGGGCAATTTTTTTACATAATCTTTATTGTTTGTTTTCTCGGCATCTATTATTCTTATATATTAAAGCTTTTAGTAAAGCTTTTTGTTAAACTACGCTTAAAGTTTTTTGTATTTAGAAGCTTTGAGCTAATTTAAGTTTAAGAATTTTAAGATAAAAATAAATTTCCAATTAATTAGCTTTTTGACATAATTGTTTTTAAAATAAACTTTACGGTTTGTTTTTTCCGAAATAAATAAATTGTATTTAAATTTTTGGAAAATTAATATTCCGGCGATTCTTAAATGTGCTGTAAAAGCTTTTTTACTAAATATTATATTGGAATAAATGAAAATTAGGCAACATAAAAACTCTTATCGTTTTATAGCTTTAAGCTTTTGACAACTTTAAACATTTTAAAGTTCTAAGTGTTTTAAATTGAAGTGTTTTGCCATATTTTTTTTTAAAAACTTTCTTGCAGTTTGCCTTATAAATTCATCTTATTTTTTTTAACAGTTTTTATAAAGCTTTTATGTAAAACTTCGAGCTTGTAGCTATTTATAATACAAAATATTTTTTGAATAGTTCAAAAGCTTTCAGAAGTTAAAAAAGGTGGAAGCTTCTGAAAACGTTGTTTACGTTTTTGGTGTTTTGATGTAAAGTTTTTTTTTAATTTTTTTGTTTTAACTTTATAAAGCTTTTATATGCATTTAAATAAAAAACATGTTAAAAAAATCTTAAAAGCTTTTAAAATCATTTACGTTTTTTTTTGGCACTTCTTGTAAAAAACCCTTTTTAATGGGCTGTTACGCTGAAATAAATAAAATAATTGTTTATTCTTGTAGAAAAAGAAAAATAACTTTATGTGATTCGTCATAAAATACGCTCGTATAAAGTTCTTTTACCATGTTGTCTAAAGCTATTGTCATTTTATAACTAAAGTATTATAGAGCTTTTTTATATTTTACATAAATTATATCAATTTAACGCAACGATTTTATATCAGTTATTTTAAGAATGTATGCTTTGATTTTGTTCATCAAATTTATTTCAGTATTTATACATCGGACTTAACATTTTTATTTATCTGCTTCTTTATGTACGAGCAAAGGCGTTGAAATTTAGATAATTTGTTATATAATTTTTACTCTACATTGAAAGCTATGCGTCCACAAATACCGTATTTAATGCCGTTTTCTTTTCTGACAAAAAATGTCGCACTTTATTTGCACTTTTTTCGAAAAGTGAATTTTTTTATAGTTTCCGAAATAAGAGCAACCTTACCTTATACATCAATCGAAAGGTCTCAAAGGCAAGCCCTCGTAAATTGCAAAAAAAAAATTGCAGCCTTTGACTTCTTTCAGGTCAGAGTATGAGAATATTTCCCCATTGATCCCCTTTCTTTAATATTTTCACCCTAAGACTGGAAAGAGGATAATAAGCAAAATTTTTTGCATCTTAAGAACACATCTCTTTGAGACCTTTCGATTGATGTATAAGATAACGTTGCTCTTAATTTAGAATATACATATAAAAAAATACACTTTTCGAGAAAAGTGCAAATAAAGTGCGACATTTTTTGTCAGAAAAGAAAATGGCATAAGATATTACACTATAATTGGGTTATCATTTTAAATTGTTGCTGTACTATTACATCGTAGAAAAAAGAACTCAATATATTTAAACCTTCAACTTTATATAAAAGATTTTAGAGCTTAAAAGCTTTTTATGAAATTTTTAAAGCTTTTAACGAAATTACTTTAAGCGAAGAAATACTGTTTCACAAGCCATAGTAGTAAGCTTTTTAAGAGCTTTTGTACAGTTTTTTTTTTAAAGAGTTAATAATTAAAACTAAATTCATGTTTGTAAAATAATAATAATCTAGAGTTCTTGGAAATCCTATCAGCTTTATGTTTCCAATTAGTTATAAAAGCTTTTTTTAGAAATAGTTATACCCTTTTCTTTGTGTTGAAACCTATTTAATTGTTCTGTTAGCGTTTAATAAATTAATCTTTTATTATGTATTAATAATAATATCGTTTTTGTTAGTCAACCGTGTTTAAAATATTTTACATTGTTAAGTAGAAAATTATTTTTGATTAAAAAATAACTTGTGGGTGAGAACAAAAATCTCTTTTTTCCAATTAGTTGAATATTTTTAGTAACACATTTACTAACCACATAAGTTATGACAATTAAATAACGTTTTAATAGTTATTTATGAAAAAAAAAATGGGGTAGCTTAATTTTCAACATGTGGTCAAAATTACATCCAAAAAAAATAATAATAATAAATATCATTTTAATTGCTATAAAATTATTTGAAATAGGAAATATAATGTTAAACCACAAAAGTTGTTAAAAAATTTATATATAAAAAAAAAAAAAAATAAAAATAGCGATTCTAAAATAAGTTATCGTTATATCCATTGATGTTTGGTTTTAGGTTTTTATTTAAAAGCAATTATTTTTAAATAAACTTAACTCTTTCTTTAGGAACAAATGACGCATTTTTTAGGGTTAAGAGATGTCTAATTACATTTAACAAGTTTTTTTTTGTTATTTCTGTTTAATGAGTTTGAAAAAATTATTATTTTTTGTATATTTTTGTTTTATATTTTGGAAAGTTCATTTAACAAATAACAAGAAAATTGTTATCTTTTGTCAGAATAGACAAAAAAAAAAAAACATAAGAGGTTTAGTTTGCCAGCATGATAATAACTTTTCAAATAAGTAATAAGTAAGTACGAGTATTTCAGTTTTGGGGAGGTTTATTTATGTCTTTTAACGATTTATGTATTTCACATCTTTGTAGTAATTAATCATCATTATTTTGGGAAGATTTTCGTTTGTCTGATTGTGAAAAATAACTTTAAAGGGTTAAATCGTAATGGAAACTAAATGAGTTTGGTAAATGGGAATTTTAGATGATCAAAATAAAGAATGTTTAAATTTAAAGGTTGCGATATATTCAATAATCATATTTAGAATTGTTTTTCCCTGGTTAAAAATACGAGATGGACAATCTAATGTAGTCTTTTTTTAACATTGACATGAAAGCAAAAATTTATCTAAAGACATCCCTTTCAAAAAATAATATGCTTAAATTAATTTAATTGTAGTTAACAACCATTATCCATAGCTTTGAAGTATTGAGATTATTTTTCCTGTTTCCTTTTTTTGTTATTATTTTTTTTTTCTAAACGACATTAACAGACATTATATAATATTTCACCATAACGTTTAATGATGTTTATATATTACTTAGAAAGCTTCACCATAGTTTAACCCCCTTTTTTAATATTTTAGTTGTGCAAAAAAAAAAAAAAAAAACAAAAAAAAAAACATTTCATCAATCATTGAGAAGACAGTAAGTAACCAGAACAGCATAAACCTTGAATACAATACATCAATCTTCCAGTGCATCTTCCATATAAGAGCACAAATAAACCGAAAACTAAATATTTTTGTAAACTTACAAAATAAACAATGATAACTTTAGTAATCTAAGACATGGCCTATATTCACACAAAGTCTATGTATGTATATGTACGTATTTAACTTTTACTTAAACTAGACATATTATCGTTAATATCTTCCTTTTCGTCTGGTATTTAAATCCTTAGCAAAACAAAAAAAAAAAAATAGTGAGTCTTAAAATTGTTTTTCAAAAAATACAATACAAAATTTTGTTCTATTACAATTTGCTAGCAGAGCCCAGCACTAGAAATTCGAGAGCAAATTTTATTTTTTCATAAATTTTTTCTTCAATTTTTTTTTTAAAATCTTTATATAAAATTTATGAATATTTAAAATTAAATTTCATTATGAATATTTGTTGAACACACAGAATCTGTTATTAATAGGCTAGGGGATTTCTTGTGACTGATGTTTTGTTCTACCGTTTTATCCCGATTTTGACCAAACGTATATTATTTGAAAGGTATTTCTTTTTAGCCGATTTGCAGATTTACAGATTTTTAAATATTTTCCTTTATTTTGAGTAAATTGCATTTAAAGTTGCTACTAACACATACATAAAATTATGTAATGCTATGTGTGTGTTTATTTAATTTGTTAATGTGTTTGTAATAAAAATGAGTTTGTTTTTTGCGTAGATTTGAGAATTGGCTATAATTGATTATCATACTTTTATGGTCTTTATTTAATGAAAAAATAAAATTTCCTAGAATTTGTGCTCGATTTTCGAGGGCTGGAATCTGCTAGCATTTATAAATGGGTTTGTTAGTAAATAATTTAATAAGAGCCTAAATGTATGCTAATCAATTTTAGCCAATTCATAAACACACACAGCATTGCATAGTTTTTTATTTGAAGCTTAAATGTATATTTTATGTATGTGTTACTAGCCACTTTAAATGATTATTACTCAAAAAAAAAATGTACAATATGGTGCACTTCTGCAAAAATGATGCACATCTGTAAAGAAATACCTTTCAAATTACATATTTTGTAGTCAAAATCGGTTGCTAACTGACAGTTCAGCAGATGTCACAAGAAATCGCATCCAGATGATGCACATCTGTAACATTGGTGCATATCTGTAAAGAAGTACCTTTGAAATTATATATGTTTTGTCAAAATCGATTGGTAACTGACAGTTTAGCAGATATCACAAGAAATCGCCTTGCCTATTAATATTATAGATTAGGGACATGAATTTGGAATCTATAACAGGTTTAGTCAAAACTCGGATTGCTTCTGTTTTCAATTAAATTAAAACAAATAAATTCGGCTGCGACTAAACATAATACTAAGCTAGGTTGTCAAGACTTAGAGACAAAATGGGCTATATTTCACATTATAATGGCCCGGTAGGTGAGTAGGTAGCGTGCTCGCCTACCATGCGGGGGTCGTGGGTTCGATTCCCACCAGAGGCTTTGGTTTGTCGCTGCCAAAAAAAAAAAAAAAAAATATTAATAATGAACACACTACTCCCTCTTTCCTCCTTCCTATGTCTATATCTTTCCTAAGATCAACACAATGCACTGCATCTGTAGGGGGCATCCCCTGAGTGTTGATTAATAATAAAAAAAAAATTACGTTTAAAATTAATAAGATAATTAACAAAAATTTTAGATATTTCCATGGTTTTTAAATTGAAATCAATTATTACATGCATAAATATAAATTCATACAATTTGATTATTTTTTGTTTAAAGAGAGTAAGAGCATAACCTTCTTATGAAGTGGGAGCATATTCTCTCTTACGATCTTTTAACTAAGTTTTATTCTCGCTTTTATCGACTATTTTTTTTTTTTATTATGCCGAGTAAATAATAAAGAATATTTTTTTAAATCTGAAGAGTTTTCGTTGAAAAATAAAGGACTTAAGGACATTTGAAATTTAAGGAGAAGGAATTGCAAGTACTTTTGGACGGTACTGTATATCTATATGAACATGTTCTGTTAAGTATAAACTTTTTAAACTCTTTCTTTTAACTCATACTCTCTGTCTGTCTGCCTGCCATGGGTGGACCCCATTCCCCCTTATCCAATTGATCTGAAACTTGGTCCATAGTCTTATCGTGACTACAGATTAATTTTGGAGTAGTCACGCACAGTCACGCACAGTCACGCGTGGTCACGCACAGTCACGGAGTGATCTAAATGTCATTTCCTCTAATCCGATCGATCCCAAATTTGGTCCATACACTTGCTGTGAAAAAAATATTAACATTGATTTAGTCATGCGCAGTCATGCATGGTCACGCATAGTCACGGAGTGATCTGAATGTCATTTCCCCTCATCCGATCGATCTGAAACTTGGTACATACACTTGCTGAGAAAAAAACATTAACTTTGACTTAGTCACGCACAGTCACGCATGGTCACGCACAGTCACGGAGTGATCTAAATGTCATTTACCCTCATCCGATCGATCTAAAACTTGGCCGATATACTTGCTGTAAAGAAAGATCAACTTCGATATAGTCATAGTCGCTAAACCGATCAATCTAAAACTTGGTCAATGGACTTGCTGTGAAAAAAATTAACTTTGACATAGTCACGCACAGTCACGGAGAGATTAAAACTCCACTTCCACTCATCCTTTCGATCTGAAACTTTGTCCATAGACTTGTTGTTGCCAAAGATTAATTTTATGATAGTCACACACAGTCACGCACAGTCACGGAGATATTAAAAACTCATATGCATAAGGAAAGAAAGAGTTTAAATAAAAACTTTGTTTATATGGGTTAGATTATTTTACTTTTTACTTTGACAGACATTCCGGAAATCGACTTTAACAATTGTTTCAAGGATTGGCAAATACTTTGGCATGAGTGTATCGTCTAGGAGGAGAATTATTTTGAAGCCCATAAAGTTTATTTGGAAGAATAAATAAAGACTTTTCATTTTATAACCAAAGCCATCTTTTCGTTATATCAATAGAATAGCAGCTGAAAAACGAGTAAGAAAATTACAGTTAGTTTAGAGCGACATTCCAATTTCCTGAGGTTAAGTTTGATATAGAAAATAAACATCAACCAAATTGGAGTGGCTTTGTTATTATTTTTTTTTTTTTTACCTGCAGATATGAAGAAGTTCATATCGGATGCTATATTTATATGGGGACTAAGTCGAAAAATTGACCACTATGTTTTGCTGAAGAATGGAACTTAAGTTATAGCCGAAAACCTAAAAAAACCAACTTTGAGAAAAAATATTAAAGGTCATAAAGAACAAGTAAGAAAATTATAGTCGGTCTAGCCCGACTATACGATACCCTATACCATGGTTTAGAGATCCTATCTCTTCGGTCCAACTAATTGGATATATCAAATAAGCATAAACAAAATTTGAGTGGCATTTTTATAAATTTGTTTCGCTGCAGATATGAAAAAGTTCATATTGGATACTATATTTATATGGAGACTAGGTCGAAAAATGGACCGATCCTGACCATATTTGGTAAAGTCGCTTATACTTTGAAAAAATATATACAAACCAAATTTGAGAAAAATCTGTGCAATATTTTTGTTTTTTGATAGATTTAAGTGAAGATCGGGAAGCAGCTCTATATGGGGCCTATGACTAAGAATTTTCCTATAGGGATTATTTTTGAACTACTGATTAATGGATGTAATAAACATATACAAACCCAATTTGACTGAGATCTATATGATAATTTGGAACTTATGGCAATTTTTGTCGATTTCATAGGGGTCATTTGTATGGGGGCTAGGTCTGAACATGGACCGATTCTCACCAATTTCAACAGCGATCATCCCATGGCCGATGGAAGCTAATATGTCAAATTTCATCAAAATGTATTCATATTTGCGACCTGTAGTTTGATTACAAGCTTTACATGGACACACAGACGGACGGACGGACGGACATCGTTAAATCAAATCAGATAGTGATTCTGATTCGATCGGTATAATTAAAGATGGGTGTAGGTCAAATATTTTTGGTTGTTACAAACAGCAGCACAAAGACATTATACCCAAACCACATAGTGGTATAGGGTATAAAAGTTTGGTATCAGAACTCCCGATCCTTTGGAGTTTGGTATCACTATGTGGTTTGGGTATAATGACTTTGTGCTGCTGTTTGTAACAACCAAAAATATTTGACCTACACCCATCTTTAATTATACCGATCGAATCAGAATAACTATGTGATTTGATTTAACGATGTCCGTCCGTCCGTCCGTCCGTCTGTGTGTCCATGTAAAGCTTGTAATCAAACTGCAGGTCGCAAATATGAATATATTTTGATGAAATTTGGTATTTGATCTTTTATCGGCCATGGGATGAACGCTATTGAAATTGGTGAGAATCGGTCCATGTTCAGACCTAGCCCCGATACAAATGACCCCTATGAAATCAACATATATTGCCATAAGATCCAAATTATCATACAAATCTTAGTCAAATTGGGTTTGTATGTATATATTACATCCATTAATCAGTAGTCCAAAAATGATCCCTATTGGACAACTCTTAGTCATAGGCCCCATATAGAGCTGCTTCCCGATCTTCACTTAAATCTATCAAAAAACAAAAATATTGCACTGATTCTTCTGAAATTTTGTTTGTATATATTTTTGCAAAATACAAGAGACTTTACCAAACATGGTCAGGATCGGTCCATTTTTGGGCCTAGTCCCCATATAGATATAGTATCCGATATGAACTTTTTATATCTGCAGCCGAAAAAATTAATAAAAATCCCACTCAAATTTGGTTTATGCTTATTTTCTATATCCAGTTAGTTGGGCCTGAGAGAAAGGGTCTCTAAACGCATGGTATAGGGTATCGTATAGTCGGTCTAGACCGACTATAATTTTCTTACTTGTTTTACACTGGCCTAGTACTTTCAATCTGACTTGGAATTTCCCACTCCCCAGACAAAGATACCGAAAATGTCCAGCAATGTCCATAACCAGTACGGTTATACCTAAACTCATAGTTTAGGCTCAAGGCCGACTGAAATTTTCCTTTTTGATTGAGTCAGAAATTAATTATTAATTAATTATTATTTTCTTATATGTTTTAACTAGCAGATTGCAGCCCTCGAAATTCGAGTGCAGATTCTAGGAAGTTTTTTTTTTTCAATAAATAAAGACCCTAAAGGTATGCTAATCAATTGCAGCCAATTCACAAATCAACACGAAAAACAAACTCATTTTTATTACAAACACATTAACAGATTTTATAAACGCACACATAGCTTTGTATAATTTTATGTATGTGTTAGTAGCAACTTTAAATGCAATTTACTCAAAATAAAGGCAAAAATTTAAAAATCTGTAAATCTGCCAAACGGCTAAAAAGAAATACCTTTCAAATAATATACGCTTGGTCAAAATCGCGATAAAACGGTAGAACAAAACATCGGTCACAAGAAATCGCCTAGCCTATTAATATTATAGATTTGGAAATAAGAAGTTGATTACAACAAAAGTTTCTTCTTTATATGTGTTTTGAAAAAATAATCTTACTTATTCACAATTTATCGAGTTACTGTACTTATCAATTATTTGTTATAGAAAGCTGTCAAGATTTGGTAAAACTACAATTCTTGTGGTATGGAGCTCAAAATGAAAACCACATAATATATATAAGTTGAACAAACTTATATAAATCATACGATGTCATATTATATTAATATATATATATGTAATTGTTTAGATTTTTCTATTAAAATATTTCATCCATACAGTGCCATTCCATAAGAGAAACCGTTTCTATTACATTACAGAAATCTCAAGTAGTTTGAGTTATGACTTAAGCTGACATTTCATTAGTAGGCATTATTTAGGTTTAATATGATATAAAAGTTGTTTTTGTATATAACCAAATATTCTATACCTTAACAAACAATCATTAGTAAATGTCAAAAACAATTTCTTCTTCTTCTTCAAAAAAAAAAAAAAAAAAAAAAAGAAGTAAATAATAAAATAATTCAATTAACTGAAATTATTTTCATTTAGTAACAAATTTTCCTAAACACAAAACAAATCTCTGTTTAGGAATTTCTTAAATCTCTAGAGATTTTACTTATTACGGAAAAATGTTGTGTAATATTTGGAAATATTTTAAATATTTTACAATGTATTTTACTTTGGCTTTGTGGTGTCAACTTATCTCTGTAGAAAGTGTTAATAAAATTGATACCTGTTTTCGAAAATACAAAATATCAAATTACTAAGGGGGGGCTGGCGAAAGTATACACATTCTATGGTACCTGTAATATATGGGCGTTTGTCAACATTTTAATCAAGCATAATTTATGTAAATTATAATTTAATTTATAATATTAAATAAACATTTTCGAACATGGCACGAATGAGATAAATAAATGCATCAAGCGGAAAATTGATAAAGTTCATAAAACAAACATAAACATAAATTTGATATAAATTGACAGTAAATATATACGAAAAATATTACAACATTTTATTTATGCACATATATTTAATAATGTGGCTCGTTATTTAAAAAGGCGTTAAATAATTTTTAAATTAAAATTTTTGAGGGAAAATTATTTATTTTTTCTCAATAAAAATGCAACAAAAAAATTTCTTTTAAAACCAATGATAATTTTGAAGAAAGTTAAAAAGCTTAAAATAGTTTAAGATAAAAACTTGTTTTTGTACAATCATGCAAAAATCATAAAACCCCTGAAATTTTTAAAATATGCTATACAGCAGAATTTGAATTAATTTTGTACTTAACCCAGCATTAAATAATAATATCTTATCTTGTTTTGAAACTAATTCAATGACACTTTTCTTCCTTCATAAATTATTGTCATCCACAAAGGTCACCGTCATTTTATTTGTGCATTACACATAGATTTCAAAAGATTTTGCAACATTGTTTTTTTTTATATTCAATTTTAAAAAGCTTTACTCCAGAGAGTACTCTTCAAAATGTAACCACAAAACAGTAAATATATAAAACAAAGCTTTGATTTTGACATCTAATGAATGTGTTGTGTTTAAAAAGAAATTAGGCCAGTTATTAAAGTGTTTTAAAGCTCCCAGGAAATGCTGATTTAAATACACAACATATTATTAAATGAAAGAAAAAGCTGTAATTCTCAAAGGGTTTAGCAATTTTTTTAACATTTATAGCTTTATAATTAGAGATAAACAAATAGTTCTGTGGTTTTCTAGAATATCCGCGTATGTCATAAAATCAAAATGTTCAGGGGAGCCAAAAACTTTATTTAAATGCTGCGTGGTAAAGAAGAAGAAAGCATATATTTCAAAAATTCATAACTGCACTGTATTCTTAATCGGACCGGTTTCTGACATTTCAGCCTTCATCAGCGATTTATTGAACATTGTGATAATTGTTATGTTTTAATTGAATAGATTGTTTCTATATGAAAATTTTGTCTACTTAGGGCGGCCGTGAGGTTTTGAACCATGAACCTTCACATACACTCGTACTTGCACTTTTTGGTCAGCGCTTTAACACACTCACCTAAAGTCAGGCCTATGAGCAGTGTGGTTAGATTCAGTTTTCGTACCATACAGCTTTACTTTGTATTAATTTCAGAAGATACAACTCTGTCCAAACAAACAAACGTTATTTTTGAATTTTGAATATTTTTTGCATTTATATTTGAAATTATGGGCTCGATATAAAGTTTTTAGGGCTTTTTATTTAACGGTCCTGTATATATGGACAATAAATACTTTATATAAAATTTTGAGTCAAAAATCTTCAGAGGAATAGATCCTAGAAAAGGACGAAAAACAATAGGTAAATAACACTTAAAGTGTGTGCAGGTAAAACAACTTATGTCGACAAACGTCGTTTTCTTTGAAAAAGAAAACTACCAATGCAACCACAAATGTAGACATAAGTTGCTGTTGCCTGAAAAATGGATTTTTTGTTCGTCAACAAAAAGTTAACGGGACTTAGGATGAGAATATAACAACGTATCAAGAATAATAGTGACAAAAAATAACAGAAATAAACACACAAGTTTTTATAAGTGGTTATAAATTGAGAAATAATCCAAAATTATTTTGCATTTTTTTCATTAATATGTATGTTGCTATGTGTCGTTTTCTGAGAAAATAATTTGTCAGCGATGAAACGTAGGTTGATATACGTCGCTAGTGCCGCAAATTAATTTAATAAATTTTTAAGTTACGTCGTTATTTAAAGAATGAACTCAGAAATGGTCAATATTTTAAAAAAAAAATTTAACACATGTAAAAAGCGTTAAAAATTAATATATTTGGCATCGTTAACTCAAAACTGACAAAAATGGACATACGCGGTTATTACAGAAAACCAGAGAGTTATTATATTACATTATTTGATTTTTCAAATGAAAACATTTTTTTTTGTTAAATTGTTATATGGAAATAAAAAGGAAAATTAAAAAAAAACAATTTTGAAGTAAAGGGTTTTTCAAAGGGACGCTACAAAAGTAGAAAGACAGGGACGACAGCAAACGACGCCATATTTCTTGCCGCTCTTTTGACGTTTCTCTTCAGTAAGGTTTGCCATTTCATGATGGAAAGATATAGGAGCCAACAACGAGTCGAAATTATTAAAATTTACTACCGAAATTCGGAGTCAGTGGCCTCAACGTTAAGAGCGCTACGTCCGATTTATGGTCGTCATAATCCTCCTAGCAGACCAGCAATAGAGCGTCTAGTGGAAAAATTTGAATCCACAGGCACAGTACAAAATGTTCCCGTGCCAGTGAGACAAAGAAGTGCCCGTAGTGTCGAGAATATTGCTGCCGCTGAGGCTTCAGTTGAAGAAAGCCCAAATGTGTCTCTCACACGTCGTTCTCAAGAGTTGGGCATCTCTGTGACGTCATTGTGGCGAATTTTGTGAAAGGATCTTGGCCTACATCCTTACAAGATCAAACTGACGCAAGAACTGAAGCCGCTTGACCACCAGAAGCGTCGTATGTTCTTGAATTGGGCTGAGCAACAACTTGAAAATGATTCGGATTTTCATCGAAAAATCATCTTCAGCGATGAGGCTCATTTCTGGCTGAATGGCTTCGTCAATAAACAAAATATGCGTTATTGGTCAGACAGCAATCCACACGTACTCCATGAGTCAACATTGCATTCCGAAAAAATTACGGTTTGGTGCGGTTTATGGGCGGGCGGCGTCATTGGGCCGTAATTCTTCCGTGATGACCAAGACCGGCACGTTACTGTGAATGGGAATTGCTACCGTTCAATGATAACCGAATATTTTTGGCCCCAATTGGATGATATGGACTTGGAGGACATGTGGTTCCAACAGGACGGCGCCACAAGCCACTCAGCGAATGTCACAATCAATTTATTGGAAACCAAGTTTGGAGAACGTGTTATCTCACGAAATGGTCCAGTCGATTGGCCGCCTCGGTCGTGCGATTTGACGCCGTTGGACTATTTCCTGTGGGGCTACGTCAAGTCTATGGTCTATGCCAACAAGCCAGCGACGATTGATGAACTTCGTACGAATATTGAACGTGAAATTGCAGCAGTATCGGCCGATTTAGTCTTGAAAACCGTCGAAAATTGGGTTCAGCGTCTGGACTTCTTCAAGCTTGCGCGTGGTGGCCTTGCAAAAGATATCGATTTCCATACATAATGGCATTGAACGTACTATCACAGGAATAAAGAATTTCATTGATATCCAAAACCGTTTTTGTTTTATTTAAAAAAACTTTTGTAGCGCTCTTATTGAAAAACCCTTTACAAACTATTTACTAGAAGCACAAAGGTACCTGGGCCAAATCACCGCAGTCGATATCGAGTAAAATCAATCGAAATTTCATATTTTGGTTTACTATTTGAAGAAGACGGACAATCGCTCGACTACGATTCTTCTTAATCAGAGGCCATAATTCTTCAACTCAGCATTTTATTTTGGGAAATAAAAAAATTATTTCGATAACGAATGCGGTGATTTGGCTCCTGAGTTAAATCCTTCAAGATTGGATAGGAAGACTCTGGTACTATCAATGGAGGCGAGGTATATGGGTGATATTCTGAATTCTAAACTCACATGGTCAAGTATCGTAGTGGAAACGGCTAAGAAGGCGCGGCAGTGAAAGTAGCTCTCCATTTAAGGGAGTCATATAAGCTGAAACAAAGCTCTTTGGGACACAGCACAATCCTACGGACAGTGGGCGGGACACAAATTGATCGGGAAACTGATTATATGTCACCGGTGATGAGTTTTTGGGGTAAATTTAATATATTCGTGGACAGTCTTGCTGATTTCAAAGATCTGAAGTGGAAGACCGTTAGAACGAGGCTGATATGGGTTCCACGACATAGTGGGGTAAAAAGAAACGAGCCGTCTGACCAGTGTACGCAGAAGTGCTCAGAATCTTTGAGCGGGATGATAGACACTGATATTAAAATCCCTCTATCCGAGCTGCCGAATCTAATTGAGGAGGCAGCTGATCTTGAATTAAGGATAAGATGGACGCAACTGACCTCTTGAAGCAGAGCCCAGATCCTATGGCCCTTGCCTGATCTAAGTAGGACGAAAGAACTCCTTGGTCAGCCTACTTATAGGAGTATTAACTGGACACTGTGTTATAGGACGGATGGCCGAACTTATAGATGGCCCGAGAGCTAACTTGTGTAGGAGCTGTATGGATGTGGACGATAAGAAGTCAGAGCAACATATGCTGTGCGAATGTCCAGGACAGAAGGAGCGGCGGACTGGGGAAAAGATTCTTCAAATAATCCGTGCTGCATAGTAGATGGTCATACGGCGACCTTGCGGACTTCGTGAGGGAACGTGGCTGGTTTGGGAGGGACGCATACTTTTATAATCTCTTTTCCTATCTCTACCTTCGTAACTTTTCCTATCTCTACCTTTCTAAAGGGTATCACAATGGGACATATGGCCTCTGAATGTACTCGTCTTCAGGCGTACAACCCATCTAAGCTAACCTAACCTAAGTGCAGACCTATACGACCACAGTTATACCTTTAAGATCTACATCAGCAGATATTTGCAATGCGATATCTTATGGAATGGTCTGCTTAATACTATGATAAGGAAATTCAGCTTTAAAGATATTAAGAATCGTTTTTTTACTTGAACCAAACAAAAATAATGATGTGGCAACCTTATAAACCATATGTTTTAAGTTGTAAGATGCCACGATGTTTACTACTATTTTTTTTGGAACCATAAAAAGTAACCGATCTCAGTGATTTTGTAAACATTATGTAAGTCAATACTTTCATTTGAAAATTCTCAGTCCAACCAACATTAAAACCGAGCTGGATTCTAATATAAGGGAGTCTGCTCCTTCGTTTGCGATCTTAAAATGGTGGGCGGCAGAGTTTAAACATGGCCGTACGAGCCGTCAAGCTGAACACCGTATTGGTCGCGACCAACTGAGGTGGCCATACCAGAAATGGTTAAGAACATCCATAAAATGTTATTGCATGATCGTCGGCTGAAGGTGCGTGAACCAGCTGAAATGGTAGGCATTTCAAAAATTGCTATATATCGCATATTGACCGAAAATTTGGAGATGAGAAAGCTATACGCAAGATGGGTGCCGCGTTTACTCACAATAGAAAAAAAACAGCGTCGGAAAGATGTTTCATCACAACAAAGTCGACGTTTTGCGCCGTTTCGTAACCGTGGATGAGACACGGATTCAACACTTCACACCTGAGACAAAGGAACGTTCATATTAGTCGACTGAAATGGGAGATTCGTGTCCAAAGAAGGCGAAGACAGTTCCATCTGCATTCAAGGTTATGTGTTATCTTCGACGGCGAGAATTGTGCTAACTTATTACAGTGTTGAAATTAAGGAAAAAAGGACACAGTTGCCAAAAAATGAAGTGCTGCGTCATTTAGACAATGCACGAGATCACACATCAACTAATGCGATGACCGAAATCCATGAATTGAAGTTCGAATTGCTTCATCACACACTTAATTCACCAGATTTAGTTCCCTTGGAATATTTTCAATTTCAAAACTAAAAAAAAAAATGAAGTGGAGGTCTGCGCGGTTGATGGCTATTTTAAGAAGCAAAACAGTCCTTTCCATAAACAGAGTATGAAGTCTATTGAATATCTTCGTTGGGGAAAGTGAATCGAGCTGAAATTGGATTGAATGTGTTGAGAAATAAAGAAAATTTTCCCCAAATGTGGTGTGTTTTCTTTGTGATGTCGGGTTTCCCTGGAAACACCCTCGTATAATACTACGACAAGTTAATTTTTCTGTAAGGACAATATGAAGAGTTTTTTTTACTGGAACCAAAAAATTATGGAAATTGCTTGGTACCGGATGGTAAAAATAACTGGTGTAATAATACATAAAGCTCCGGAACAGAATTGTTTGACGATGACACCAACAGAAATGCTCGTTTCCCCAGAAATTAAAAAAAAAAATCACATGGCTCAAGACCAACTTTAAGCTACCATATAAGATAAGTTTAGAGAAAGAATCTGAGTTTGCTAAATGGGATTGTTATAAATTTGTTCGCCACCGATATGTAAAAATATATTTCAGATGATATTTTTATATGGGGATTTGGTCGAAAAATTAACGGATCATGACCAAATTTGGAAAAGTCACTTATTTTTTTCAAAGCCGAATTGGAGAAATAAGCCGTGTAAGATTGTTGTTTACTGGTAGATTTAATTGAATACTGGGCAACGGTTTTATATGGGGGCTATGACTATGAATGTACCTACAGGGTTTATTTTTGGACTACTGATAAATGGGTGTAAAAGACATACCAAATTAAATTTGACCAAGATCTTATTTAAATCTTAGGGTAATTTAGGCCGATTTCATAGAGGTAATTTGTAAGGGGATCAGGTCTGAACATGCACCAATTTTCCGAAATTTCAATAGCGATCGTGCTATGGACGGCAAAAGCTTATATACCCAATTTCGACCTGTAGTTTCAGGATAGAGTTTACATGGACACAAAGATAGACATATGGGAGGACGGACAGACAGATATAATGACAGACATACAAACAAACAGATATACGGATGGATGGACATTGCTATATCGACTCTGAAAGTGGTTCGACTCAGAAAGTGATTCAGATTCAAAATCACTTTATTTACCGATTTAGCGTTGTCCGTCTGTCTGTCCGTCCGTCTGTCCGTCCGTATGTGTGTCCATGTAAACCTTATAATCAAACTACAGGTTGAAAATATGAATATATTTTGATAAAATTTAGTATATAAGCTCCTATTGGCCATGCGATGAACGCTACTGAAAATCGTGAAAAGTGGTTCATGTTCAGACCTAGTGACCATACAACTGACCCCAAATAATCATAAAGATCTCGGTCAAATTGGGTTTGTTTTATAATGGGTTTGCTTTATAATAGATACATTTATCAATAGTCCAAAAATAAAGCCCATATGGCAATTCTTGTCACAGCCCCCATATGAAGCTGATTCCCGATCTACACTTAAATATATTAAAAAAAAAACAATATTGCACCGATTTTTCTCAAATTGGGTTTGTGTATGTTTTTGCGAAATATAAGTAACCTTAACAAATATATTCATGATCGGTCCATTTATCGACCTAGTCCCCATATAAGTATGGCATCTGATATGAACTTTTTCATATCGAAGGCAAAAAAAATAGTAACAATGCATTTCAAATTTGGTTTACGCTTATTTTCTATATCTAATTAAGTATTCGGCCTATACCGAATATCATTTTACTTGTTTTCGAATATTTTTGCAATTCTCAAACGGATTTTTAAAATTTAAGGAATTTTTATTTGAAAAATTAATTCGATATATAACAAAAGTTCCACGTTTAAAAAATTAAAATTTTTTGATTATTTTTTTATAAAACAATTGAAAATACATTTATGTACCATTAAAATTTTATTGTGGAAGATATAATTTTTTACACTACAGAGTCATCTTAGAAAAGAATAGAAGTTAAAGAGAATTGATCCCTAACATGGGTATTATGCATTTCGCACAAAACTTTTTTTTTGTATATCTGCAACGCTTAAGCGACTTAAAAAATTTTAGGAAATTCTATTTGTAAAAAAATGAGAATATAATAAAATTTTCAACTAAATAAAATTGAAAATCAATTAAAATTTTGTTGATTAAAATATGTTTTTATTTAATAAAAAATACTAGTATAGCCCAGCACTCGAAATTCGAGTGCAGATTCCAAAATATTTTTCATTCAATTTCTTTCAGTGTTTTTTTAATCTACACACAGAAAACAGATTCATTGTGGCTACCGAATTTATTGCCAACCGAATTGCGATAGTGCCAATAAGCGAATTTTGGGTTCACTGTGATTACAATTCTATTGTCTTAACAGTAAATATTTTATCATAACTGAAAATTCACAGATGCTTTTAAATTTCTGTTAATACTATCGAAAATACAGTTGTTCCACTTTAGAACAATTCGGTTGGAAAATATTTTTTTTGTGTGTATATATATAAAGAACTTATGAATATTTAAATGAGCCTAAAGGTGTGTTAATCAATTTTAGCAATTCACAATTCAACACAGGGCGTGTGATATACAATTTAAATCATTCGCATTAACAGGGTGTAACGAATTATTATAAATGTTTTATTTTCTTTTATTTAATTTAATATATTTTTAAGACAGATTAAACATAAATTTTATCATTCTCAGCTTCTCCTCCATATGAACTATAAGTATGCCAAGTTTCACACTACTCCGTGCCCGCATATTGCTTAAAAAGGGAACTAAAAATTTACCTTCACGTGTTAGTATATAGATATCTGAAAATTAAAAAAAATATATTGATGGAAGATCTAAAATTTTTCTTGTGATGAAATCCATTTTTTAATTAAATATTTTAAAACTTGAATGGCGCTCATGGAAAAATTATAAAAAAAAATTAATAAAAAAAGGTAATTTTTTCAACTATTCAACTATTAATTTTATGTTCGATCTGGCAACCCTAAAAATAGTTATTACCCAATTCATATGTGCGTCCAAATTTCAGTTTCACAAACCAAGAAAATAGTTTTTTAAGAGGATACAAAATTTCAATAATTTTGCTCTACGGCACTTTCGATTTGATGTTCCCTTCCAAAATTAATACGTAGACATATGATTGATATTTTAACCGTAAAGCGTTACAGAATTAGCAGTTAGGGGATCGGCAGATCAGTGACTCAGTGATGATATTATTTATGTGTATTATGGT
This sequence comes from Cordilura impudica, assembly GCA_963682025.1. NCBI lineage: Eukaryota > Metazoa > Arthropoda > Insecta > Diptera > Scathophagidae > Cordilura > Cordilura impudica. Next base: position 221,726,182 of record OY821519.1, on the reverse strand, counting down.
GTTTCATTCACAAACTTTTTTTTTTTGTTTTTTGCAACTTTTAAAGCAGCAAACTTGGAACAACTGAATTTTAAATTTGAATGTCATCAAATTTCCCCCTAAATTAATAAATTTGATTGTATATTGTATTTTGAAGAAAAAACAAAAGCAAATGTAGTTTTATAACCAAATGGAAAAATGTTCGAAAACCTCTTGGGCCATAAAAATTCATATTCCGCTTTAAGAGTAGCAAAATTAGGAAGAAACAATTTTTTGTAAAACGTCACTCTGTATATTCTGCTACATTTTTTGCTGGGTAATTTAAAAAAAAATCATAAAATTAATTAACACAAACTATTTCAATTTATACCGATGTTGTTTTGTATTGTCCTTTAATCAAATTTATTCCTGTAATTTCCGTTTAAACAAAAAACTCACCACTTAAAATTCTTCTTTATTATTTGCAAACAACTTCTTTAGGCAGACATTGTTGAATGTTGAAGTACGAGTCTAAAAAAATTGTTTTTTTTTTTTTCAAAGAATTATATAAATCACTTCAGGTTTTGCAGGGCAAAGTCCTTATAAATGCAAAGCTTAAAAAAAAATTTTTTTTTTATAAAAAGTTAATTGAAGTAGTTGTTTAGTTTAATACAAAATACATTAGTGGTCATATCCTCTGTCTAAAGCAAAGTTATAAACCAATTCATTATATAAAATCATACCTTGATCTTTAGAATGTATTCATTAAAAATTAATTTTGTTGTTAATTAATTACTTAAAATGTAAATATAAAGTAGCTGAAGCAAAGAAAACTAAAAGATTAAATGGTAAGATTAATGAAGCTGAAAGAAGTGAAAAGTGATCTAAAGAAAAATATTTGAAATTTTAAATTTATTTGAAAACGGCGCTGTTGGCTTTGTTTAATTAAAGTTTTTAAAAATTTAAAACTAATATTTAAATTTTTTCTGGCATATTCAATTTTGATAGTTTTTTTTTTTCCTTTTAAGTAGTTAGGTCTTTGAAATTCTTTTTTAATTCTATCTTTTGTATTATAATTATCAGTTTGTCATTACAAATGAAGTAATTTTTTATTTTTTTTGCTTTCTGCTATTTATAATGAAGTTCCTTGTCGTATTAGAGTACTTTTGAACACTGCTTAGCAATGGAAGCCGCAAAATTAAAGCCGATTTGCGTTTGGCCGCAACAGACAGAGCTAAATACAACAGAGAAAAAAAATAATTTATGTTCACCTTTTTCTTTCAGAAAAAAAAAAAAAATACTCTAAACCGCAAATAAGCCAGAAAATGAAGGCTTATTTTACTTCAATAATAACATTACCATAACATTCAACAAAAAAATAATACAAAGCGCCATACAGTTGTACATTATATCAAAAACTTTAAATGAGCCAAGCAATATTTTACACTAACTCTGTTTTGTATTATTAAAAAAAAAAAAAAAAAAAAAAATAATAAAATTTTGAATACGAGTATTTAAAGCATATCGTATTGATAACACTGTTCTAAAATTCAACACCTTTGGAAATTACCAAAGACTAGACAAGTGTATTTAGGGTAATGGGGGGTCATTGAGTCTCAATTTTAAAAAGTAAAAACAAAATTCAAAATCCAGTTATTTTTGTTTTTACTTTAAATCTATTTTAAAATCCTAAAAAAATTTTTTTTTTTAATTATTTCAAAAAATTATTATTTTTTTCTCAAATAATTTATACTTGTAGATTCCAGCGCTCGAAATTCGAGTGCTGGCACCTTTTTTTCAACTTAGACAATTCGCACTTTCATGGTTTATTATTATTGTGAATGAAGATAACAAACTCAATAACAAATTTAATAAAACACACATAGCATATGTATAATTTTATGTATGTGTTAGTAGCTACTTTAAATGCAATTTACTCAAAATAAAGGAAAAAATTTAAAAATCTGTAAATCTGCAAACCGGCTAAAAAGAAATACCTTTCAGATAATATACGTTTGGTCAAAATCGGGATAAAACGGTAGAACAAAACATCGGTCACAAGAAATCGCCTAGCATATTAATATTATAGATTTTGCTGAAATTTTCGGTCTTTTTGTTTTTATTTTTAGTTTTTAAAGGACAAATAGTTTATAGTCCAGCACTCGAAATTCGACTGGAAATTCTAGGAAATATTATTTTGTTCATTCATTCATTGAAATATTATTTTTTTCTTTCAATATGTTTTAAGCTATATACATAAAAGTTTATGAATATATAAATGAGCCTAAAGGTATGTTAATCAATATTGGCAATTTACAATTCAATACAAGGTGTTGATATACAATTTAAACCATTCGCATTATCAGGGTGTAACGAATTATTATAAATATTTTATTTTAATTAATTTAACATATTTTTAAGACAGATTAAACATAAATTTTTTAATTCCCAGCTTCTTCTCCATATGAACTATAACTATGCCAATTTTCACATCCTCCGTGCCCGCATATTGCTTAAAAAGGGAACTAAAAATTTACCTTCACATATTAATATTTTTATATTGTAATTTCTCTTTTTTAAATTTATATACCCTATACCGCTATGAGTTCAGGTTATTATGAAATTCTACTGATGTTTGCAACTACCAAAAATATAAGATTACTTTTTGAGTCGATTTAGAGAACTCTGTCCGTCCGTCCGTCCGTCCTTTTGTGTGTTTCTGTACACGGTTCAAATCTGTAATATTAAAAGGCAAGGCAATTTCTTGTGACATCTCCTAAAGACTAAGTTACCAACCGATTTTGACAAAAAATATACCATTTGAAAGGCATTTCTTTACAAATGTACACCACTTTTATAGAAGTGCACCATATGGTACATTTTTTTGTAGTAATAATCATATAAAGTTGCTATTGACACATACATAATACACATATCTAAGCTTCAAATAAAAAACTAGACAATTCAGTGTGTGTGTTTATGAATTGGCTAACATTGATTACCATACCTTTAGGCTCTTATAAAATTATTTTTTAACACACCCATTTTTATGTCTTCTGTGTGTTCAACAAATAATTATAATGAAATGTATTGAATTTTATTTAGAAATTTTATGAATTTTATTTAAATATTCATAATTTTTTTATACATATATATAGATTAACATATTTATAATGAAATTTAATGCTTTTTTTATTTTAAAAATTCACAATATAACGAATTTTAAAAGAAAATAAATTGTATGACGAAATGAAATTTCCTAGAATTTGCACTCGAATTTCGAGTGCTGGGCTCTGCTAATATGAATATATTTTGATAAAATTTATTATATAAAATTTTATCGGCAATACGACAAACGCTATTGACATTGGTGAATATCGGTGCATGTTCAGACCTAGTCCCCATACAAATGGACCCAGTGAGATCGACTTAAGATCCAGAACATCACATCTATTTAGCTCAAATTTGGTTGGTTATGTTTATTATAGCCATTGTTGATCAATAGACCAAATATAAACCATCTAGGAGTATTCATAGTCATAGCCCCAATATAAAGTTGCTTCCCGATCATCACTTAAATCTCAAAAAACAAAAATATTGCACAGATATTTCTCAAATTTAGTTTGTATATGTTTTTGCAAAAAAATAAGTGACCTTACCAAATATGGTCGGGATCGGTCCATATTTCAAGCTAATCTCCATATCAATATAGCATCGGATATCGACTTTTTCATGTCCGAAGGCATTAAAATTAATAATAATGCCACCCATATTTGATTTATGCTTATTTTTTATATGTAATTAGTTAGACCTAAGAGATAAAGTCTCTAAACTCATGTTATTGGGTATCGTATATTTGGTTAAGATCGATTATAATTTTCTTTATTGTTTTTTTTTTTTTAACATTTGATCTACAACATTGATTATACCGATCGACTCAGAATCACTTTCCGTCAGTCTGTCCCTCCGTCTGTTTGTCTGTGCGTCCATGCAAATCTCGTTATCAAACTACAGGCCGCAAATATAAATATATTGTGATGAGATGTATTACATAAACTTTTTTTGGCCATAGAACGATCGCTATTCAAATTGTTGAAAACAGGCGAATGTTCAGACCTAACCCCATACAACTAAACTATATGAGGTCGACTTAAATTGCCGCAAGGTACGGCTTATCATATAAATGTCGGTAAAATTTGGTTTATGTGTGTTTATTCGACACATAAATAAGTGGCCCGAAATTATAGTTGTTTCCCGATATTCACTCAAATCATAAAAAAAATATTGCATAGACCTTTCTCAAATTTGGTTTAAATAAAATAAGTGACTTTATTAAATGTGGTACTTATCGTTCCATTTTTTGTCCTGCTCCCCATAGCAAAATAGAATTCGATATGAACGTTTTCATATCACTAAAGCTTGGTTAATTCTTATTTTCTATATCCACTTAGGAACTCAACAATTTTGGATTTATCATGTAGTCGTTGTAACTTGCTCTTCTTTTTTTTTTTTAATTTTAATAATGCTTATTTAAACAAATAATTTGTTTTTAAAATTTTTTTCTTAAAAAATCATTACATTTTAAGATTTTATTTTAATAAGTCATTTTCTTTAAAATTTATTTATACTTAAATAGTTTGTATTTTTTTGTTTTAAATATTTTTTAACTTATTATTTTTTTTTTAAATGTTTATTATTTTTTTTAATTATTTGTTTCCTAAAAAATATTTTATTTTAAAACAATTTACATACTGGTAACTTTTACGGCGTTTTTCGCGCTAACTAAATTTTGTAATTCTCACTTGGTATGTAATATATAAGACATAAGGCCTACTAGCGTACCTTCGAGGCAGAAGGTTTAGGTTTATAAGAAGGAGTAAATATAAAATATTGATTAATGAATGATATTTGTTTTAAAAAATTTTAATATGTCATAATAATTTGATAGTAATTAAATTTTGTAATTCTCAGTTGGTTTGTAATATATAAGACATAAGGCCTACTAGGTTACCTGAGAGTAACGAAGCAGTTTTTGTGAAAATCATTTGGATTAACTATCGAATTAAAATGTCATGTAATGCCAGTGTTGTCAATTCTATTTTAGTCACATCCCAGTAGGGTGGAACGACAAAAAAATATTGGTATTAAAATTAATTTTGTTTTACGAGTATTTTAAAAATTTTTTAAAGGATATTCTTAATGTTTCGAAGGGACCTATTTTTTATTTGTGCCAGTTAAACTTAGTTTAATTCAACTCAGATTTCAATAACTACTCTGTGAATATTTCTAATCAGATCAGTTTCTGGCATTAATCCTTCAGTAATCCTTCATTGAATCATAAATTGAATATTTTAATAGTATGTTGTGTTATAATACATTAGCTTAGTTTTGTACGAATTTCTTCATTGTTCTTGGGTTTTATGTGTAAAAGCATTTAGTGATAATTTCTCTCATTTGAAAATTTAAGTCCATCTTGGATGTTATTAAAGGATTCACAACATATCGAGCTATTAATGAAGATTGTATTGAAATAATTGAGGAATATTTTTCGGTTTATATATAAATCTATTCTCTGATATATACAAAAATAATAAGTGGCAGACTAAAAGATTCCCAAATTTTTTTTTTAATCCCCTAAAAAGCTCAGATATTCACAACTAAAAATGTTTACTTATTTTTTAAAATAAAACATTCAGTTTGGGCATAAATCCCCTAAACTGGCAACACTGTGTAAAGTTTGTACGTGACATCTGGGATGGGCAATTACATTAAAAAAAAAAACAGAAATTTGACTTTGACTGAGAGAGGTTCCTTTAAATTAATTTTTCTATTTATTGTATACTTAAAACATTTAATTGAATTAGCAGATTCCAGCACCCGAAATTCGAGTGCAGTTTCTAGGCAGCTTTATTTTTCAACTTGGCCAATTCACAAACCAACATTTTTATGGTTTATTATTATTGTGAATGAAGATAACAAACTCATTAACACATTAACAAATTTTATAATATACACATAGCATATGTATAATTTTATGCATGTGTTAGTAGAAACTTTAAATGCAAGTTATTCGAAATAAAGGAAAAAAATTTAAAAATCTGTAAATCTGCAAAACGGCTAAAAAGAAATACCTTTCAAATAATATACGTTTGGTCAAAATCGGGATAAAACGGTGAAACAAAAGATCGGCCACAAGAAATCGCCTATTAATATTATAGATATTGGTAGGATGCTTTATAGGGAAGCTGTAAACAAAAATGGCCTATAGCAGTTTTTTTTTTTTGGGCCGATGATTTTTTAGTTGAGAATTATTTTATGAAGCTGCAGCTCGAATTAAAAAAGTACTAATGATAAAAGTATTGCCAAAAGTACTAAATTAGCAGGTTTTCACGCCCGCCGTGACACTGTTTTTTTTTTTTTTTTTTTTTTGCTAAAAGCTCAGTATTCCAAAAAGCGCTAAATTAGAATACAAACCAAGTTAAATGCTTGTAATTTTTTTTTTTTTTTATTTTATTAATTTTATTTTTTTTTGTTATTAATTTTCGTTGAAAGCGGCAGATTTAAATGACAGGATCGTCATGAAAAAACTCATCTTCAACCACAAAATAAAAGAAAAAAAATTAAAGTAGTTTAAAAAATAGGAAAACTGAGCTTTCAATGATTGGTGCATGGCCCTTTTGTGCGATGAATCGAAATTTGAGAGGTGTACATAGGATGCATAACTAGTGCCAACAGTCAACCACGGTAGAGGTTCGGCAATGGTTTGGCGTTGCTTTGCCGGCCAAAATGATGGCCAGTTGTGCATAATCGAAGGAATACTCGATAAAAACCTAGTAGAAAACTATCCTGAAAGATCGTGCCATGGTCACTGGATTAAGAATTGTCGGAAATCCGTATTTCAGCAAGATAATGCCTCAATACATACAGCAAAGATTTGTAAGCAGTATTTAGAGACCCAGGAAGCAGCTGGATTCTGTAATGCAATGAAATGACCACTGCAGTCACCTGATCTCAATTCTATAGAGTTATTGTGGGATGATTTGGACAGGAAGGTTTGAACTATCTATCCTACATGTAAGGAGTACTTGTGGAATGAACTTCAGGAAGCATGGTACCAGATCAAAATAAAAAAATTGATTCAAAGGATACTAAGACTATATCGTGAAATCATACGAAATGGAAGTGTTCACATTGATGAATCTCATGCCGTTTTCTTTTCTGACAGAAAATGTCGCATTTTATTTACACTATTTTCGTAAAGCGTATTTTTTATATATTCTAAATTAAGAGTAACCCAATTTTATACATCAGTCGAAAGGTCTCAAAGTGCTGTGTTCATAAAATGCAAAAAATTTTGATTATTATCCTCTTTGAAGTCATGGGGTGAAAATATTCAAAAAAGGGAACAATGTGGAAATATTCTCACACTATGACCACAAAGAAGTCAGTCAATGCCTACAGTTTTTTGCGATTAACGAGCGCTCGACTTTGAGACATTTCGATTGATGTATAAAATAAGGTTGCTCTTAATTTAGAATATATAAAAAATACACTTTTCGAAAAAAGTTCCAATAAAATGCGACATTTTTGGTCAGAAAAGAAAACGGCATTAAATTCAAGAATAACTGGAGCGTAGTTAATAAAAATATATATGTGAATAGTAAAAGTAGAATATAAATAAAGAGTATATGTTATAAATTTGAAGAGTTTTCATTGGAAAATAAAGGAGATATTGAAATTTGAAAGTTAAGGAATAGGGGTGGCAAATACTTTTAAATGGTAGAGTAAATATAATTTTCAGAATCATTTTACATATTTTTTAACAAGGTTAAACGAGTTTTCAATTCAAGTCAAAATTAAATGGAAAGAGAAATCATTAATGGCTTTTGTGTTATAGCTGAAAAACTAAGTTAACAAGCGTCATGATAGGAAAAATATATAAAAGGTCATAAAAAAAAGTTTGGCCAGACGACGTCAAACGCTTTGCAGGTTTTACTATAATGGCCTGATACTTTCATCCTGACTTGGAATTTCTCACCCCCCACAGAATGATAGTTGCACAGTGTTATGAGTCTCCTTGATAAAGAATTTTAATTTAGAGGGAAGTTCTTCAAATAAATACTAGCAGATTCCAGCCCTCGAAATTCGAGTGCAAATTCTTGGAATTTTATTTTTCCATTAAATAAAGACCCTAAAGGTATGCTAATCAATTATAGCCAAGTCACAAATCAACACAAAAAAACAAAATCATTTTTATTACAAACACATTAACAAATTTAATAAACACACACATAGCATTGTAAATTTTATGTATGTGTTAGTAGCAACTTTAAATGCAATTTACTCAAATTAAAGGAAAAAATTTTAAAATCTTTAAATCTGCAAAACGGCTGAAAAGAAATACCTTTCAAATAATATACGTTTGGTCAAAATCGGAATAAAACGGTAGAACAAGACATCGGTCACAAGAAATCGACTAGATATACTAATATTATAGATATACAATTTTGGTGGTTGGTTAAAAGACGCTAAATAATCTAGCGTGAAAAGCGCTGCATTTTAAAGACAAACTAAAACCTCTAACCACACCCATTGGCTTCAAATACTTTGCTGGGCTAAAACTCTTCTTAGAATACCCACCAAAAAAAAAAAGGAAGTTGCCTTTGTAAGCAGAAATAAAAAATTACAAAAAATCATTGTTAATCATTAAGAAAAAAAATTTAAACTCATTGAAAAATAGATTTAAACTCTTTTGTATAGTAATTGAGCAAAAAGGGAGCTCTATAGAAAATGAAAAAAAAAAAAAAAAACAAAACACAAACTGACCTCAAGTCAGTTCTGAAAACTACCTTACAATAGTCTACCATACTAAAATTAAACAGCAACTCAGAAACGTAGCACGTTCCACGATAAGCTTCTGTAGCAACTAAGAAACACATGAGAAATACAATCAAAATAAATACAATTGCCAACTTAACCAGGCTGGCTGGCATATAGACTTTAGGAGCCCATTTATATTTAATAAAAAAAAAATATATACATGTACAAATATTTTATGCAGGTTCTTTATTATTATCTTCTTTGAAGCATAAGAAAACATTCATTAATTCTTTGTTGATTTCCGCGTGGGGTTCTCTTTTATAAATAGGTATATGTGTAATATTGTTCATATATGTTTAAATATTATGCTAAGGCCTTTAATTTAGCTTGTGACTTGTTCTTACTTTTTTTTTTTTTTTTTTTTTTTTTTTGTAAATTTGCTACTTTAGAAGCATAAAAGTTATTATTTTTTTTCCTCTGTTTTGATATACAACAAGAGGAAATTTGCATTATTACATTTTTGTTTACTAATGAAGGCTTTTAGTTATTTTTGTCCATTTACCAGTAAAGAGACACAAACAAAATGTTTGCATATGTAGCTAATTTAACTCAAAGAACAGAATTTATGAAGGGAATTTATGAAAATCGTGTTATTGTCTGCCTTTAACTGGAAACTGTTAAGAAGGCCTTTAGGTTGGCTGGCTTTTTAAATAAGTAGAATAAAAAATAATGAGCAAATAAAGAGCTCAAGGTTAGAATTGTAATAAATTATAAAGAAAAACATTGTTTTGTTAAAATTATATAAAAAAAATAAATATTCCTATTATTCATGAGTAGAAAATGAAAGTTGTATACATAAATTTACCAACTGAATAAGAATTGTTAAAGCTTGTTTACACTTCCAAACAGATAAACGAGCTGTATTTACATATAAATCGTTTTTTAATATAACTGTTTTTAATAAATAATTTTAATATTTTTCTTTCTCAATATTATATCTATAAAATTTTTAGTTGGCTTAAATTTTAAAATGTTTAAGCCAAATGGAATTTTTTTAAAAATTATTTGAATAAATTTTGTTAGTAAACAAAATGTGAAGAAATAAAAGTAGGAGTGTTAAAATCGAATCTTTATTACCTGTGTCTCAAAATTCAATATTGTAAACAATGCTGGGTACGGTTACCAATTTATTACAGGTTCAAAGTCAAAGTCAATTGGTTTTCGTTTAATTTCATATTGTTTTTTTTTTTTAACAATGATATTTTTTTTAAGAAATATTTAACTGCTATCACTATTTTTCTATTATTAGAGTAGAAAAATTATTAAGATCTCTTCATGAGAGACTAAAGAGAAATAACTTTTTAACGCAACCGGTCTTTGAATATTCAAAGTAAAAGAAAGGGATCAACTCTACAAAGTTTTGAGAGCTTACAAGTTATTCGATATTTCGATATCTATAATATTAATAGGCTAGGCGATTTCTTGTGACCGATGTTTTGTTCTACCGTTTTATCCTGATTCTGACCAAACGTATATTATTTGAAAGGTATTTCTTTTTAGCCATTTTGCAGATTTACAGATTTTTAAATTTTTTCCTATATTTTGAGTAAATTGCATTTAAAGTTGCTACTAACACATAAAATTATACAATGCTATATGTGTGTTTATTAAATTTGTTAATGTGTTTGTAATAAAAATGAGTTTGTTTTTTGTGTTGATTTGTGAATTGGCTATAATTGATTAGCATATCTTTAGGGTCTTTATTTAATGAAAAAATAAAATTTCCTAGAATCTGCACGCGAATTTCGAGGGCTGGAATCGGCTAGTTTCATTTAAAAGATTTAAAATTCGTCTTGACTAAAATTTGTGGCAATTTTTGATTTGAATATATAAATTGTGTTTTTAAAGATCGGTAGGACTTGAAATTGTTAAAAAAAAATTGCACAAAAAATATATTTAAAACAAAAAAATTGTTTTATTCGAAAGATCAATGCAGGGCTTTAACGCTTGAAAATGTTGTCGTTCATATCGCCACCCCAGCTGTATTTGACGAAGCGCATTCTGGATATCATCCAATTTTGGGCCACTTTTTCGAGCATTGCTGGCCGTGTGTCACGAATAACACGAACAATATTGGCCTGTAAGGCGTCAATTATTGCTGGCCTATCAGCATTAACCAGTAACTTCACGTAGCCCCACTGGAAATAATCGAGAGGTATCAAATCGCACGACCTTAGAGTCCAATTAATACGTTCATTTCTCGAAATCAAGTTATCGCCAAATTTTGATTTCAATAACTCGATGGTTACGATCGCCGTATGGCACATAGCGCCATCCTTTTGAAACCGCATCTCGCCCGGATCTGATATGCATGTTTTTAAACAAAAAGTCATTGATTATGATGCAGTACCGATCTCCATTGGTCTTAACGCAAGTTACTGCTTCAATTTTGAAGAAATAAGGTGCGATGATTCCATCAGCGTGTAAACCGCACCATAAGGTGCATTTTCCTGGATGTGCTGTAGTCTGTTGTGAACTTGTCTCACTCCATATCTGGCAATTTTTTTTATTAACAAACCTGTTAAGCCAAAAATGAGCCTCGTCGCTGAACACAATTTTGAGATAAATCACGGAGTCAATTTCCAAAAGCTCTAGACCCAATCGGCGATAGAACGATGCACATAATGGTCTTATGCCCTTAGTTCCTGCAACAGGTGGATCTTATACGGGACCAAGATCTTTGCGCAAAATTGTGCACGTAGTGGAAGTACGCGCATTCCCTCGAAGTCTTATTGCATCATTTAGAGAGTATGTAGTATCAAATCTATCCACAGCCGACGGATGGCTCAGATGGACGATTATGTGCTCCATAAAAATCACGATTTCGTCTATAAATTGAGCGAATCAATGACTAATTTTCAAAATAAATTTGGATAATTTGGGAGCAAAAATTATTTGCGTGAGCAAACTGATCATAAATGTAGGATAATGAGCACTGTCATACTGCGCTCATTGCTCGTTGTAAAGCTAACCCTTCATTAAGTTACATTGAGCTCGTACAGCCCGAGTAGTAAAAACTTAAATTTTTCTTGTTTGAAAGCATGTAAAAAGATAAATACAAATACTTTTTGGAATCGTACAAGTACCATGAATATCATCCTCAAATTTCACTTAAATATCGGCCTGTCTTACTGGCTTGGACGAACTATTAATCGAAAAACTCGTCCACTTTCCATATAAATGTATGAAAATATGAACTTCATCGATGTTTGATTTTTTTTTTCAAATTACATGGTTTTGCATATTTTCTAGTCATTCACATTGATTACGCTCTTATAATATTGAAGCACTCTGATAAAAACTGTGCAGTGATATAACTACTACATAACGCAATTAATCAAATCAAACAAAGTATAATTTCCTGCAGGTTTTTGGAGCGCTGAATCCGAATTAGCCCTCACATCCATCACATGACCTCTAACTTTCAGTATGTCGAAAAGAAAATATTTGTTTTTAAAAAATTCAAGGTTAGGATTTTTCCACAAACTAATATTATGACGCCATTCTGAGGTCTGATTCGAATTCAGCACGCGTAATAACGTTATGGAAATATAATCTAGTTACAGCGCACAATCATTTTTTTTTTTGGAAAATAGTACAACAAAAGCGCCAAATAAGTAATTTAAACGGGTGATTTGTCCCAGAACAAATAAGATGCATGAAGGAAAGATTTTTCATCCCCGTTTAAGCATAATACGGCTGTGGACGAGTATGAAAATTGGCATAGGTTATAGTTCATATGGAGGAGAAGTGCAGAATTTTAAAACTTATGTATAATATGTGTTAAAAATATCTTAAATTAAATAAAATAAAATATTAATAATACATAATTTTATAAGAGCCTAAAGGTATGCTAATCAATTTCAGCCAATTCACAATTTATCAAATTTCATTATAATTGTATATCACACGACCTGTGTTGAAGTGTGAATTGCCTAAAATTGATTAGCATACCTTTAGGCTCTTATAAAATTATTTATTATCATAATTTTTTTATAAATATAGATTACATCAACAAGCAGCACATTGATTGATCAATTTTTTATTTCTCACGAATCGAATGTCTTATTGTTTGATCACATATCAGCTCCCTGCTTTTCTATGCATGATCTCATCTTTATGGTGTATGATTTTGAAATACAAATTCCAAACCAAACATTTACATTTCGTGATTTCAAGAATATTGAATATATAACTTTGTATGATGAATATAGGAAAATTGACTGGAATTGTATTTACTACATGGTATCGGTTGATGAGCAATTGAATTTCCTGGAGCACCATCTTAAAAATTTATTTAATCTAACTGTTCCTTTGAAAACGAAGATAAGCAACGTTAGGCAAAAACCATGGTACACACCAGCAATTAGTCGTCTAATAGAACAACGTGATTTTGCATATTCTCGGTGGAAACGCTATAAAACTACAGAGTTACATGAAAATTATCGTTTAGCTAGGAGAATAGTAACCATAAAAATAAAAGATGCTAATATCTAACTATTACGTCGAAAAATTCAACAACATTATAGACACAAAAAAAAAGTGGAAATCAATACAAGAGATTGGAATTGGTAAAAACAAAAATAGCGATAATATTATAAATGAAAGTCCGGACGATTTAAACAAGAAATTTATCAATGTAAATATTGCTGGAAGCGGATAATAAATTTTGTGATGATTTCCACGTGAATTCTCTCCCAACACGCCTTTTTTCTTTTAACTGTGTCACACAGAACGATGTATATAGAAGTTGCATATCCATAAAATCCAATGCTACAGGCATTGATGGTATAAATCCAAAGTTTTTGAAGATGATATTTCCGTCACTTTTGCCTCAAATTACTTATATTTTTAATAACATTATTACTACAAGCACTTTTCCTTCACGATGGAAAGAAGCTAAAATTTTGCCAATACCAAAATCACCCACTGAATATCGACCCATAGCAATCCTACCATTCCTCTCTAAGGCATTGGAAAAAATACTACATAATCAAATTATTTCATACGTTAATGATAATCGACTACTTACTAACAGACAATCTGGTTTTCGGGCAGGGCATAGCTGCATCTCTGCTCTTACTGATGTATCCGAAGATTTAAGAAAAGAAGTTGATGATGGTTTTTTTTTTACCATGTTAGTATTGCTGGACCATTCCAAAGCATTTGACACTGTAGACCACAACATATTAATTCAGAAATTACAGAAAATGATGAATTTTTCTTCAACATCGGTCAGCTTAATGTCATCTTATCTTAAAAACAGAATGCAGTGTGTGGAAACCCAGTCTGGAATGTCAAATTTACTTTATGTAAAGAGATTCGCTTGTATGCTGACGATGCACAATTATATATAAGCAACAGGAATGAAGGTGTTGAGGACTGTATCAGAAAATTGAATGAGGATCTTAACAGAGTTTTTCTTTGGGCCTCAGCAAATGGATTAAGTTTATATCCACGAAAATCTAAATGTATTGTTATACGCAAAAGGACTAGCAAAATTATAATTAGGCCAAACATACTTATAAATAATCAGCCGATTGAAATTGTTGATAGCGCAAAGAATTTAGGAGTTCTCTTCAATAATACGCTTACTTGGTCTGATCATGTAAATGTAGCATGTGGCAGAACTTATTCTATGCTTAGAACACTCTGGCCCACACAATGCTTAACACCTATAAAAATTAGAATTTTACTCGCGAAAACATATTTGTTACCGTTTCTGATGTATGGATGTGAGGTTTTCTCCTGTTGCGACTCAGAAAGTAAACGAAGATTAAACGTTGTTTACAATAACATTACTAGATATGTATTTGGACTGCGGAGATTTGACATCATTTCATCGTATTCGAAGAGAACCTATTGAAAATACATAAAATTATTATCGCTCGACAGCCTGACTATCTATTTAATAGATTAAAATTCAGTAGATTTAATAGAACCAAAAATATAATTCAAATCAGGCATCATATATTAATATCGGAATGGCAATTTTATATTAATGCTATTCGTCTTTGGAACATGCTACCAGTAAACATTAAAGATATAAGCAACGCACGTTTTTTTAAGAAAAAATTATTTGAGCTATACTCGTAAAAGTAATATATGTATTGTTTTTTTTTTCTATTTTTTGTATTATTAAAATATTTATTATTATAATTTAAAATTTCAATACTGCTTTTGTTTATTTAACTAAACTTATTGATATAAATTTTAATTAATGCATTTTATATTATATTTTTATACCCTATACCACTATGTGGTTTGGGTATAATGACTTTGTGCTGCTGTTTGTAACAACCAAAAATATTTGACCTAGACCCATCTTTAATTATACCGATCGAATCAGAATCACTTTCTGAGTTGATTTAACAATGTCCGTCCGTCCGTCTGTGTGTCCATGTTAAGCTTGTAATCAAACTGCAGGTCGCAAATATGAATATATTTTGATGAAATTTGGTTTATAAGCTTTTATCGGCCATGGGATGAACGCTATTGAAATTGGTGAGAATCGGTCCATGTTCAGACCTAGCCCCCATACAAATTACCCATATGAAATCGACATAAATTGCCATAAGATCCAAATTGTCATATATATCTTACTCAAATTGGGTTTGTATGCGTTCATTACATCCACTAATGAGTAGTCCAAAAATGATCCCTTTGACCCCATATAGAGCTGCTTCCCGATCTTCACTTAAATCTATTAAAAAACAAAAATATTGCACTGATTCTTCTCAAATTTTGTTTGTATATATTTTTGCAAAATACAAGAGACTTTACCAAACATGATCAGGATCGGTCCATTTTTGGACCTAGTCCCTTTGTAGATATAGCATCCGATATGAACTTTTTCATATCTGCAGCCAAAAAAATTAATAAAAGTCCCACTCAAATTTGGTTTTTTGTTTATTTTCAATGTCCAGTTAGTTGGGCCTAAGAGATAGGGTTTCTAATCGCATGGTATAGGGTATCGTATAGTCGGTCTAGACCGACTATAATTTTCTTACTTGTTTATTTTTAATTCTTAATTTTTAATTTTTAATTTTTATTTTTATTTTTATTTTTATTTTTAATTTTTAATCTTTAACTTTTGCTTTTTAATTTTTGATTTTTAATTGTTTAATTTTTGATTTTTAATTTTTAGTTTTTAATTCTTAATTTTGAAATTTTTAATTGTTATTTTTTATTTTTTTTATTTTTTAATTTTTATTATTTTAATGTACTAATTTCTTCTGAGACCTTTATTACCAGTTTTGTTGTTATTTTTATCAAAAGCAATGTCAAATTATCACATTTGTCCTTAATGTACCCCTGTGTTGTTTTAAGACTTCAGTCTTGTTACTCAGGCTAACAAATAAATAAATAAATAAATAAATAAATAAATAAATAAATAAAAATAAATAAAAAACATTAAAAGAAAAAAAAATTAAAAAAAAAAAAAAATTTCGTACAATTTGCAGTCGAAGTGTAGTCAAGGGGAGTAGTAGTAGCTTTAGATGCTTTAATAAGTGTTTTGCAAACAATTTATTCGTGTTGCAACAGTCCCAAATATTGCACAAAAAGGTGTTTGTTACATTTTTGGGTTAAGATTTCAATTCAGATTCCAAATTCAATGCTTCAAACATCACCAGAAAATTTTATTCTGGTTCCAGGGCCTGTGTTCTTATCATATTTTGGTATCAATTTAATGTTTCATAATATTATTGCTTTGTTAGTTTGCTTTTTGAATATTAATTTTTGTTCCATTTTAAGAAATTTATATCTTTATAATTCTCATTTAGTTTATGTTTTGTAATTTTAGTATAAGTAAATTTTAAGAAATATTTAAAGGTATTTTGTGAATAAGAAGAAAATAGAAAAAAAAAGTTAGAATAAAGAGTAAATTATTAAAATTATTAAAAAAACATAAAAAACTGTCTATTTTGTTTTAAAATTGTAGTGATCTGGAAAAGCTCAGCTATAAAAAAAAAAACTACTGAATATTATCTCAAATTTCTTTTTTATTTGAAAGTACAATCCTTCCGGTTAATAATGGAAAATAATTTCATTCAAATGGCTGCCTCGGCTGGCCATGCAGTAGCTTACACGATCGGTCCAATTTTTAAGCACATTATCGATTATGTGCAGCTGTATTTCACCAATGGCTTCACGAATATTGTCCTTTAAAGCGTCAATTGTCTCTGGCTTGTTGGCGTAACACTAATCTTTGAGGGTACCCCACAAATAATAGTCCAACGGTGTCAAATCGCAGCTCCGAGGTGGCCAAACGATATCAGCTCTGCGGCTGATAATGCGATCTTCAAAAACAGGGCGCAAAACATCGAGTGTAGCTTCGGCTGTGTGGCACCTAGCGCCGTCCTGTTGAAACCAAATGTTGCCAATATCCTTCTCTTCAATTTTTGTGAAGAAAAATTCGTTCAACATGGCCCGATAACGATCGCCATTGACTGTAGCGGCCACTCCTTGCTCATTTTCGAAGAAAAATGGCCCAATTATGCCTCTGGACCAAAATCCGCACCAACCAGTGACTCGTTTTGGGTGTATCGGCTTTTCAATGTATGCGTGCGGGTTTTCTGTGCCCCAAATGCAACAATTTTTCTTGTGTACATACCAGCCAAGATCAAAATGAGCTTTATCTGAAAAGATGATTTTTTTTTTTGGCAAAATCGGCATCTTCTGTAAGTCGATCGCAGGCCCACTTAGCGAAGCGAAAACGCATTGGATGGTCAGTTGGCTTCAACTCATGAACCAATTGGACTTTTTATGGCGTTATACCAAGGTCTTTATGCAAAATTCATCTCAATGATGCCTCCGAAATGTTCAATTCTTGAGAACGACGGTGAATTGATGTTGATGGCGCTTCACGCACACTTTCTGCCACAGCAGCAATATTCTCGGGTATACGCACTGTTTTTGGCTTTTCACGCTTTGGTTTATCGATGAGGATGCCAGTTTCTTTCACTTTTTTTTACAAGATAACGAACATACGGAGCTGACGGTGCTTCTCTTCTTCCAAAATCCGTACGCAATTTTCGCACACATTCTGCAACATTACCATGATTTTCAAAGTAATGTCGCAATATTTCCCAGCGTTGTTCAAGCGTATACACAAACATATTCGTTCAGCGGAAGGATAAAACTAATTATCTGTCAAATCAGACATGAGCTAAGTGTTGCCATTCACGAAATAAGAACTAGTTGAAAAAAAAAAAACGTTAGATGGCGGACACTTTAGTTGAAGCAATAGCCAGAGGAATGCTGGCACTGAACAGGTCGTGTTGTTCGTTTCTCTTACATTACAAAAATTTATTTTTTCTGTGATTATAAATTAAATCCATGTCTCTGAACCGAATAAAATTACAAATTATTTGTAAAACATAAGGATCGAAAAAACTGATTTTTATAATTCTCAATTAGTTTAATTATAATACATTATGGAGTAATAGTGACACTTATTAATTTTTTTCAAATTCTTATTTTTGTACTTTTTCTTGAATCGAATCCACAAGTAAACGAACTGTCATCTCTAAAAATCCAAAAAAATTTTTTTCACCTTCATTTTTATTGAAATACTTTTTGGTATTCTGAAATAAGTGGGGATTCTTAAAATCGTTTCGATAACTAAATACGTACTATAAATTATATTTGAACAAGGTACAAAAATCCCGCTGTAGCATTGAAAATTAATAAATTTCTGAATAGTTTGAGTACATTTTGGAAATTCTCATTGGATTCCCATGTCACAAAAATCCAGTTTTTAATGAATTGTATATAGAAATTAGTGATGAGTTTTAATATTTTATATAAAAACTTCTTATTTGTACCTTTATCAGCACTTCATTGGTTATCTCCTAAAATTTCTATGTCCAGATTCACTATGTGTGTCGTAGAATTTAGTAAAAGGAACTTATATCCTGAAAATCCCAAATTTAATTTTCGAAATCCCCGTAAAATCCTTAATATTTAAACCAAAAAGTTTATTCTTATATTTTTTCTTTATACTTCCAACTCGGGAACAAATCTCCTTCACTGACTGCACTTTATAGAAAATTAATAGCGTTGCAAATTATTTGAGTTTTAATTTTGTTGAATTAAATATTTGAAAATATTTTCACTGATTGATCAATCCATCAAATTTTAATAATTCTTTAATTAATCGATCAAATAACGAATGAATAGAGATATTAAAAAATCTTATATATTAAAAGAATTTATGAATAAACTTTGCATTCAAGATTTTTTTCAATATTTTTCTTCTCTCAAACCTCCATAACTAGATCAAGCTCCTTCTTTTGAGCTATTAACTGCTTAAATTCGTTGGGTTTGAGGAAAGTTATGCGTGGAGAATCAACTTTACTTTTACTGTACGTTAACTTATCTTGGCATATTTTGGCATTACTGTACGTTAACTTCTCTTGGC
The DNA here is from genome assembly GCA_963682025.1 of Cordilura impudica. Classification (NCBI taxonomy): domain Eukaryota; kingdom Metazoa; phylum Arthropoda; class Insecta; order Diptera; family Scathophagidae; genus Cordilura; species Cordilura impudica. The sequence continues at coordinate 221,706,921 of OY821519.1, read as the reverse complement.
AAATTCGTTGGGTTTGAGGAAAGTTATGCGTGGACAATCAACCTTACTTTTACTTTACGTTAACTTATCTTGGCATATTTTGGCATTACTGTACGTTAACTTCTCTTGGCAAATTCGTTGGGTTTGAGGAAAGTTATGCGTGGACAATCAACTTTACTTTTACTTTACATTAACTTCTCTTGGCATACATATTTTGGCATTACTGTACGTTAACTTCTCTTGGCAAATTTTGGTATTATATTATAAAAATTAATATAATATAATATAATGCTGCGGAGCAGCAGGGGTCCTCTAGTATTAAATAAAAAAATATTTTATTTAAAAAATACATTAAAACAATTCAAACAAAAATGGAATTGAGATCATATTTTATATTTTTTTTAGTTTCATATAAAGAGAAATTTCAAAATATCTGCAATATTTGTTTTTTTATATATAAAAAATTAAATTTTTTGTTCTTAAATTACAAAGAAAAATTCTGAAAAGTTTTGAACTATTAAAGAAATTAATTTGATTTGGTTGAAAAAAAATATACTTTTTTTTTAAACTAATTGAGTTAGAAAAAACACTTTTTAAATTTTCTATATCTCGTCATCGACTATTTCTTTGATTTTATATATACCTCAAAATTTTCAGCAATATATGTATATTTTTTTTTTGCGTATTAAAAGTATTTACAAATTATTCGACTTATCCGCTTGATGGATTATTTATCAGACGAAAATCACAAATTTTAAGATGTTCGATCAAAAGTTTTTTTTTTATTTTTAAGCGCCCCAGTAGGTGAGTAGGTAGTGTGGTCGCCTATCATGCGGGGGTCGTGGGTTCGATTCTCACCAGAGGCTTTGGTCTGTCGCTGCAAAAAAAAAACTTTCCCAATTAGAATCTGCAGACAAGCCACTCGGCTTCGCGGAACTAGGCTTCAAAAAAAAAAAAAAAAAAAAATTTGATTGATTATTCGAATAATTCTTAACCGGTTGAGAACAGTTTTGAAGTAAATTCTATTTTTTAAAATAAATATTAAATTAATACTGTTAAAAACATAAAGAAAAAATTTTTTGTTTTAAAATAATAACAAAATATTTATGGTTTAAGTTTAAAATTGATTTCTAGTTCACTCTTTAAAAAAAGTTTTTTTTTATTTTGCAATATACCTTTGTAGTTCTCAGTTAGTTGAATTAATATAATATTTAAGTTATATGCAAAAAGTTTTTTGGAACTTTATTTATAAGGAAATATAAAGCAAACAAAATAATATGAGAACAAGAAAGTTTTTAAATCTGATTAGGACTTTTAGTTTGAAATATTTGTCAAATTATATATTTTTGTAATTCTCAGTTAATTCAGTTATTACAAATAATGTTTAGTTAAAAAAAAAAAATAAAAGGCACTTTGTGCGTAAAAATAAATAGAAAGATAAAATACTGTAGGTCAGTCTTATTTAATAGCTGCTAGAAAATAGAATCTTCTTTTAAAAAACGTTATTTTTCACTACTTTTTCGGACAAATTTGATTAACTAATTTTGCAATTTGAGAGGGGACTTGTCACTTAAAATTAGTTGGTTGAAATAACTTTGTAAACAGGAAACTTTCTGCTACCACAACGTCTTTCTTATAAAAAAAGAAAATAAAAATTATATAGAAAGCAATTAAAATATTTCTAAGTTCAAAATTTCATAGTCATCAAAATTTTATAGTCTCAGCTATTATCAAGAGATCTATTTAATAAATACTTTTTTTTTATAATTTTAGGCTGCTTTTCAAATACTCCATCATTTATTTGATAATAATTCTTAGAACAAAATTTTCCCACACCCTGTCATAATCAACATGGTGGTACAAATTTATCATAACATTGTATTCCCCCCTTTAAGCTCCTTTGATTGACCATTTTGTTCTTTGGTATATAACAATAAATAACAATAAAGAAACTCGAATAATACGCTACAATTAGGATAAAGAAAATATACTATGAATAGAATCCCTTAAGAAAAAATCACGAAATTTGTGTTTATCAACACTTCATTTGTTACGGTAAGCCCGAACATTAATGTTTAACAAAATTTCAACGTAACATACAAATGGTATGACAAATTTTCCTTAAGTAAATACAATACATAATTGATATAATCAATAAAATATATACAAAACTGAAGACACGCGCTTCAAAACACCTATTTACTTAGGCCCACCCCAGCATATAATTTCCGTTTCCTTTGACAGGTTTGCAAGAAAATTGTATGATTTTTTTATTTTTTGAATTCCAAACATTTTCTTAAGAAATATTGGTTGTTATTTACAAAAAAAAAAAAAAAAAAGAATATGAAAAATAAGACTGCAGACGTAGAAAAAAAAATTATAAAAGTTTGTATACTAACACGTGTCAAATACAATATTTTGCTACTTCTTTTTTTTGGGTTATTACAAGCCTCAAACAAAAAAAAAAAAAAAAATAATAAATAAAAAAATCCTAGTCTACATGATGTCTATCATTGTCAGAAATGTTTGTGATACATTAAGATTTTATTAAAAGCAAGTGTTGTTTAGTGGTAGTATTATGATAATACCTCCAGGGTATAAATGGTGTTTTAAGTGTATGAAAACATGTTTCCAAAACATTTTGATACAATTACACATAGTCAGAGAGACATAAACTGCGATACCCAAAAGTAATGCCAGCATTTCATTAAGTATGTGATGTCAGTAGAATTTAAGGAAATTTGCAATTAATTATGAAAAGAAACAGTATGAACTAAAGTCAAAAACAGTATTCCCAGGGCAGCTTTAAAACTTACCAAAATTAAAGATTTATTTAATACAAAATATTGTGTAAAAATTTACGTACCTGAAAAGAAAGAAGAGAGAGAAAGCCATTAGTGAAACAGTTAAAATAATAAATAATATATAATGTAATATAAAATGAAATTTTTTTTTTACAAGATTTCAGCTCATTAATTGATACTAGCAGATCCCAGCCCTAGAAATTCGAGTACAAATTATAGGAAATTTTATTTTTTCATTTTATTTCGTTTCATTTCAATGTTTTTTTAATCTATTTAATTCATTAAATTTTTTCATTATAAATATTTGTTGAATACACAGAAATAAGAGCCTGAAGGTAATTGAACCTCCTTGTATGCCTCTTAAAGTTATGCTAATTTTAAGCAATTCACAATTCAACACAGGGCGAGTGATATGCAATTATTATAACGAAATTCAATTGCGTTATTGTCGTTATTAGTTTATGTCCAAAATTCTTTTTCAATTAAACACAGGCCTTTTCATATACAATTTTTCCAAACACATTATCAAATTTAGTAAACACACACACAGCATTATATAAATTGATGTATGTGTTTTACACCAAAAAAAATGCATTTTACTCCAAATCTGTAAATCTGGTGGACAGCTAAAAAGAAATACCTTTCAAATGAGATATGTTTGGTCAAAGTCGAAGTCAAACTGACACAGTTACATCGGTCACATGAAATAGCCTTGCCTATTAAACATTTTAGATTAAAACTTTATATAAAATTCTCATTTAGTTAGTAAAAATTACTGAAAATAATATAAAATGTTATAAGAAGAAAAAAAGCTGTAAAGGCAACCCAGCAAATACTTTCCATTACATGTAATGAGCTTTAGAATAAGAAATCAAAAGTGTTCAGTATTTACCTTTCCATTACGAAACCCATTATTTTAAAATGGGGGTGTCATTGGAGGTAAGGCCTTACCGACACCTTATTTGGTACTGATACATATAACTAGTTACTTTATATAAAACAAGAAGGAGTTTGAGTAATTTCTTACATGTGGGGAGTAAAGTAAATTTCTGTAAAAACACAGTGTCATCGCACAATATGTTGTAAATAATGTAATGTAAAATTTAAAAACTTTTGCTGCGTTTTTTGTACAATGATGACTATCTCCGCAAAATAGTTTGTTTCATTAAATTTAACTCATTATTTTTTTTAATAATACAAACAGTGGTCATTAAAAGAAAGTACTTACATAAATCATTATGAGGAAGTCCTTAAATTTAGCTTATAATAATTCAAAAGGTATGGGGTTAACATTACCATGTAATGCAAAGGGTAATAACCAATCATTACCAAGGTTTTGCTGGGAAACAAAGGTTTATGAAAATTTATGAGAATATAGATGAAATTGTTTGGTTGCTAGGTGAAATTAACTAAGTTCAATATAATCTATGAGCATTAAAATAGGCTTAATAGTAAAAACTCTGGAAAAATTCGCTTTTTGAAAATTTTGAAAAGTGTTCTATTTTTAAATTTGTAGAAAACTTATCTCAAATTTGTTTTATTTATAAATTTCATTGGTTTTTGTTTATATAAATTACCGTTCAATATTTTTTTTTCAGGAATATATTATGGGTTTATTTTTTTTTTTTTTTACCCTATACCACTATGTGGTTTGGGTATAATGACTTTGCGCTGCTGTTTGTAACTACCAAAAATATTTGACCTAGACCCATCTTTTATTATACCGATCGACTCAGAATCACTAACTGATTCGATTTAACGATGTCCGTCCGTCCGTCCGTCCGTCCGTCTGTGTGTCCATGTAAAACTTGTAATCAAACTGCAGGGCGCAAATATGAATATATGAAATTTGGTATATAAGCTTTTATCGGCCATAGGATGAACGCTATTGAAACTGGTGAGAATCGTCCATGTTCAGACCTAGCCCCCATACAAATGACCCCTATGAAATCGACATAAATTGCCATAAGATCCAAATTGTCATATAGATCTTACTCAAATTGGGTTTGTATGCGTTTATTACATCCATTAATGAGTAGTCCAAAAATGATCCCTTTGACCCCATATAGAGCTGCTTCCCGATCTTCACTTAAATCTATTAAAAAACAAAGATATTGCACTGATTCTTCTCAAATTTTGTTTGTACATATTTTTGCAAAATACAAGAGACTTTACCAAACATGATCAGGATCGGTCCATTTTTGGACCTAGTCCCTTTATAGATATAGCATCCGATATGAACTTTTTCATATCTGCAGCCAAAAAAATTAATAAAAATCCCACTCAAATTTGGTTTTTGCTTATTTTCAATACCCAGTTAGTTGGGCCTAAGAGATAGGGTTTCTAAACGCATGGTATAGGGTATCGTATAGTCGGTCTAGACCGACTATAATTTTCTTACTTGTTTTATTTTTTTTTTTTTTTTAATTTGATTATAAAATTAATTTTTTTTTAATTTTAAAAATGTTTTGAAAATTCTAAAAATTCACTTAATCATTTTTAAAATTTTTTCTATTTCTTAAATTTGTAGAAAAATTATTTCAGTTTATTTTCAATTAAAACAATTTTTCTTGTTTTATATAAATTAATAAATTTTTTTTAAAGTATATATTATTGGTTTATTTTTCAATTTTGTATCCTTTTTTATTTTTCATTTCCTTCGCTTTCTTGTTTTAATTAAAGAAACTTAAGAAACAATTAATTTATTCGCTATTTTTATTAATTTTTTAAACATTTTAAATTTTTTTAAATTTTTTAATTATTTAAAAAAAGTGTATTAAAATGTTAAAATTTTTAAAATTTAAATTTAAAGTTTTTTTTTTAATATTTCAGTTCTTTGATAATATATAGTTTTTTAAAATAGTTTTATATAAATTTTTGTTTTATTCCTTCTATTTTGAGGAGTATTTCATTACTTTTTTCTATTTTCTTATCCTTTGTTTTATTTTTTAATTTCTTCATTTTCTTCTTTTATTTAAATGAACATAAATTTGTATACAATTCATTTTTGTGCTATTTTTTATTAACTTTTTTTTAAAAACATTTTCCATTTTATTCATTTTAAATTGTTTTTGTTAAAAAAATATTTAAAATGAATAAAATGGAAATTGTTTTAAAAAAAGTTAGTAAAAAATAATTAAAATGAATAAAAACAATAAAAAATGAATAAAATGGAAATTGTTTTAAAAAAAAGTTAATAAAAAATAGCAGAAAAATGAATTGTGTACAAATTTATAATTTCTTAAATTTGTAGAAAAATTATTTCAGTTTATTTTCAATTAAAACAATTTTTTTGTTTTATATAAATTATTAATTCTTTTTTAAAGAATATATTATTGGTTTATATTTTATTTTTGTATCCTTTTTTATTTTTGATTTCCTTCGCTTTCTTATTTTAATAAAAGAAACTTAAGTTTGTACACAATTAATTTGTCTGCAATTTTTATTAATTTTATTTAAACATTTTCAATTTTTTTTGTAATTTTTTTATTATTTAAAAAAAGAGTATTAAAATTTTAAAATTTTTAAAATTTAATTTTAAAGTTTTTTTTTTAAATATTTCAGTTCTTTGATAATATATAGTTTTTTAAAATAGTTTTATATAAATTTTTATTTTATTCCTTCTATTTTGAGGAGTATTTCATTATTTTTTTTTTATTTTCTTATCCTTTGATTTATTTTTTTAATTCTTCATTTTCTTCTTTTATTTAAATAAACATAAATTTGTACACAATTCCTTTTTGTGCTATTTTTTTTAAGTTTTTTTCTAAAACATTTTCCATTTTATACATTTTAAAGTGTGTTTGTTTAAAAAAAATGTTTCTATTTTTTTTTAAATAGAATTTTGGAGTTTTTGAAATTCACTCAATAATTTTATAATATTTTCCTTTTTATTTTTTAGTTGTAATTAAAAAAAATAGTTTAGTTTTTTTTTTAATTTATTTTTTTTTAAATAATTTATATATAAATATTCGTTTTATTCTTTCTATTTTGATGAATATTTCATTAAATTTTTTTATCTTTTGTTTTATGTTTTATTTTCTTCATTTTCTTATTTTCATTAAATCTATAATGTTAATAGCTAGTCGATTTCTTGTGAACGATGTTTTGTTCTACCGTTTTATCCCGATTTTGACCAAACGTATATTATTTGAAAGGTATTTCTTTTTAGCCGTTTTGCAGATTTACAGATTTTTAAATTTTTTTTCCTTTATTGTGAGTAAATTGCATTTAAAGTTGCTACTAACACATACATAAAATTATGCATATGCCATGTGTGTTTTATTAAATTTGTAAATGTGTGTGTTAATGAGTTTGTTTGCTTCATTCATAAGAATAATAAACCAAAAATTGGTGGTTTGTGAATTGGTTAAGTTGAAAAATAAAGTTGCCTAGAAATTGCACTCGAATTTCGAGGGCTGGAATCTGCTAGTAAATTATTAATAGGCAAGGCGATGTCTTGTGATTTCTTCTACGCTTTTAGTTATCAACCGATTTTGATAAGAAATATCCCATTTGGAAAGTATTTCTTTGCAGATGTCCAGCATCTTTACAGATGTGCACCATTTGGTACAATTTTTTGGAGTTGCTACTAACACAATAAAACATATAAAACTATACAATGTTGTGTATGTGTTTATTAAATTTGTTAATGTGTTTGCACAAATTGTCTATCGAAAGCCTTGTGTTGAATTGTGAATTGGCTCTTATAAAATTATTGACTAACAAACCCATTTATACATCTTCTGTGTGTTCAGCAAATATTTACAATGAAATTTAACGAATTTTATTTAAAAATTCGCAATTTAATGAATTTTATTTAAATATTCATGAATTTTTTTTAATCGTATGTATAGATTAAAAAAACATTGAAAGAAAAAAATTGAATGACAAAATTAAATTTCCTAGAATTTGCACTCGAATTTCGAGTAGTGGGCTCTGCTATTACTTATAATTGTCTTACAATACTTCCGTCAGTGTCAAATGCAAGAGGGGAATCTTGGGAATTTTATATATGTTTTGTTTAAAATATCGAAACTGTCTTTATAAATTAGTAAATCGGAATTCACTCTAAACAAAAACCCCGAAATTTCGGGAACGGAATATATAAATAATACAAATTAACAATTTTATATATTAAAATAAATGTTTTTTTCAACAATGACTCCAATTTAAATTTAAAAAAAGTCCCTTTTATAGCAGGAATTTAAAATGTTCATTTCACATCTTTTGCGCTTTCATTCCGTTTTGAATTTGTATAGAAAAATTAAAATTTTATAAATTCACCTAATTTTTTCATTTTACAAAATGAACACAACAATTTTTATGTCGCTTTATAAAGCATTGATGGCTTTATAGTTAACAACACTATTACTTTTAAAGATTTGTTGATCATCTATACTCCTCTCTTTCTCCCTCTATCACTCTATCACTCTCCCATTTATTCGCTTTCGAATTGTTAAAGTGTTTTGATTTTTTGTTTTGACTGTTGCTGCTTCTGCGCCTTTTCAAATTCTGTACCATTTGCATTCACAATAATAATAAACCATAAAAGTGTTGGTTTGTGAGTTGACTAAGTTGAAAAATAATGCTGCCTAGAAATTGCACTCGAATTTCAAGCGCTGGAATCTGCTATTATACATTAATTTCTATAAAATATATTTATTTTTCTGCAATTTTTATTAATTTTTTTTTAATTTTCCATTTGTTTTTAATTTTTTAAAATTCAACTAATAACTTGAAAATATTTATATATTGATTTTTAAAAATATTTTATTCTTTTTTTAATTCGCAATTTTTTAAAATATTTTTTATATTTTTTCTTTTTTTCATTCTATTTTGATATTTTATTAACTTTTTTATCTTTCATTTTATAATTTATATTCTTCATTTTCTTGATTTCGTTAAATATACATTAATTTCTACAAAATATATTTTTCTGTTATTTTTATTATTTTTTTTTTAATTTTCCATAATTTTTGCTAAAATTATTGCCATTAAATTGAATTTTTAGAGTTTTTAAAATTCACTCAATAATTTTGAAGTATTTTGTTTATCATTTTTAAGTTGTAAATAAAAACATATTTAGTTTTTATTTAAATTCATAATTTTTTAAAATTGTTTTTATATAAATTTTGGTTTTATTCTATCTATTTTGACGAATATTTCATTAGTTTTTTCTTTTATATTTTGTTATCCTTTATTTTATTTTTTTTTTATTTTTCGTGTTTTAATTAAATAAATATAAATATCTGCACAATACACTTTTATGTTATGTTTTGTTATGTTTTTTTAAAATATTTTTAATTTGTTTTAATTGTTAAAAAACTTTTTGTAAAAACAAAAATTAATTCTGCATTTATTAAATATTTTTCAATATACTTTTCAATTATAAAGAAAAAATTATTTCACTTTTTTTAATTTAATATATATTTTTTTAATTTATTACCGTTTATCCTTGGTATTCTGAGCAATATTTCATTAGTTTTTTTTTCTTATTTGTTATCCTTTATTTTCTTGTTTTAATTAAATATACATAAATTTGAACACAAGAGATTTTTCTGTAATTTTTTTTCTAAATAAATTTTTTAAATATCTTCCATATTTGTTTATAAAATTTTCTTCTTTCTTTATTTCGAGAGTTATTATCCTTCAAGAATATATCTTCAGCTTTCTTCAATTTGCCCAATATGATATTTATATTGCATTTTTTTATGTATATGTATATGTGTATGTAAGTTTGTATGTAGATATATAAAAATGTATGAATTTACTGTATTTTCTTCTTTGAAATTTTAATATTGCTCAAGTTTATTTGTACATCACTAGTACAACTGTGTTTTTATAGTTTTTCGAAATGACCACTTGAATGAATTTAGTTTCTGCTTAAACACACAAGTAGGAATAGTTTCTGTATGATACTGATTCTTATATTAAAGCTTTTACCATAACTAACAATTCTCTTTGTACAATATTTGCTGATTATGTTTTCGTTTAACTTAAATCTCAATTTCGAAGAAATATCTGGTGGATTATTTTAAGTTTAAATTATTTAAGCGAAAAAGAGAATGAAAATTTAAAGAAATTTAAATCGATAGCAAGTAACCAAGTTTAAAAGCTTTACTGTTCATATTTTGAGAGATATTAAGAACATCACAAATTCTTGTAATTCGTGTTAAGTTCAGGACATTTTGTAAGCTGTTACTAAATTTGCTTTAATAATAAGTTTCAAAAACGAAAGAGAGAATGAAAATTTAATAAAATTTAAATCGATAGCAAATATCCAAGTAAGAAACCTTAACTTTTGAGTTTTTGAGATATATAAAAAATTCTTGTAATTCTCATTTAGTTGAAGACATTTTGTAAGCTGTTACTAAATTTGCTTTAATAATAAGTTTCAAAAAGAAAAGATTATAAGAAAATTTTAATCGATAGCAAATATTTAAGTAATAAACCTTTACTAATGAATTTTCGAGAAATATTAATGATATTAACAATTTTTGTAATTCTCATTAAGTGCATGACATATTGTAAGGTGTTGCTAAATTTAATAATACGTTTCAAAAAGGAAAGAGAGAATGAAAATTTTAATAAAATTTAAATCGATAGCAAATATCCAAGTATGAAACCTTTACTAATGATGCTTTGAGAAATATAAGAATAGTAAAAGTTCTTGTAATTCTCATTAAGTTTGAAGACATTTTGTAAGATATTGCTAATTTTTCTTTAATAATACGTTTCAAAAAGGAAAGAGAGGATGACATTTTAACAAAATTTAAATCGATAGCAAATATCCAAATTAGATAATATTTGTTTTGAGAAATATTAATAATATACGAAAATTCTTCCAATTCGCATTAAGTTCAGGATATTTCGTAAGCTGTTACTAAATTTGCTTTAATAACAAGTTTCAAAAACGAAAGAGAGAATGAAAATTTAATAAAATTTAAATCGATAGCAAATATCCAAGTAAGAAACCTTAACTTTTGAGCTTTTGAGATATATAAAAAATTCTTGTAATTCTCATTTAGCTGAAGACATTTTGTAAGCTGTTACTAAATTTGCTTTAATAATAAGTTTCAAAAAGAAAAGAATATAAGAAAATTTTAATCGATAGCAAATATTCAAGTCATAAACCTTTACTAATTTTCGAGAAATATTAATGATATTAACAATATTTGTAATTCTCATTAAGTGCATGACATTTTGTAAGGTGTTGCTAAATTTAATAAAACGTTTCAAAATGGAAAGAGAGAATGAAAATTTAATAAAATTTAATTCGATAGCATATAGGATATAGTTAGAAACCGTTGCTGTTAATGTTTTGAGAAATATTAAAAATATTAAACTTTTGTGTAATTCTCATTAAGTTCATGACATTTTTTATTTTTATTTTTTTTTTTTTTTTTTTTTGTAATTCATCTTTATTTATTGAATCTTCACATAGGTTTGTAAACTAATAAAATCTTAAAACTAAAACTTAAAAATTAAATCCAGCCAGTGCCAGACAAAATTTTATTTATTCTATATGCACTAGCAGATTCCAGGCCTCGAAATTCGAGTGCAAATTCTAGGAAATTTTATTTTTTTTACAGACAATTCGCAAATCAGCACAGAAAAATAAACTCATTTATATTAAAACACATTAACAAATTTAATAAGTACACACATAGCATTGTATAATTTTATGTATGTGTTAGCAGCAACTTTAAATGCAATTTACTCAAAATAAAAGGAAAAATTGAAAAATCTGTAAATCTGCAAAACGGCTATAAAGAAATACCTTTCAAATGATATAGGTTTGGTCAAAATCGGGATAAAATGGTAGAACAAAACATCAGTCACAAGAAATCGCCTAGCCTATTAATATTATAGATATTCTAATGATAAGAAATTGTGTGTATATCACTCAATTTTTCATCCAATGAGCGTTCGTGGATACTTGATTAAGTTACGTGCTAGAGGATTCGGGTGAGACTCTAGCTTTTCCAAATAGTTTGCACTATATTTAGCGATTTCGCATTATACTAGAGAAACATTTAAGTCTCTGTGCAAATGTGAGTTTCTCACGTTCCATGGTGCGCCTGTAATCATTCTTAAAATCCTGTTTTGGCATCTTTGTATTCTTTCTTTGAAGCTGAGGCTGTTTGAAAATCGAGTTCTAAATCAAGAGCTTACAATCGAAACTTAATTTCGAGTTCCTCCCAATTAGCCCTGTGAATTGAACTAATTTGAATTTTGTTTATGTTAATTTAGCATCTATATGGTTTTTCCAGGTAAGCCGGCGAGCAAGATGTAGTCCGAGATATTTAGCAGAGAGGAATGTTGAGGTATAGGCTGGTTCCTAATTCAAACTTGAAGGCAAGTCTTCCTTCTTAGGGTAAAAGTTACGTGTATACACTTTTGTTCATTTACTTTAATCTTCCACATATCTAGCCTATCTTCCAGCTGTTCAATATGGCTCTGTAAAAGAAGAGATGCTGTTGAGGGGTTATCGAGTACACTTAGGCGACGTAAGTCGACGTAAGTGTGTTTTTTTTTTGTTGGCATCTCTGATGTGTAAATGATGTACAGAAGGAGGCCCAAGATAGTACCTTGTGGTACACCAGCATGAATTGCCTGTGGAGGGCTCACAAAGTTTTTCTCTTTTATAGAGAATTTTCTATTAATTATAAAGCTCTCCATTAGCTTATGTGTGTTCGGGGGCAACAACTGTTTAATTTTATTGAGGAGTCCCTCGTGCCAATCGTTCGAAGGCTTGCGAAACGTCTATAAAAAGTGCAGAGCACTAGTTTCTCTCTTCAAAAGTTCTTCTTATGGCACTTAGAATTCTGTGAACTTGCTCAGTGGTGCTGTGATTTCGTCTGAAACCAAATTAATGTACTGGAATGACATTATTTTCATCTTGATATTGTTAGCTTGTTTACCAAAATTCTCTCGAATAATTTTGACTAGTTCGACAGTAAGTAAACTTGTTGGGCTATACGAATCGACCTTTGTGTGAACTTTACCTTCATTCTGGGGGAAAATGTTCGAGGTGTATTATAGCATTAACAATAAACAGCATTATTCTTAATGCTATTCGCGCCAATTACATTGATCCCCGATGCTTTTTCGGGGTTAAAGTCAACAATAGCCTTTTCGACCTCTCGAATCTCAAAACGAAGGGGTACTGCTACATACTGTGGAGTAACAGGTGGCAACTCATCGATAGATGTTCCACAAACAGATCTCCTTCTTCTTGGTCATTTCTAGCCCATCCTCCACTTTCAGTTCTTAGAGGAGGCTTGCATACAACAGGTCTCTTAAGATTTATTGTAGCACGTCACAAAGACAGTTTGTAAGCTGTTGCTAGTTTTTCTTTTATAATAATTTTGAGAAGGGAGAGATGAAATCTACAAATCTTTACTATTGGCTTTGTGAGTAATATTAAGAGTATTAGACATTCTGGTAATTCTCATTAAGTTGAGGACATTTTGTTATATAAAAGGTTTTTCAATAAGAGCGCTACAAAATTTTTTTTAAATAAAACAAAAACGGTTTTGGATATCAATGAAATTCTTTATTACTGTGAAAGTACGTTCGATGGCATTATGTATGGAAATCGATCTCTTTTGCATGGCCACCACGGGCACGCTTGCAGAAGTTCGACGGTTTTCAAGCATAAATCGGCCGATACTGCTGCAATTTCACGTTCGATATTCGTACGAAGTTCATCAATCGTCGCTGGCTTGTTGGCATAGACCATAGACTTGACGTAGCAACACAGGAAATTGTCCAACGGCGTCAAATCGCACGACCGAGGCGGCCAATCGACTGGACCATTTCGTGAGATAACACGTTCTCCAAACTTGGTTTCCAATAAATTGATTGTGACATTCGCTGTGTGGCTGGTGGCGCCGTCCCGTTGGAACCACATGTCCTCCAAATCCATATCATCCAATTGGGGCCAAAAATATTCGGTTATCATTGAACGGTAGCAATTCCCATTCACAGTAACGTGCCGGTCTTGATCATCACGGAAGAAGTACGGCCCAATGACGCCGCCGGCCCATAAACCGCACCAAACCGTAATTTTTTCGGGATGCAATGATGACTCATGGAGTACGTGTGGATTGCTGTCTGACCAATAACGCATATTTTGTTGATTGACGAAGCCATTCAGCCAGAAATGAGCCTCATCGCTGAAGATGATTTTTCGATGAAAATCCGAATCATTTTCAAGTTGTTGCTCAGCCCAATTCACGAACATACGACGCTTCTGGTGGTCAAGCGACTTCAGTTCTTGCGTCAATTTGTTCTTGTAAAGATGTACGCCAAGATCTTTTCGCAAAATGCGCCACAACGACGTCACAGAGATGCCCAACGCTTGAGAACAACGTGTGAGAGACACATTTGGGCTTTTTTCAACTGAAGCCTCAGCGGCAGCAATATTTTCGACACTACGGGCACTTCTTTGTCTCACTGGCACGGGAACGTTTTGTACTGTGCCTGTGGATTCAAATTTTTCCACTAGACGCTCAATTGTTGATCTGCTAGGACGATTATGACGACCATAAATTAGACGTAGCGCTCTTAGCGTTGAGGCCACTGACTCCGAATTTCGGTAGTAAATTTTAGTAATTTCGAATCGTTGTTGACTCGTATATCTTTCCATAATGAAATGGCAAACCTTACTGAAGAGAAATGTCAAAAGAGCGGCAAGAAATATGGCGTCGTTTGCTGTCCCTGTCTTTCTACTTTTGTAGCGTCCCTGTTGAAAAACCCTTTATTTGACAAGTTGATAGTTCTTTTTTGTTATTAAAGAAATTAAACAGAAATACTGTTCTATTTCTGAATAATTCAATTTTATAAATATTAAATATTTATTTTACTTCCTTTTTTTTTTATAAAGTTTTTGAAGAACAATTTATATAAAATCCTCCGGCTTTTTTCTTACATATATTTATAGTTCCAAGAATTTTTGTAATGTTAAATTTTTTCCTTTTATTTTGATTTATTTTTAATTTTCATAAAGCAATCAGTTTTCTTTATAAGTTTTGTTAATTTTTATGCTTACAGTTGCCCAGTAATTGTTTTATTTTCAAAGGCAATACGCTTAAAGGCTTGATATTACTACAACTACTTTTACAATTCAATAAGTTTTATGTATTTCTATAGAAAGTAAATTTATGTATATATATGTAAATACACTTACAAATATATAAATCTCAACTTTATTTAAAGCACCGAGACCCGTTGTGCAGCAGTATTCCATAACTTTATTAAATAAATTTGTAAAAAAGAATTTTTTTTTTTGCAAATTCCATCATGCTTTAATTTGCAATTTTCTTATACGAGGCTTAGGTGTTTTTTCTTCTCTATATAACGTAAATTCAATTTGTTTGGGTTTTAAATGTGTACTAGTAGTAGTTCAGAATAAATTTATAAAGGAAAACAATTTTTTTGTGTTCTTACATAGTCGCAGCCAGCCATTCCAGCCATCATTCTTAACCAAGCCAAGCCAAGCCAAGCCAGTAAATTGAAGCCTTAAGTACTATTGATTTTTGTTGTTTTCACATGATAAAATACTTCACAACTACTCCCAACTATAAAATATAAAATATTTTTTTCCCCTTTTTGCACTTACAGGCATATTTAATCAAATATATGTACATACAATATGCATACAAAGAATATTTGAATAAATATGAATATCAAAAAAAAAAAAAACTTATATATTACTCACTCGTGAAATATGAAATGCTATTATGCTAATTTCATTTGCTTACATATAAAACAAGACAACAACAATAGATATTAAAATTATATTAAATTGCAATTAATAAATTATATTATACTACTGCTAAAGCGAGTCGGAGAAAAAAGCGATATAAATATTTTAAAAAAAAATATTAGATTTATTGGAAAAATTGAAAAAATATAAATTAGTTTTTTATCGCAATAAATGATCAAAAATACTTTTATTAATTGTTTTTCTTTTTTTTTTTGTAAAAAAAAAAAAACAATATGCAATAAATATTTTTAGGAACCGTGAAAATATGTAAAAAAAGAATTTAATTCAGAGAACTAAATTTTTAAAGTAATCACATTCTATATGAGGTTTATTTTATCCAATCAGCACCACAGTTAATGTACCAAATGTAATGTACACTTATGTGTACCAAAAATATATGTGAGGGCTTTCATAGGACACGACCTGACCCATAGATGGCAGCAGTGGTTTTAAAAAAAATTTTAAAAGTGGCAAACATAAAACATATGGTTAAAGTTTCAAGGCACCACGTTGCTTAGTATTTTTACCCTATACCACTATGTGGTCAGGGTGTAACGAGCTTGTGCTGATGTTCAAAACTACGAAAAATATTTGAGCTACACCTATCTTTTATTATACAGATCGATTCAGAATCACTTTCTGAGGCGATTAAGCGATGCCTGTCCGTCCGTTGGTCTGTTCGTTCATCTTGTGTCCGTCTGTGTGTCCATGTAAACCTTGTAATAAAACTACAGGTCGCAAATAATTTAACGAAATTTGATATATATACTCTGATCGGCCATATGATGAACGCTATTGAAATTGCTGAAAATCGGTGCATGCTCAGACCTAGTCCCCATGCATACGATCCCTATGATATCGACTTAAATTGCCATAAGACCCAAATTATCATATTGATCTTGGTCAAATATGGTTTGTTTGTGTTTTTATACACATTAATCAGTAGTTCAAAATTAAACCCTGTAGAAGATTTCTAGGTCATAATCTGTCACAAAACCTAATAAAAAAAAGAACAAAGCAAAAAAAGAACAAATTCCACTCAGAGTTGGTTTACGCTTACTCACTATACCCAAGTAGTTGGACCTCTAAACACTGGTACAGGATATCACATAGTCGGTCTAGACCATAGGTTCCCACCTTAATTTGCTTCCGGACCCCGTGAGATATTTTTACAAGCTCGCGGACCCCCAAATATTTTTATTTTAAAAAATTAATAAAACAAATGTGAAAATAATGAAAACGTTAAAACTAAATAAAAAAAATTTAAAAAAATGTTTTGTAAAAAAAGAAAAAAATCTGTTTAAATTAATAAATAAAAAAACATTTATAATTCAAAAATAAATTAAAATAACAGAAACTTTTAAAGTTCAAAAAGGCACTTATTCAAAAAGGAACAAAACATTTCAAAATAAATGAATTTATTCGATTTCAGGAATACTAAATAAAAATTAAAATATATCGATGGTTTAATATAAAAAGGCCATAACTCGATTTTTTGTTACTTGACAGGAGAAGGAAAAAACTTATGAAAGCCGCAAAATTTTAGATAATGTTTGGAGATATTTTGGATAGCGCACATCTAATATCGCTTTCAACATCCAAACGTGAGCGGTACTTATTGTTAATGCATAAAAGGGCAGAAAAGCTGGTTTCACATAAATATGTTGTTGAAAACTGAATTAAAAGTTTCAATGATTCAGATCCAACATGCTGATACACTTTGTAATATTTCAGCCAGGATGTCTCTATTTCCATAGAAACAAAGTCATTTTTTGCGCATGAGTTGCACTGTAGCTCTATTAATTCTTCTTGAAAGACATCGGATATGTCACCAATAGTCACATTAAAAGGATTGCGAAATAAATTAGTTTGCCAAGATTCCGTTTGGAACTCTGGAAAATATCTGGTGAATTCATCATGCAGCGTATCTAAATGTTTTTTAATTACACTTTTTAAATTTATATTTCGGATATCGCAAGAATCCATGATATCATTAAGAAGCGGAAAAGATCAATTTTCGGCGTAGCTGTTTGAAGACGACCTTTCCACAGTAAAATTTAGGACATAAAAGCATTAATTGAATCAAATGCTATTAAAATATTCATTTGATTGCCTTGTAATCTTAAGTTAAGGTTGTTTAATGCTTCAAAAAAATCAGTAATGTATGCGAAATAAAAAATAAATGTTGCATCCGTAAATCTTTCATAAAGATTGCCACTATTTTCCTTCAAAAGAAAAATTTCAACCTCAGTCTTTAATTCAAACAACCTTTTCAGCATATTTCCTTTTGAAAGCCAACGCACCTCTGTGTGGAAAAATAATTTTGCTTGCTCTGCTTTGAGATCTTGACATAGCACTCCAAAAATTCTAGTTCTCAATTCACTAGTCTTAACAAAATTAACGACATCTATGGCAGTCTGCAGAGTACTTTTCAGTTCATCTGGAAGGGTTTTAGCAGCAAGTGATAGTCGATGAATTATGCAGTGTGACACAATCATACCTTTGTTCATATCTTTGGCTAATTCTAAGAACCCAGATCGAGAACTTATCATTGACGTTGCACCATCAGTGCATATTCCCACTACTTTTTCCATGGAATACTGATATCAGTGTTGATCTAAAGGACTTTATCAATTTTAGTACACAATTATCAAAAGCTCTTTTTTATTGCAAGAGATGTCATATTTTATTTAAATTACTTATATGCTTAAAAAACAAATATTTAAATTTTACAAATACATTTTTTTATCACAACTTTATCAAATTAATTATTTTTTTTTTAAATTATTTTAATGGGTTAGATATCTTTGTCAAGAGTGCTGTTAATTTCTTTTTTTATAATTCGTTTTAAAAGTTAATTTTGTCAGACAGATTGTAATTTGCTTACCTGGTTACCCTATTAAACCACTGTAGACCTTTTATTATACCGATCGACGCAGAATCACTTTCTGAGTTCGTCCGTCCGTCCGTCTGTATGTCCATGTAAACCTTGTAATCAAACTACAGGTCGCAAATATGAATATATTTTGATGAAATTTCGTGCGTAAGCTTGTATCGGGCATAGGATGAACGCCATTCAAATTGGTGGTAATCGGTTCATGTTCAGACCTAGTCCCCAAGCAAATGATCCCTATGAGATCGACTTAAATTGCCAGAATATCCGAATTATGATATAGATCTTGGTCAAATTGGTTTTGGTTTTATCAGTAGTCCAAAAGTAAACCCTTTACGGCCCCCATAAGATGCTGATTCCCGATCTTCACTTAAATCTATCAAAAAGCAAGAATATTTCACAGATTTTTCTCAAATTTGGTTTGTATATGTTTGTGTAAAAAATAAGTGACCTCACCAAACATAGCCAGGACCGGTCCATTTTGCCACCTAGTGCCCATATAAATATAGCATTCAATATGCACTTTTTCATATCCGCAGAAAAAAAAATTAATAACAATGCCACTCAACTTTGCTTTATGCTTAATTTCAATATCAAACAAATTAGTACAGTTCTAAAAGCATAGTATAGGATATCGTATAGTCGATCTATGACTTGTTTACTTGTTATATATAAAATTTGTTTAATTATACCCTATACCACTATGTGGTTTGGGTATAATGACTTTGGGCTGCTGTTTGTAGCAACCAAAAATATTTGACCTACACCCATCTTTAATTATACCGATCGAATCAGAATCACTATCTGATTCGATTTAACGATGTCCGTCCGTCTGTGTGTCCATGTAAAGCTTGTAATCAAACTGCAGGTCGCAAATATGGTATTTGATCTTTTATCGGCCATGGGATGAACGCTATTGACCCCTATGAAATCAACATATATTGTCATAAGATCCAAATTATCATACAAATCTTAGTCAAATTGGGTTTGTATGTATATATTACATCCATTAGTCATAGGCCCCATATAGAGCTGCTTCCCGATCTTCACTTAAATCTATCAAAAAACAAAAATATTGCACTAATTCTTCTCAAATTTTGTTTGTATATATTTTTGCAAAATACAAGAGACTTTACCAAACATGGTCAGGATCGGTCCATTTTTGGGCCTAGTCCCCATATAGATATAGCATCCGATATGAACTTTTTCATATCTGCAGCCGAAAAAATTAATAAAAATCCCACTCGAATTTGATTTATGCTTATTTTCTATATCCAGTTAGTTGGGCCTGAGAGATTGGGTCTCTAAACGCATGGTATAGGGTATCGTATAGTCGGTCTAGACCGACTATAATTTTCTTACTTGTTTTTTCTATTTAAAAATGTTGTTTTCTATACAAATTTTTATCATTGATAAATATTCCAATCATTAATGAATCACTGGTTCAGTAATTTTTGGAATAAAATAAAAATTAGGCAAATAAAGATCAAATTGTTTTTCTTTTTATTAAAAAAAATTTTTTATAACACACACTTATAACAAGTGTAAAAGAAATTTTTGAAAAAGTAAACAATTTGATTAACTTTATACTAAATTATTACATATTATCACAATGAATTTTTAGCATTTTTAAGAGGTGTCTACATATATTAGGTCATATCTTGGTACAATGTCGACCGATTTACCTTATTTTTAATAACAAACTGTTCGATATAATGGCAAACAATATTGTCTTAAGATTACCCAGGTCAATGGTTTATTTTGTTAATGAGCGTCAATAAATAGACAGACGGACAGACGGACATAGCTATATAGGCGAATTTATTTTTCTATACGTTACAAATGCAATGACAAACATATATTTAACCTCTGCTCAGTTGCGAACGGTGGTAAAGAAAAATCTAACAATTGCTTCGAAAATTACAGTTCCTTCCTACTGATCCTGCTAAAGGGTGCCCCAAAATTTTCGAAAGATTTAAATTTTCCGCGCTTTGTTTAGTAAAGTATTGGCCACGAAAGCAAATATACAGTTTGACAGCTGAAGTTTAGGGTTAATAAAAATTGAGCATTACGCGATAGAACAATCCGTTTTCATTTTTGAACAATATATCTCAAAAATAATGAATCTTCAAAAATTTCATCCAATATACCTATATAGTCGGAAAATTTGATATAACTTCGACAACTGTGAATACAGTAATTGAAAAAAAATCAGGCTGACTCTATCAATTGGTGATGCTAAACACACTGGTCGCATGAGTGTTGGTGAAAGACTTGCAATTTCAAGAAGTTTTCTGCAGCGTGTACACACTGAAGATCTGACTCTGCACATTTATAGAGTTCAGTTGATACATGAATTGAAGACCAATGACCAAGCACAGCAAGAAGAGTTCATTGAATGGATTACTGAACATGTTGATTTTTCGAACAAAATCATCCTAAGTGATGAAGCACATTTTCTCCTGATGACTTAATTGTCAAAATTTCCACATGTGGGACTTGGAAAACCCACATGTGTTTGTCGAAAAACAAATGCCTCTACAACGTGTTTCTGGTTGGTGCCGATTTGTGGACTGGAAGCATTATTGGACCATACTTCTTTGAAAATGACGTTGGTCCAGCAGCGACTGTTATGATGTTCGATATCACGACATGACGACAGAGTTCTTTCTGGCTAATGATATTGATGTGAATCAACATGTGGTTTCAACAAGACAGTTGCACATGACATAGAGCCGGCGACACGATTTAATAACTACATGAGACATTTGCTGGTCCTGTACTCTCTTATTTCAGTGATCAGAATTGATTCTACAGATCGAGTGATATAACACTATTGAAAAATTTCTTTCAATGAGATTATTTGAAGTCAAAGGTCTATATCAACAGGACCAAAACCACTTGTGCACTGAAGGAGGAAATTCAAGCTGCATCAACGAAATTCAGCCAACACTTATGCAAAATGGTCAATGAAAATTTAGACAAAAGAGTGCAAATGTACTAGCAAAGCCGTAGAGGTAATTTCCTTAATCCATAACCCTATCCTGACTACTTTACGATTCAATAAAAAATAAAAATGTTACACTGTATTTAAAATCTTGCGTGAATTTTGGGACACCCTTTATATATTTTTTTTAGCAGTAATAAAGTTATGGGTTAAACAAATTACAATTTAGAACATTTTCGGTACGCAATTCCAAGTATGGGCAAAAGTACTAGGCCAGCATAGTAGAACCTAAATGGGATTTATCGTTTTGAGGCCAAACTTATTTCTTATGATCTTATATATTTTTCCTTATCTTCATGCTTATTTGCTCAGATTTTCAGCTACAACTTAAGAACCATTGATAATTTTTCATTTTATTCTTCAGCATAATTGTAGCTAAGCTTTAAATAAATAGTATTTTTTATTAATATATCTATGTAAAAAAATATGATAAAAATACTTATATGTGTTTGATTTAATATTAAAAATATCACTCACACGTATACAGCTGTTCTACTCTCCTAATAAATAATAATCATACGCTCTGAATATGTAATTTTATTTAAAAAACAATTGATTAAAAAAGGAGGAGAATTACAATATATTGAAGCTTTCACACTATTAAATTAATCCAACTGATTGATGAAGCTATAGTAATTTTACCTTGACTTGAATTTCTCACCCCCCCAGAAAGAATGGCTGTTGTACAGTGTTATAAAAAAATTATCTTGAGCTGAGGATACAAGTATCCCCAAGATTCACTCTTGTGCTATCCTGTTATTTCATTACAATAATTTAATATTTGAAATCTTTAAAATTTTGTTAAAGTTTTATTTACAATCGGCTAAAAATCCAAACACATGGAATATAAAATAATTTTCACTCTTATTAGATGAGTCTCTGGTTTCAATGGTTTCATGGTTGAAATAGTTCCGTTACAAAAACTATCTATAACAATATTCAAAAACCCAGTAAGAAAAGTATAAGCGCCCAAAAGCATGCCACAAAATATTAATTAAAATGCTGCATAATATTTGCATGCTTATGCTACACCACAAAATATTTAACTTTATGCAAATGGTATAGAATTTGAACAGCCGCAGAAGCAGCAGCAGCCAAAACAAAAAATAAAACAAGTAAGAAAATTATAGTCGGCCTAGACCGACTATACGATACCCTATACCATGGTTTAGAGACCCTATCGTTTCGGTCCAACTAATTGGATGTAGAAAATAAGCATAAACCAAATTTGAGTGGCATTGTTATTAATTTTTTTGACTGCAGATATGAAGAAGTTCATATCGGATGTTATTTTTATATGGGGACTAGGTCGAAATATGAACCGATCCTGACCATATTTGGTAAATTCACTTATGTTTTGAAAAAATAAATACAAACCAAATTTGAGAAAAATCTTTGCAATATTTTTGTTTTTTGATAGATTTAAGTGAAGATCGGGAATCAGCTCTGTATGGGGCCTATGACTAAGAATTGTCCTATAGGAATTATTTTTGCACTGCTGATTAATGGATATAATAAACATATACAAACCCAATTTGACTGAGATCTATGTGATAATTTGGATCTTATGGCAATTTATGTCGATTTCATAGGGGTCATTTGTATGAGGACTAGGTCTGAACATGGACCGAATTTCACCAACTGCAATAACGTTCATTCCACGGCCGATTGAAGCGTATGTACCAAACTCCGTCGAAATATATTCATATTTGCGACCTGTAGTTTGATTACAAGGTTTACATGGACACACAGACGGACGGACGGACATCGCTAAATCGACTCAGAAAGTGATTCTGAGTCAGAAAGTGATTCTGAGTCGATCAGTATAATAAAAGATGGGTCTAGATAAAATATTTTTGGTAGTTACAAACAGCAGCACAAAGTAAACCACATAGTGGTATAGGGTATAAAAACACTTTAACAATTTGACAGCGAATAAATGGGAGAGTGATAGAGGGAGAAAGAGAGGGGTATAGATGATCAAAAAATCTTTAAAATAACAGTGTTGTTAACTTTAAAGCCATCAATGCTTTAGAAAGCTCCATAAAAATTGATGTGTTCATTTTATAAAATTAATAAATTAGGTGAATTTATAAAATTTTAATTTTTCTATAAAATTTTAATTTTTCTATACAAATTCAACACGGAATGAAAGCGCAAAAGATGTGAAATGAGCATTTTAAATTCCTGGTATAAACGCGTTTTTTTTTAATTTAAATTTGAGTCATTGTTAAAAAAAAACATTTATTTTAATATATAAAATTGAACATAAGTGTTAATTTGTATTATTTATATATTGCGTTCCCGAAATTTCGGGATTTTTGTTTAGAGTGAATTCCGATTTACCAATTGATATAAACAAAACATATATAAAATTCCCAAGATTCGCAATTTGCTTCTGACACTAACAGAGGTATTGTAAGGCAATTATAAGTAAAAACAGAGCCCAGTGTTCGAAATTCGAGTGCAAATTCTAGGAAATTTAATTTTGTCATTCAATTTCTTTCTTTAAATGTT
Organism: Cordilura impudica; assembly: GCA_963682025.1. Classification (NCBI taxonomy): domain Eukaryota; kingdom Metazoa; phylum Arthropoda; class Insecta; order Diptera; family Scathophagidae; genus Cordilura; species Cordilura impudica. The sequence continues at coordinate 221,682,946 of OY821519.1, read as the reverse complement.
TTTTTAATCTATATATACGAATATAAAAAATTTATGAATATTTAAGTAAAATTCATTAAACTGTGAAATTTTAAATAAAATCCATTAAATATCATTACAAATATTTGTTGAACACACAGAAGATACCTAAATGGGTTTGTTAATGAATAATTTTATAAGAGCCAATTCACAATTCAACAAAGGGCTTTCGATATACAATTTGTGCAAACACATTAACAAATTTAATAAACACATACACAGCATTGTATAGTTTTATGTATGTGTTTTAAGTATTTGTTAGTAGCAATTTTAAAAGATTATACTCCAAAAAAAATGTGCCAAATAGTGCACATCTGTAAAGATGGTGCACATCTGCAAAAAAATACCTTCCAAATGGTATATTTTTTGTCAAAATCGGTTGATAACTAAAAGCATAAAAGAGGTCACAAGAAATGGCCTTGCCTATTAATAATTTAGATTTAAAAATATTTTATTTTTGAAAAATTTAATCCCTTAAATTCCTTTAAACCATTCTTAGCCACTGAAATTAAATCTAAGATTTGTATTAACAGTAAAACAATGACGGTAGAAGGCTAAAATATTTTTTCAAAAGAATCTATCGGCAATTTGAAGGCATTGAAGGATAACGTTTTGTAAGGACAATATTTTTCTGGCTTGATAATTTATAAAGTTATCAAGATTATGATTTAGGGAATGTTTGCACAGGCATCATTATTTATTTAACCCTTATTTTTGCCTATTAAAATCATTCAAAACTCACTATATTTGGCGGAAAAGCTCTAAGCTAACAACACTGAAAAAGTAGCATAAACTGATGTTTGTATCTATTTGCGTGCAAGGGAAGGTATGCACGTTTTAATGTTCACTTAATTCTGTTTTGACGCGAACTGTTTTTGCGCGAATTTGATACAATGCGGTATCTGATTTAACGCGCTTTAATTTTTTTCTTATTTAAAACATTGACATTCGGTATCTTTTTCTTTTTGCCATATCGGGAAATATGATTAAAAATATAAAAACCGATATGTTAAAGAAATGTACACTTGCTTAACATTCGGTTATTTAATATTCCCATGATATACACTTCTGCAACTCATTTGAAGTTATTACTAAAATGGGGAATCCCACATTAATCGAAGAGCATGGCTAAATATGTACCGGTTTCCACATGAAATTTTTCTTTCTGAATCTGTTTGAAATTCTCTTTTGAACTTTAATCCGTATCTACACACTGAAATTTTTGTATTGAAATTCAAGATTTTTTCATGTTTACTTTATCATTTTATCTATTTATTTTATTATTTTATTTCATTAAAATTAACTTTATTTCAAATTATTGTCTTTCTTAACACAAACGAACATAAAAATGAAAGAAGACGTAAAATAACTTCACTTTGAAAATTACGAAGCAAGAAACAAAAGAGAATTTCAGAGAACACGAAAGTATGTACCCCTGCCATTCTTCTCTCCCGTCTCAAATATAAACTCAAGACTTTCAGCAAGAAAACACGTTTCTACAAATAAGCATCGACGTGTTTACATGTACAAAAAAAAAAAAAAAAAAAAAAAAAAAAACGACGCTTATTCACAGGGGATTTCCCTTATTTATTTGAAATAAGTTTATTTTTAATATTTAAAAGCAGAAAAATCAAATAATACATTAAACAAATGGTTTAAATTTTCCTAGATTAAATGAACGGTAATTAATTTTGTTCTAGTCGTGCATTTGTTAAGTAAAGATTTTTATTAGATTCAGTAATCACATTCAGAATGTCAGTCTACAGAAGAAAGTAAAAGAAAAACTATTTCTTTGGAAGATAGAATTAAACTTGTAGATCGTCTAGCCACTGGAGAAGGTGGCACTTTTGTGGTTAAACATTTTAAATTGAAAAAATCTACAATAAAAACAAAACAAAAAAAAAAAACAACAAAATTATACTCGGTCTCGGACCTGTCTAGATCGAATAAACGATATCCTATACCAAGCGTTGAGAAAAAGGGTCTTCGGTTCAACTACTTGGATACAGAAAATAAACATAAACTAAATGTGAGTGGTATTGTTTTGTCTTCGGATGTAAAAAGGTTCATATCTCATGCTATACTTATATGGGGACTGGGTCGAAAAATGGGCCGATCCGGACTATATTTGGTAAAGTCACTTATTTTTTGCAAAAACATATACAAACCAAGTTTGAAAAAAATCTGTTTAATATTTTTGTTTTTTGATCATATAAGTGAAGATCGGGAAGCAACTTTTTAAGAGGCTATGACGAAGATTTGTCCTACAGGATTTATTTTTGGACTACTTATTAATGGTTTTAATAAACACACACCGAGATCTATATGATAATATGGATCTTATGGCAATTTAAGTCGTTCTCATAGGGGTCATTTTTGTGGGGACTAGGTCGGAACCAGTACTGAATTTCACCAATTTCAATAGCGTTCATCCTATGGTCGATAAAAGCTTACATACCAAATTTTGCCAAATTATATTCATATTTGCGACGTGTAGTTTGATTACTAGGTTTACATCGACACTCGGACGGACGGACAGACGGACAGACATCGCTAAATCGACTCAGAAAATGATTTTGAGGCGATAAAAAATTATTCTGAGTCGATCGATATAGATGGCATTACAATTTTATAAGCATATCTATCGCAGAAATCGGGGCAGAAAGATAAGAAATTTTAATTTTCTTTAAGTACGGGTGGGATGAGAAGTTTTCTGAAAAGACACGCGCTTCGCAATACTAAAATGATGAATCAGCAGCTAAAGACTTTCCTGCGAAACTAGCAAAACTTATTCAAGATGGTAATTACACTCCGTATCAAGTATGGAATGCAGATGAAACAGGTCTTTTCTAGAAAAGAATGCCAAGACGAACCTACGTCGGCAAAATCCCAAAAAATCGCAAGTGGATTCAAAGTAGCCAAAAATAGTGTGGACGTTTTCTTCTGCTTTAACGCTTAAGGAAATCGGATGTTAATACCTTTATATGCGAATAGAGCTCTAAAACCAATGAAAGGCTTAAATATTTACCCATTAACTGTTTACCGGATAGCCTGGACACGAAAAATAGGTAACGAATCGCCTTATTTTTTATTTGTATTGATTGATGTATTTATTAAATGTATAATGATAAAAAAAAATTAACTGTTTGCTTTGTGTTTCTCCTGGTAAATCACTATTTAAAAACTATCCGTTTTTTCACTATTTTTCAACTTTGACGGAAAATAAAAAAATCTGTATTTTTCTATATTTGCCATATTTGCAAAACATGTTCTCTGATTATTTCTTTACATAATTCAAAAGGCTTTATCTGCCCGTACGTGCCCGTTTGGCTTCTAGAGGTAAAAAAGGTTAAAAAGACATGGTTGCAGAAATTGTATGGCGTGCATCCCTTACATGTTTTGACCAGAGGAGCAAAAGGAAGGCCAAAAAAAAAGGATTGAGGAGTGTTCAATTTTCACAAGAAAGAGGAAACTTGCCGATGCCACCAATGACTTGACCACGAAGCATTTATCGGACGCGCTGTCTATTAAATATATAAAGAATAGCGAAAGAGTTAGGTCGCAGATTACAAAATCTGTTACTGATGCAAGCCCACTGCGACTAAAAAGGATTAAGGAAAGCATTCCCACGCCCACAAACGCACACATTAAAAAGTATGGTTCCGAAGAAGCCTTGGCCTTGTTTATGGACTTACAACTTTCCAAAGAAAAATATGAGATACTACGGGCATCCTTGATGCGACACGGGGCTGACGTTTTACCAGGATACAAGCATATTACGCAAGCCAAAATAAATTCACGACCACTGCATACGGAGTTTACGGAAGTCTCTGTGAAAGCCAATCTGCAGGATCTCATGGGCCATACAGCAAAACGGTTGTTGGAGAGTCTTCCTGAAAATGAGGTGAAAACTCTTCCTGAGAAGCTGACATTGATCAGCAAATGTGGCTGCGATGGATCGTCCGGACAATGCGCTTATAAGCAAAGGATATCTTCCGATGACGCTACAATATCGGACGGAAATATGTTTATGGCATCTGTTGTTCCTTTGCGGCTAAAATCTGATATTTCCCTGCACTGGAAAAATCCACGTCCGTCATCAGTGCATTACTGCCGACCAATAATGTTTCAGTTTGCAAGGGAATCGGCAGAACTCATAAGGACCACGGTGAAGGACATTGAAGAACAAATATGCAAGATTAAGCCTATAAAGCTGCAAATTGGAGAAGGAAAATATATTGAATGCAATTACGAGTTCCACCTGACCATGGTTGACGGAAAAGTCGTAAACGAACTGACAGGAACAACCTCAACATTGTCATGTCCGATTTGCAAAAAGAGTCAGAAGAACTTTGGTAATTTAAACGATTCTAAAAACGAGGAGAATCACGCAAGGATAAGGTGTATGGAGTTCTTGCTAAAACTGGCGTATACCCTACCACAAGAGGAGGAAAACTTCAATGAAAATACATCAACAAAGGATAAGGAAAAGATCAGAAAGAAACAAATACAAGATGCTTTTTTTAAACTAGTTGGACAAAAAGTAAACTATCCCAAGCACGGATACGGTAATTCAAACGGTGGAAACATTTCGAGGATATTTTTTGAAAATGATGAGGCAGTAACTAGAATCACTGGAATTGACAATCAAATCGTGAAAAGATTGGGAACGATCTTGAATGTTTTAAATTGCAAAGAAAATGTCAATTCTACAAAATATGGAGAATATGCATCGAAAACTGCATCTCTTTTAGCAGAAATGTATCCACAGAAGAAGTTGACCCCGACCGTCCATAAAATATTGGCGCATGGCAAATATATGATTGAGTACCAGTCTTTGCCAATTGGAGAGCTTTCTGAAGAAGCACAGGAGTCTCTTAACAAATTTTATAAAAAATATAGATTGCAGAACACATTCAAAGCATCAAGGGTAAGGCAAAATGGGGACCTCTTCAACATGTTGGCAGCATCTTCCAATCCACTTATTTCTTCCCTGCGGCATGTGAAGTTACGAATAGAGTTAGAAAATAATTATAGTTTAGAAATGATTAGTCTTTTAGATATACTTTCTCTTACGAATTGTGATGAATATTTTACAGAAAATTTAAAAAATAAATTTAAAAAAGAAGTAATTTTTTTTTAATTTGTTGGGTAATAATTTAAAACATAAAACCCTAAAGAAAAAAAATAAAAACAATCTAAAAATGTAAAAATAATTTTTTTTAGTTACCATAAAATTGATTTTTCTACAAATTTTAACTTTGATAACCCATAAGTACGCCCCTACAAAGCGTAGCACCCTTTCCAAATGCTCATTTCATAGGCTGAACAGTTGTCTATCATATGCTGTTTAAACTGTTCAATTATGTTATTCGGTTCAAAAGATATGATTTTTGCAACGAAAAAACTCAAATGGCGCCACTGTGCGCTGGCGCAAGGAACTATTATTACTTTTATGATCTTTTATGTGTAGGAAACGTTTAGGTTCATTTTAGATAAATTAATGAATGCTTAATTTTAAATGTCACAGATGCATGGAAGAACTTTTCAATTAATCACTTTATCAAACGTGCTGGGTTAGCACTATCAGAATTTAATAGACCACCTTAAACGCATGTTGGCCAGAATGCGTGAAAAATAACAACCAGATGCTTTCTAACACGATTGAGTATTTAAAACATAGTCTGAGCTCAAGAAGTAGCCGGAGACGGTTTTGATGATATTACGTTTACAGATATCGATGAACTATTATTTGAAAAGGAACTTAGCGATGACAAAATCATTGCAATCAGGAAATAAGTGAAGAGGTTCCCACCGTCAGTGCAGCCGATATTAAGGAAGGGCTTCAAAATTTCTGCACTCTTTCCATTTTCCGAACTTCCAGGTACTTCAGAAACAGTCATGAAATGTTCTATATTTATATGTGATAAGGCTCGTTGGGCTGAACTCAACGATTTTTAATTGGAAACTATGTTCCCTCGACGATAATATCGATGCCACTGCGAAAATTGTAGAAAATGTGGTTTTGCTTTTGTTGTCCTGCAAAACTAATTCCAGCTCAACCAAAACAAAAGTGCTAGTTTCAGCAGACGTCCAAAACCGCAGTCAGATCCAGAGAGGAAGCGTTCAGTAATTGGCGTATAAATAAAAATACAAATGCTGATCTATGCAAACAGGCGAGAGCCGAAGGTGCCAAACTGCTTAGACGCGAAAAGTTTCATTACGAACAGCGTTTTCGAACTAAAGTTCTTTGTGATTTTCGGGTCAGTAGGACCTTCTGGTCATTCGTTAAAAGAGTAAAGGACAATGCTATTTCTTCCATTCCAACTCTTATAAAGGCTGACCTAATATTCATGGACCCGGTTGATATAGCTAACCTTTTGGCTGACCAATTCGCAAGTAATTCTTTCCTGCCGGAAAGCCATCAACCACTGCCCGAACTTGAAAGAGTATCTCATATTCAAGATATTCTTTCGAGCTTGTGCTGTTAAGATGGTCCTTGCATGGCTAAATATAAGCAAGACACCGACACCGGGTTGCATATTAGCACTGGTACTGCAAAAGTCTTCTTCTACGCTATCGCGTTCATTGGCACACCGTTTTAAAGCTTCGTACTGTATGGACACCTTTCCCTTGTGTTGGAAGATTGCCAATGTTCAGCGAATCCCAAAATATAGGTGCAGCTAACAACCCTAAAATGACTGCCCAATTAAAATTGTACTGCGTTTTTAAGGGTAATGGAGACCATGGTGAATTATCATTTTGTGAACTAGAGGCCAACTTATCGCTTAACGACAGATAGTATGGCTTTCGTAGAAGTTATTCTACGGACGACCTGATGGCGCTTCTGTTGGAGTAAGTCCATTCCTGTCGAGAATAAGTACTTTTGGTGTTGCAAATGATTTTTCTCGATTTATATCGAATTTTCTTAGAGATCACACGTACACGTAGTTTTAGATGGGGTGTCATTCAAAGAGTTTCGGGATACTGCAAGGCTCTGTTCTTCCTCCTTCACTTATTCTTAATTTTCTTAATGTCTTCTATGTCAAACTTTCAAACCTATCTACTCTTTTGCAGATGACAGCAATATTTGGAATTCATATTCAATTGATAAAAGGCCAAGCCTTAGCGAGACTGGGGCATGCGACAATATATGCATGACAAACTCAATCAAATCCTTTTGATAATCTCTGAGTGGGGTCGCGTGAATATGGGCGAGTTTAATGCTAGTAAGACCCAATGTTGTTTATTGACCCATAGATGCGTCCATAATCAATGTTATCTGTATCCATGGATATTATACATATTGTAGTATCAGACGGTATTGATGTTCTGATATCGCGTAAAACCAGAATTAGGTGTATTATTTATATGAAATAAGCTTGTTTTATTTTTTTGAAAGGAACTCAAAATCAAAACCAACTAATGCTATGAAATACCTAAATTGAAAATTTTATTTATTAATACACGTTGCATCTAAACACATAATATTAGAAAATTTTATACTTGTAGATTTTGGTGTTAATGCAGTTTGGTGTATGAAATATATTTTGGGTAGAGGTTTAGTTGTATAAATAACTGTTTTTCTGTTTTTTTTTTCGTATATAAAATTTATTTTGGCTTGTGTGAAAATTTTTCGGCACCGTTGTTGCTGGTACGTATATGAAGTGTTTAGGAGTGCAGTACTATGTATGTCTATGATCGTATATGTAGTTGTGTGTAAAATACAGATATGTAAGTATGTGTAGCTTAAGGCATTTGTAACAGCTGGTCTTCATATTTAAACAGATTGTAGAGAATATTAAAAATATTAATACGTATAAAGGTTTTAATTTTGTTGTTTTAAATTTGTTTTATTTTGTGCATATGGATAAAATATTAAATTAAACTTTAATACGTATTTAATAAAACATTAAACTGACCTAATTTCCCACAAACACAAATATTTATTCATTAAATATAGAGTACTGTCAAACAAAATTTTACATAAATATATATTAAAATTAATAAATCATTCGTTTTTTAAAAATATGTTTATGTAAATTTAAATTTAAATAATGCTAAAAATTAATATTTTATGTAATTTGTTTTTGTTTGCATACAAAAAAAAAATAAAATAAATAAAATATATAAAATAAAATTCATTTGAAACTATCACAGGAGAGCAATAAAATATGATGGACTCGTTTATGTTTTAATATATTATTTGAACAAAAACATTTTATATAATAAATTAGTTATACAACATTTTTTTTTTATTTATTAAAACTAGGTAATAAAACTTTATATTTAGTTTTTAGCACTATCTAGTTAATAACGGTAGAGGAAATAAAAATTTCAATGAATAATTATCTAGAAAATTAAAATTTTAAAACTTTATTTCTGGCACAAACAGTATTTAATTTTAAATATTTAAATAAAATTATATAAAAGTTAAACTCGTATAAACTATTAAGTTTGAAAGCGCCGAAGTCCCCCATTGGAATATTATAAGACTAGGTTTTTTTTTATAAAAAGGTACTTTTTTAAGAAAAATTTTTTTTAAATCAAAAATAGTTTTTAAGAAAATTTACTTACAAGAAAGGGTACATTTTAAGAAAAAATGCATATAAAAAAGGGGCGTTTTTCAAGCAAAAGTACTTTTTAAGAAGAGATACTTTTTAAGAAAAGATGCTTTTTATGAAATGGTATTTTTTAAGAAAAGGAATTTTTTAAGAAAATGTACTTTTTAAGAAGAGGTACTTTTTAAGAAAAATTGCTTTTTAAGAAAATGTGTTTTTAAGAAAAAATATTTAAAACAAAGTCCTTTTTAGGAAAAGGTGGTTTTATAAGAACATGTTCTTAATAAGAAAATTGTACTTTTGGTATACTTTTTAAACAAGGATACTTTTGCAAAAAGGATACTTTTTACAAAAAAAATTAAAAAAAGGTCTTCTTAAAAAAGGTACTTAAAAAAAAGTTTACTTGAAATAAAAAAACTTATTTTTTATTTAAAAGAAGGGTAAGTAGGATACTTTTAAAAAGGTACTTTCAAAAAAAGGTCACTTTTTAAAAATGGATACTTTTTTTAAAAGAGTACTTTCTAAATAATCTAAGCCATAAAAATAAAGTTTTTATTAAAACTCTTTCTTTCCTCATGAATATTAGTTTTGAATCTCTCCGTGACTCTCCGTGACTTTGCATGACTATCTTTAAGTTAATATTTGGTGACAACAAGTCTGTGGACCAAGTTTCAGATTAATTGGATGAGGGAAAATGTAGTTTAAATCACTACAACACTGAGCGTGACTATGCGTTACTGTGTGTGACTATCTTAAAATTAATCTTTGGCCACACCAAGTCTATGGGCAAAGTCTCAGATTGATCGGATGACTGGAAGTGAGCTTTTAATCTCTCTGTGAATGTCGCGTGACTATGCGTGACTGTGCTTGACTATGTCAAAGTTAATGTTTTCTCACAGCAAGTCTATCTACCAAGTTTTTGATTGATGGGATAAGGGGAAATAGATTTTAAATCACTCCGTGACTTTGCGTGAATACCCCAAAATGAATCTGTAGTCACAACAAGACTAAGGGCCAAGTTTCAGATCAATTGGAAGAGGGAGAATGGGGTTGCCCCATGGCAGACAGACACACAGATAGACAGACAGACAGAAGAGAGTATGAGTTAAAAGAAAGAGTTTAAAGAAGGGCACTTTTTGTAATAAGAAACTTCAAAAAGGGTACTTTTAGAGGGAATGGTACTCCTTTAAGAAAAGGGTACTTTTAAAACAAGGTACTTTTTAAAAAAAGGGTACTTTTTCAAAAAGGGAAACCTTAAAAGGGATACTTTTTAAAGAAAAATTTACTTTTTAAATAAAAGGGTTCTTTAAAAAGGGGGTTTTTTTTTTTAAAAAGGGTACTTTAAAAAGAGTGATTTTTATGAAAAGGGTACTTTAAAAAAGGGTACTTTTTAAAAAGGATACTTTAAAAAAAGTGTTGTTTAAAAGAAATCCTATTAAAAATAAATTACTTTAAAAAAAAAACGTAATTATTAAAAATTGGTACTTTAGAAAAGTACTTTTTGAAAAAAGGGTGCTTTTTTAAGAAAGGGGTACTTTTTAAAGAAAAGGGAACTTTTTAAAGAAAAGGGTGCTTTTTGAAGAAAAGGGTACTTTTTGAAGTAAAGGGTACTTTTTGAAAAAAAGGCTAATTTTTAAATAAAATTTTACTTTTTAAGGAAAAGGGTACTTTAAAAAAAGGTTACTTATGAAAGAAAAGGGGTTTTTTTTTAAAGACAAGCCACTTTTGAAAGAAAACAGTATCTGTTAAAGAAAAAGGTACTTTTTTAAGAAACGGGAACTTTTTAAAGAATTGCGTTCTTTTAATGAAAAGGGTACTTTTTCAAAAAGGGAAACCTTAAAAGGGATACTTTTTAAAGAAAAATTTACTTTTTAAATAAAAGAGTTCTTTACAAAGGGGTTTTTTTAAAAATGGTACTTTAAAAAGAGTGATTTTTATGAAGAGGGTACTCTAAAAAAGGATACTTTTTAAAAAGGGTTCTTTAAAAAAAATGTCGTTTAAAAGAAATCCTATTAAAAATTAATTACTTTTAAAAAAACCTAATTATTAAAAATTGGTACTTTAGAAAAGTACTTTTTGAAAAAAAGGATGATTTTTTAAGAAAGGGGTACTTTTTAAAGAAAAAGTTACTTTTTAAAGAAAAGGGAACTTTTTAAAGAAAATGGTACTTTTTGAAGAAAAGGTACTTTTTGAAGTAAAGGGTATTTTTTGAAGAAAAGGCTAATTTTTAAAAAAAACTTTACTTTTTAAAGAAAAGAATACTTTAAAAAAAAGGTTACTTAAAAAAAGGTTACTTATAAAGAAAATAGCATCTGTTAAAGAAAAGGGTACTTTTTTAAAAACGGAAACTTTTTAAAGGATTGGGTACCTTTTACCGAAAAGGGTACTTCTTACCGAAAAGGCTACTTTTTAAAGAAAAGATGACTTTTTCAAACAAATTATTTTCGTAAGAAAATGTTACTTTTCAATAGGCAACATCTTAAAAAAATTAAATTTTTTAATAAAGGTGCTTTTAAAAAAGGCCACTAGAAAAAGGGTACTTTTTAAAAAGGTACTTTAAATAAGGGATATTGGAGAAAATGGTCCTTTATAAAAAAGGGTACTTTCAAAAAGAGAACTTTTTAAAAAAGATCCTTTTTGAAAAGCGTACTTTTGAGAAATAGGTACTTTTTGAAAAAGGATACTTTTTAAAAAAAGGGTACCGTTTAAGAAAGGGTACTTTCTACAAAACGGGAACTTTTTAAAGCAAATATATGTTTCCAGGAAAATATACTTTTTTATTTCTTTTTAGAAAAATACTTTTTTTTTAAGAATTTGCTTTTGTAAGAACAATTACTTCTTTTCAGACACGTTCATTTTCTTAAGCGTTGTAATAAAAGGTACTCTTTTTTAGAAAAATGTACTTTTTTGAGACAAAGTACGTTATTTAAAGAAAACTTTTTTTAGGTTATGGTATCTTTTTCAACAAAAGTAAATTTACTAGAAATACTAAGTTTTCCTTAAAAGTGTGCCTCAATAAAAGTTCCCTTTCTGAAAAAGTTGCTTTTCTTAAGAAGTGCCTTTTGTTAAACACTTCCTTTTCTGAAAAAAGTTCCTTTTTTGAAAAAAGTACACTTTCTAAAAAAGTAACATTTTATGCATATACAGTTAAGTTTTAAGGCACCTAAGTCGCACGATAGAAAATGATGGAAATACATTAAAAAATGTACTTCTATTAAAAAAAAACCCTACATTAATCAAAGGAATAGTTTTTATTTAAGAAAATAAACTATTTTGCGGTACTTTTTAAAGAAAAGTAATTTTTTTAAGAAAAGTAGTTTTTTTTTAAATTTAGTTTTTTTAAGAAAATAAATTTTTTGAAGACAATGCAGTCTTTCAAGAAAAGCTATTTATTTTAAGAAAATGTTTTTTATGGAAAATATTTTTTCAAAGAAATATTATTTTTTAAAGAAAATGTACATTTTAGGAAAAGGTATATTTTAAGAAACGGCACATTTTAAGAAACGGTACTTTTTGAAGCAAAACTGTTTTTTAAAGGAAAATTTGCTTTCCTATGAAAGGCAATTGTTTAAGAAAATTTATATTTTTTAAGAAGAAGTACTTTTTGGCGCATAGGTACTTTTTGAAAAATAGGTACTTTTTGACGACGAAGTTCTTTTTGAAGAAAATTAACGAAACAATTTTTTTTCACAAAGTACGATACTTTTTTAAGACAAGTTTAAAAAAAATACTTTTTTTAAATGATGTGAAAAGGTATTTTTTAAAATACTTACAAAAGCAGATTTTTAGGAAAATTTATTTTTTCAAAAGGTATTGTTTCAAGAATTTTTTTTTAGCAAATGTAGTTTTCAAGAAAAGGAACTTTTTTAAGAAAAGGTAGTTTTTTAAGAAAAGGTTTTTAAGGAAAAGTATTTTTTAAAGAATTATATCTTTTAAGAAACGGTACTTACTTCTTAAATAAAACGTACATTTTAAGAATATATCCTTTTTTTTTTTAAAGGCCCTTTTTAAGAAACGTTATTTAAAAAAACGGTACTTTTTGAAGCAAATGTGGTTTTTAAAGGAAATTTTGCATTTTGACGAAAAGGTACTTATTTAAGAAAATTTACTTTTTTAGATAAAGTACGTTTTGAGGAAATTGTACCTTTGGATGAAAATGTGCTTTTTGACCAAAAATGTACTTTTTTACGAAATTTTACTTTATGACGAAAAGGTAGTTTGTGACGAATAGATACTTTTGGACGAAGATGCATTATAAGAAAATTTACTTTTTTAACGAAATGAATTTTTTGAGCACAAAGTACTTGTTTAAGAAAAGTTTTTTTATTTGGAAAAAAGTACTTTTTTAAAATGGTGTGAAAAAAGTATTTTTCTTTAAATACTTAAAAAATAAAATTTTTAAGAAAATATACTTTTTAAATAGGTATTGTTTTAAGAGACAAAAAAAAACTTATAAAAGGTACTATTTAATAAAAGGATCTTTTTTAAAAAATATGAACTTTTTTAAGAAAAGGAACATTTTTAAGGAAATGAACTTTTGAAAAGAAAAGTTACTTGGTAGGGTATGGGTATTACATATTAATAAGTCCTACGACGTGTGGGTGATAATTGTACGTAATCTATAATCTATAATATTAAGAGGCTAGGCGATTTCTTGTGACCGATGTTTAGTTCTACCGTTTTATCCCGGTTTTGACCAAACATATATTATTTGAAAGGTATTTCTTTTTAGCCGTTTTGCAGATTTAGAGATTTTTAAGTTTTTTCCTTTATTTTGAGTAAATTGCATTTAAAGTTGCTACATAAAATTATACATATGCTATGTGTATTTTATTAAATTTGTTAATGTGTTTGTTAATGAGTTTGTTATCTTCATTCACAATAATAATAAACCATGAAAGTGTTGGTTTATGAATTTGCTAAGTTGAAAAATAAAGCTGCCTTGAAATTGCACTCGAATTTCGAGCGTTGGAATGTGCTAGTTATATATTAATCGTTCAGCTTACATAATAGTGTAGAGAAAAAATATAGCCTACTTTTAGGATAAAAATAACAAAAATGTACACAGCTTTAGCTTTCAATTTTTTTTGAAAAAAACTAACAAACGTACACATAAAAGAGTTCCCTAAACACAAAAAATTTATAAAAAATAATCATAGAACACATTTAGGCAGTATTTAATTAAAATTTTTGTATTTTAATTAAATATTTTCCTTTTTTATGCCCCTAACAAATTTCTATAGAAAATCTTTGTCACACATTTTATGATCAAATTTCTTTTATAAAACAAATGAAAAAAAAAAATAATTCCGAAGATAAATTTTTTTCTTTCCCCAACAGCCTGGTAGATGTTTGGTAAATGGTTATGAACAAAATTAATTACCGTAAAAATTGTTTACATAATTATATAATAGTGAGTGGACTGGAAAAATGTAAAAACATATTTATTTGCGACACGACTAATGTGATACTTAGAGAAATTTTTACATATTTTTCGAAAAGAAAACTTATTAAGAAATTACAATTATAAAATATAGTTAAACGTGAACTGTAAGGGAATTTAGGTTAAATAGTTTTTTATCCAAATTATGACTGCTTTAGCAATATAAAATTTTATACTTTCAATGTTATTTACGTTTGATTTATAAAATGCCAGCTACACTCATGCGTTATTTTTTATAGTTTTAAATTATACCGCATAGTATTCGTATTTGGTCTCGAGCCGTGCGACTATATACGTAATAGTATTTTTTTTTTAATAGAAAACGAAAACGTGAGTATAAAGCTGCCTGCTGTTGCTATTGTTTGTTAACAACTATAATTTTCATGTTTATGTTGATGCTTGTATGTCAAATGATGTTGAAACATGCTCGAAAAATATATATGTATATTTAAAATGATTTATATAAAATAATTGCCATAAAAACCTTCACAATATCAAAGAAGTTAATGAGAAATTTTCTTTACATTAAACAACCTTAACGAATAATTGCAACAAATATTTCGACTATGGCAAAATTTTAAAAATGCCTTAAGTGTTGAAAACATCTATCTTACCATTTCTGTATTTCTCTATAGTGGGTTAATGTTATTTTAATTATATTTTGTACAACTTCAAAAGAAAAAATGTCAATTGAAAAATAGCAAACTAAAAAAAAAAACGTAATAGATTTTTATTTAGGTCATAAAATTTTATGTTGTTGGTTAATGTTGTTTTTTTTTTGCTTTGTCTTATTAAATTTTATTCTTTCTCTAGCTTTAGGTAGTCAAACTTGTGTTTTTTTCTTTGGTCTATAAAAGTTAATGAAGTGTAAAGCTAAAATATAAGGAAATCGTTAGTGATACATTTTTTTGGTAGTTCAATCTTGTTCACATTTAATTTTCCCAAATTTTTAAAGGTAAGTTTATTATTATTTTTCTTTTCTAACTCAATTGGCAAAGTTTTTCAGTAACTATTTAAAAAAAAAGTTAAGCTTTTTTTTTTTTTTTGTAACTTTTCAGACTTTTTGATCGATGTTATTGAATTTTTATTTGTTTGGCCTTTAGCCAATTTTTTTCAAAAGTTTGGTTTCTTTTTTAAAGTTTAACCCTTAACTTTTGTTCTTTTTTTTTAGCATAATATTGATTGTTTAAGAAAAAAAATTTCTTTTTCAAACCTAACTTTTTAGCACTCTAATGTAGCTGCTGGAAAAGAAGTAAAAGAAGATATACAGAAAAAAAATATTTAAAGGCGAAAACTTTTATTTTAAAGCGTTTCTCAAGGACTTTTAACCTAAATATCTTTTATTTTTCAGAAGCAAACCAACAAATCTACGCTAACAAATTTAATAATAAAAAATTTTGTTTAAAATCAATTTACTTAATATTTTGAAACATATTTGATTGGCCATTATTTTTTTCCTTTTTTAATTTTTTAATTCTCTATTTTCTTTTTTCTATTTTCTATCTTCTATTTGCTACTTTCTATTTTCTATTTTCTACATTCTATTTGCTATTTTCTATTTTCTATTTGCTATTTTATATTTTCTATTTTCTATTTTCTATTTTCTATTTTCTATTTTCTATTTTCTATTTTATATTTTCTATTTTCTATTTTCTATTTTATTTGCTATTTGCTATTTTCTACTTGCTATTTTATATTTTCTATTTTTTATTTTCTATTTTCTATTTTCTATTTCCTATTTTCTATTTTCTATTTTCTATTTTATATTTTCTGTTTTCTATTTTCTATTTTCTATTTTCTATTTTCAATTTTCTATTTTCTATTTTATATTTTATATTTTATATTTTATATTTTATATTTTATATTTTATATTTTATATTTTATATTTTATATTTTATATTTTATATTTTATATTTTATATTTTATATTTTATATTTTATATTTTATATTTTATATTTTATATTTTATATTTTATATTTTATATTTTATATTTTATATTTTATATTTTATATTTTATATTTTATATTTTATATTTTATATTTTATATTTTATATTTTATATTTTATATTTTATATTTTATATTTTATATTTTATATTTTATATTTTATATTTTATATTTTATATTTTATATTTTATATTTTATATTTTATATTTTATATTTTATATTTTATATTTTATATTTTATATTTTATATTTTATATTTTATATTTTATATTTTATATTTTATATTTTATATTTTATATTTTATATTTTATATTTTATATTTTATATTTTATATTTTATATTTTATATTTTATATTTTATATTTTATATTTTATATTTTATATTTTATATTTTATATTTTATATTTTATATTTTATATTTTATATTTTATATTTTATATTTTATATTTTATATTTTATATTTTATATTTTATATTTTATATTTTATATTTTATATTTTATATTTTATATTTTATATTTTATATTTTATATTTTATATTTTATATTTTATATTTTATATTTTATATTTTATATTTTATATTTTATATTTTATATTTTATATTTTATATTTTATATTTTATATTTTATATTTTATATTTTATATTTTATATTTTATATTTTATATTTTATATTTTATATTTTATATTTTATATTTTATATTTTATATTTTATATTTTATATTTTATATTTTATATTTTATATTTTATATTTTATATTTTATATTTTATATTTTATATTTTATATTTTATATTTTATATTTTATATTTTATATTTTATATTTTATATTTTATATTTTATATTTTATATTTTATATTTTATATTTTATATTTTATATTTTATATTTTATATTTTATATTTTATATTTTATATTTTATATTTTATATTTTATATTTTATATTTTATATTTTATATTTTATATTTTATATTTTATATTTTATATTTTATATTTTATATTTTATATTTTATATTTTATATTTTATATTTTATATTTTATATTTTATATTTTATATTTTATATTTTATATTTTATATTTTATATTTTATATTTTATATTTTATATTTTATATTTTATATTTTATATTTTATATTTTATATTTTATATTTTATATTTTATATGTTATATTTTATATTTTATATTTTATATTTTATATTTTATATTTTATATTTTATATTTTATATTTTATATTTTATATTTTATATTTTATATTTTATATTTTATATTTTATATTTTATATTTTATATTTTATATTTTATATTTTATATTTTATATTTTATATTTTATATTTTATATTTTATATTTTATATTTTATATTTTATATTTTATATTTTATATTTTATATTTTATATTTTATATTTTATATTTTATATTTTATATTTTATATTTTATATTTTATATTTTATATTTTATATTTTATATTTTATATTTTATATTTTATATTTTATATTTTATATTTTATATTTTATATTTTATATTTTATATTTTATATTTTATATTTTATATTTTATATTTTATATTTTATATTTTATATTTTATATTTTATATTTTATATTTTATATTTTATATTTTATATTTTATATTTTATATTTTATATTTTATATTTTATATTTTATATTTTATATTTTATATTTTATATTTTATATTTTATATTTTATATTTTATATTTTATATTTTATATTTTATATTTTATATTTTATATTTTATATTTTATATTTTATATTTTATATTTTATATTTTATATTTTATATTTTATATTTTATATTTTATATTTTATATTTTATATTTTATATTTTATATTTTATATTTTATATTTTATATTTTATATTTTATATTTTATATTTTATATTTTATATTTTATATTTTATATTTTATATTTTATATTTTATATTTTATATTTTATATTTTATATTTTATATTTTATATTTTATATTTTATATTTTATATTTTATATTTTATATTTTATATTTTATATTTTATATTTTATATTTTATATTTTATATTTTATATTTTATATTTTATATTTTATATTTTATATTTTATATTTTATATTTTATATTTTATATTTTATATTTTATATTTTATATTTTATATTTTATATTTTATATTTTATATTTTATATTTTATATTTTATATTTTATATTTTATATTTTATATTTTATATTTTATATTTTATATTTTATATTTTATATTTTATATTTTATATTTTATATTTTATATTTTATATTTTATATTTTATATTTTATATTTTATATTTTATATTTTATATTTTATATTTTATATTTTATATTTTATATTTTATATTTTATATTTTATATTTTATATTTTATATTTTATATTTTATATTTTATATTTTATATTTTATATTTTATATTTTATATTTTATATTTTATATTTTATATTTTATATTTTATATTTTATATTTTATATTTTATATTTTATATTTTATATTTTATATTTTATATTTTATATTTTATATTTTATATTTTATATTTTATATTTTATATTTTATATTTTATATTTTATATTTTATATTTTATATTTTATATTTTATATTTTATGTTTTATATTTTATATTTTATATTTTATATTTTATATTTTATATTTTATATTTTATATTTTATATTTTATATTTTATATTTTATATTTTATATTTTATATTTTATATTTTATATTTTATATTTTATATTTTATATTTTATATTTTATATTTTATATTTTATATTTTATATTTTATATTTTATATTTTACATTTTATATTTTATATTTTATATTTTATTTTTTATATTTTATATTTTATATTTTATATTTTATATTTTATATTTTATATTTTATATTTTATATTTTATATTTTATATTTTATATTTATATTTTATATTTTATATTTTATATTTTATATTTTATATTTTATATTTTATATTTTATATTTTATATTTTATATTTTATATTTTATATTTTATATTTTATATTTTATATTTTATATTTTATATTTTATATTTTATATTTTATATTTTATATTTTATATTTTATATTTTATATTTTATATTTTATATTATATTTATATTTTACATTTTATATTTTATATTTTATATTTTATTTTTTATATTTTATATTTTATATTTTATATTTTATATTTTATATTTTATATTTTATATTTTATATTTTATATTTTATATTTTATATTTTATATTTTATATTTTATATTTATATTTTATATTTTATATTTTATATTTTATATTTTATATTTTATATTTTATATTTTATATTTTATATTTTATATTTTATATTTTATATTTTATATTTTATATTTTATATTTTATATTTTATATTTTATATTTTATATTTTATATTTTATATTTTATATTTTATATTTTATATTTTATATTTTATATTTTATATTTTATATTTTATATTTTATATTTTATATTTTATATTTTATATTTTATATTTTATATTTTATATTTTATATTTTATATTTTATATTTTATATTTTATATTTTATATTTTATATTTTATATTTTATATTTTATATTTTATATTTTATATTTTATATTTTATATTTTATATTTTATATTTTATATTTTATATTTTATATTTTATATTTTATATTTTATATTTTATATTTTATATTTTATATTTTATATTTTATATTTTATATTTTATATTTTATATTTTATATTTAATATTTTATATTTTATATTTTATATTTTATATTTTATATTTTATATTTTATATTTTATATTTTATATTTTATATTTTATATTTTATATTTTATATTTTATATTTTATATTTTATATTTTATATTTTATATTTTATAATTTATATTTTATATTTTATATTTTATATTTTATATTTTATATTTTATATTTTATATTTTATATTTTATATTTTATATTTTATATTTTATATTTTATATTTTATATTTTATATTTTATATTTTATATTTTATATTTTATATTTTATATTTTATATTTTATATTTTATATTTTATATTTTATATTTTATATTTTATATTTTATATTTTATATTTTATATTTTATATTTATATTTTATATTTTATATTTTATATTTTATATTTTATATTTTATATTTTATATTTTATATTTTATATTTTATATTTTATATTTTATATTTTATATTTTATATTTTATATTTTATATTTTATATTGTATATTTTATATTTTATATTTTATATTTTATATTTTATATTTTATATTTTATATTTTATATTTTATATTTTATATTTTATATTTTATATTTTATATTTTATATTTTATATTTTATAATTTATATTTTATATTTTATATTTTATATTTTATATTTTATATTTTATATTTTATATTTTATATTTTATATTTTATATTTTATATTTTATATTTTATATTTTATATTTTATATTTTATATTTTATATTTTATATTTTATATTTGCTATTTTCTATTTTATCTTTTCTATTTTATATTTTATATTTTATATTTTATATATTATATTTTCTATGTTCTATTTTCTATTTGCTATTTTCTATTTTCTGTTTTCTATTTTCTAAGTTCTATTTTCTATTTTATGTTTTCTATTTTCTTTTATATATTTGCTGTTTTATATTTTATATTTTCTACTTGATATTTTCTATTTGCTATTTTCTATTTTATCTTTTCTATTTTATATTTTCTATTTTCTGTTTTCTATTTTCTAAGTTCTATTTTCTGTTTGATGTTTTCTATTTTCTTTTATATATTTGCTATTTTATATTTTATATTTTCTACTTGCTATTTTCTATTTGCTATTTTCTATTTTATCTTTTCTATTTTATATTTTCTTATTTCTATTTTCTATTTTCTATTTTATGTTTTCTATTTTCTTTTATATATTTGCTATTTTCTGTTTTCTATTCTCTATTTTATATTTTCTATTTTCCATTTGCTATTTTCTATTTGCTATTTTTTTCTCTTTTCTATTTTCCTTTATCTATTTTCTATTTGATTTTTTCTATTTTCTATTTTCTATTTGCAATTTTCTATTTGGTATTTTATATTATCTTTTTTCTATTTTCTATATTTTATTAAAAATTTAATAAACATTTTAAATTTGGATTCTCTTTATATTCGAATATCAAAATAAAATCTAGAGACTTAACAAAATCAGCGTCAAGGATATTATTTTTTCTTACACACAAATTGAAATTGATATAGAAAACGTAACAAAAAAATATTTATAAATACTTATATAAAAAATTGTTTGTAAACAAGTTTTGACATGCCCAACCATGACAATAATAAAAAAATGATATGATATTAAAGAGAAAAAAATCGTAAAAAAGACAGTATGTAATATGATATTTATAAAAAAAGGAGCGCGTACAAAATATAGATTACCACCAGGAAATTCTGTCACTAGGCATTTTGATGTTTTCAATGCATTATTCTCATAAAAAAGTGGTCGAATTAAAGATAAATAAAACTATGTGCTCTAATTTTTCTTTATAATTAGTGATGAAGAAAAAAAGATAAAATAAAGAAATTAGTGGTGTAAATAATGATAAGAATTGTGATGATGACGATGGTTGGCTGACTCTGACTACGGATGGTGGTGGCTGTTTCAAAGGTTCTGGTAGTCATAGTTTGTTAATGTGTATAATAAGAAACTTAATATCATGCCTTAAATTAAACACTGTTTTAATAATTTTATTTTTTTCATTAGGTCTTTTTCCATGAGGTTTTACACATGATTGATTTAATAATCATAAAAAATTAAAAGAAAAAAATATATTAAAACAAGAACCGAAACCAGATTAAAGTTTTATATAAGCCAAATTAAATAGTAAGGGTCATTTTTTGTTTCTTATATATATATTAGAGTTTTATTTATTTATGAAACAAAAAAAAGAAAAGAAAAACGAAGGGCGTGTTAGTATTGTATACATTTTTTATAAGACATGCAAGTTCATGTTAAACTAATTTGTTCGTTTTTCTATTATCAATGTTGACTTTCTTTTCAGAATGAAAGGTTTTTTTTATCAGTTTTAATTAATTTAATTGTATTAGGCTTGTGTTTATTACAATACGCAATAAATACGATTATAGCATTAACGAATAATCAATATTGAAAATAAAAAGGACAATTGTGTTTTTTTTATGGAGTAACGGCTTTATCACACTTCATAAAAAATATTTATTACTTTATGTTATTTTTATGAGTTCTCACATAAAATTTCCTTATAATAAAAACATTTTTTGTACTTATAAAAAAATATTCTTAAAGCAAATTTAAAAAGTACAAATTTATTAATTCAAGACTTGCATGGCCTGGAAAATACAAATTTTTTAAGGTTTCTAAGGTTCTGTTTTAAAAATAATCTTTTCTATATTATATTAATAAAAAAATTTAAGTATTTGAGAACATATAGTATCTACTAACATAACTTACAGTTAAAATGGCCCACCTTGAACCAAATATTTTGTAATATTTTCCGGGTTTAAGATGGGAGAATTTTCTCAATAAAACCCTAATAAGCGTTAAAAACATTTGTACTGTGAACGAAAAGATCCAAAGATAGATAATAAATCTTCTATAGTTTTAGAAATGCAAACAAAACTACAAAACGAATTGGAGTACGAGCGACTATATCCTCCTAAAAACTGACGACACAGATGTCATGCCTGCTTAATCTGCAGCAATGATGCCTTTTTTCTACCAGAATGGAATATTTTTATTTGTTGAGAGAAAGTGAACTTTATGGAGGCTATGTCCAAATATCAATCGATTCGTATCAATCTAATTCAGTATCTTTACAATAGATAAAACATTTTTAGTAAACTACTTAAAAAACCTTAACTCTGTAGGCTGACGGACGGATGGACAAAAATACAAAAATTGAATCGGTTAAAGATTCTGAAAAAAATCTTATGATATATTATTTACAAAGAACAAGGGCATTCTATGTAACAGATTTTCATTTTTGAAGATCCACGAGTTTCCTAGAAAAATACCACATTTCAAGTTTAAACTCTAATATTTACAAATGCAAGATATAAAAATATTGAAAACTTGTGGAATAAGAATATATCAGATTTTGAACTAAGTGATGGGCAGGAAAAATTTTTCCCGGACTTTCAATTAAAATAAGTAAAATCCATCTTTAAGCAACTGAAATCGAGAGCAACCGAAAATATTTGATAACTTTTAAATTTTCAACAAATAAAGCATATAATAAGTAAATGTCAGCGAACTTTTGCACGCGTACAATCTTTACCGTTATGAACTAGTCCTTCTGAAAATGGTTTTGAAAACTTATGCCGTTTTCTTTTCTGACAAAAAAATGTCGAATTTTATTTGCACTTTTTTCGAAAAGTGTATTTTTTATGTATTCAAAATTAAGAGCAACCTAATTTTATACATCAATCGAAAGGTCTCAAAGTCGAGCGCTCGTAAATCGCAAAAAATGGTAGCCATTGACTTCTTTTCTGGTCATAGTGTGAGAATATTTCCACATTGTTCCCCTTTTTTGAATATTTTCACCCCATGACTTCAAAGAGGATAATAATCAAAATTTTTTGCATTTTATGAACACAGTACTTTGAGACCTTTCGATTGATTAAAAAATTAGGTTACTCCTAATTTAGAATATATAAAAAAATACTCTTTTCGAAAAAAGTGCAAATAAAATGCGACATTTTTTGTCAGAAAAGAAAACGGCATTAGATTTTATATTGTTTTTTTTTTACCATAATTTTTTCAGTCACTAATATTTAAGTTGTTTTTTTTAATGTTTTAAGGAAAAGATATTTTTTAAAGAAACTGTACTTTTTTAAGAAACTGTACTTTTTTAAGAAAATTTACTTTTTTAAGAAAATGTACTTTTTTAAGAAAATTTACTTTTTTAGTTTATTTAAGAAAAAATATTTTTAAAAAAAATTTCCTTTTTTTACGAAAAAGCTTTTTTTTAGAAAAGGCTCTTTTTAAAGAAATGGTACTTTTTAATAAGATGTACTTTTTAAGAAGATGTACCGTTAAACAAAACTACTTTTATAACAAATGGTACTTTTTTAATTAAATTAAAAAGACTTTTTAGGTTTTTTAAAAAATGACTTTTTAGAAAATGTACTTTTTTCAGACAAAGTACTACTTTAAGAAGAAGTACTTTTTAAGAAAATTTAAATTTTATTTTTAGAAAATATACTTTTTTAAGAAAAAGTACTTTTTTCGAAATATTACTTTTTAAGACAAGATACTTTTAGAAGAGAAAGTTTTAGAAAAAGAACTTTTTGAAGAAAAGGCACTTTTTTTAGAAAATTACTTTTCAGGAAGAGCTACTATTTTTTACTAATATGTATTTTTGTTTCAAAGAATAAATACGTTTTTAAGAAAAGGTATTTTTGTAAAATATTTCTGCTTTAAAAAAGGTTCTTTTTTAAGACCCTTTTCAGTAAACGTACTTTTTTTTTTCAAGAAAAAGTACTTTTTTAAGAATAATTATTATTTTAAAGAAAAATTATTCATTTTTATTAAAAGTACTTTCTTTAGGAAAGGTATTATATCTAAAAGAGCTACTTTTTATTTTTATTAAAATTACTTTCTTTTGAAAAGGTATTCTATTTAAAAGAGGTACTTTTTTAGAAATGGTACTTTTTAAAGAAGACTCACTGTTTTATAAAAGGACACTATCTTCAGAATATGTATTTTTGTTTAGAAAATTACTGCATTACGAAAAGGTACTTTTCAAGAAAAGTTACTTTTACTGGCAGAGCCGAGCCCTCGAAATTTGAGTCCAAATTGTACGAAATTTTATTTTTTCATTTAATAAATAATTTTATAAAAGGCTAAATGTATGATAATCAATTTTAGCCAATTCACAATTTAGCACATTAACAAATTTAATAAACACGCACACAACATTTTATAGTTTAAATATGTAAATCTGGTGGACAGCTAAAAAGAAATACCTTTCGAATGAGGTATATTTGGTCAAAATCGGTTATTAACTACAACTTTTATATCGGTCACAAGAAACCGCCTTAAAATAAAAATTAACTTTTTAAGAAAATATCCTTTTTTTTATCTAGTTTTTTTAAAAAAGGTACTTTTGTAGAAAAAGGAGTATCTGTAAGAAAATGTGTTGTTTTCAGAAAAGGTAATTTTTTGCGAAAATGTATTTTAATTGGCAGCTATTTTTTAGAAACGGTACTTTTTTTTTAGAAAAGGTACTGTGACAAAAGGTACTTTTTAAAGACATGATATTTTTTTTAAGAAAAGGCACTTTTTAAACAAATAAGTTTTTTAGGAGAAAGAAATTTTCAAGAAAATTAACTTAAGAAAATGTACTGTTAAGTAAAAGGATCTTTTATAACAAAATATATATTTTAAAGAAAAATTTACTTAATAAATTATGAATTAATATTGACATGGTTGTAATATTGACATGAGAGGACCGTAGCGGCAATAAATTTTGTGTTTAGTATATATTTTGTTATTAAAAGAATGACGAAATATTGGAGAGATTTAAAATAATAAAAGATATTTTATAAATAAAAACCTGAAAATTAAAAGTGAAAAATTAACTTTTTAAGAAAATTTACTTTTTTAAGAAAATTTCCTTTTTTAAGAAAAAGACACTTTTGTAAGAAAATGTACTTCTTAAAGAAATCATCCTTTTTTAGGAAATGGTGCTTTTGTAAGCAAATGTACATTTTTAAGAAATATTATTATAATTAGAAGACGTGCTTTTTAAGAAAAGTTATTATTAAAAATTTTCTTTTCAAGAAAAGCTACTTTTTTAATAAAATGTACTATTAAAGAGATGGTAATTTTATAACAGAAGGTGCTTTTTTAAGAAAAGTTACTTTTTAAGAAAAGGTCTTTTTAAGAAAAGGTACTTTTTAAGAAAAGGTACTTTTTAAGAAAAGGCACTTTTTAAGAAAAGGTACTTTTTAAGAAAAGGTACTTTTTAAGAAAAGGTACTTTTAAGAAAAGGTCCTTTTTAAGAAAAGGTACTTTTTAAGAAAAGGTACTTTTTAAGAAAATGTACTTTTTAAGAAAAGTTACTTTTTAAGAAAAGGTTCTTTTTAAGAAATTGTACTTTTTAAGAAAAGGTACTTTTTAATAAAAAGTGCTTTTTAAGAAAAGGTTCTTTTTAAGAAAAGGTACTTTTTAGAAAAGGTACTTTTTAAGAAAAGTTTTTCAAAAAAGTGCTTTTGTAAGAAAAACTGTTTTTTTAAGAAAAAAATAATTTATTAAGATACTTTTTTTAAGAAAAATTAATTTGTTCAGAAAAAGGAATTTTATAGTAATTAGAAGATGGAGTATCTTTTGAAAAGGTACACTTTGTAAGAAATGGTACTTTTTAAAGAAAATGTTCTGTTTTAAAAAATTGTTTTTTTTTTTTTTTTTTGAAAAAAGTACTTTTTAAGAACAGGTACTTTTTTAAGCAAAGGTATATTTTGTAAGAAAGGTATTTTTCTAAGAAGAGTTTTTTGTAAGAAAATATATTTTTAGAAAATGACTGTTTTAACAAAGTATACTTTTTATACAAAGTGCTATTTTAAGAAAAAGTACTTATTTAAGAAAGTAAATTTTTAAACAAAATATACTTTGTTAAAAAAAATGCTTATATTATAAAAATAATTTTTTTTAGAAAAGGTATTTTATTTAAAAGAAAATGTACTTTTTAAGAAAAGGTACTTTTTAAGAAAAGGTACTTTTTATAAAAGGTATTTTTAAGAAAAGGTACTTTTTAGAAAAGGTACTTTTAAAGAATATGTACTTTTTAATAAAAGGCACTTTTTAAGAAAAAGTGCTTTTTAAGAAAAGGTACTTTTTAAGAAAAGGTACTTTTTAAGAAAAGGTACTTTTTAGAAAAGGTACTTTTTAAGAAAAGTTTTTCAAGTTTTTCAAAAAAGTGCTGCTGTAAGAAAAAGTGGTTTTAAAAAAAAAAAAATAATTTATTAAGATACTTTTTTTAAGAAAAATTAATTTGTTCAGAAAAAGGAATTTTATAGTAATTAGAAGAGGGAGAATCTTTTGAAAAGGTACACTTTGTAAGAAATGGTACTTTTTAAAGAAAATGTATTGTTTAAAAAATTGTTTTTTTTTTTTTTTTGAAAAAAGTACTTTTTAAGAACAGGTACTTTTTTAAGCAAAGGTACATTTTGTAAGAAAGGTATTTTTCTAAGGAAAGTTTTTTGTAAGAAAATATTTTTTTAGAAAATGACTGTTTTAACAAAGTATACTTTTTTATGCAAAGTGCTATTTGAAGAATAAGTACTTATTTAAGAAAGTAAATTTTTAAACAAAATATACTTTGTTAAAAAAATCCTTATATTATAAAAATAATTTTTTTTAGAAAAGGTATTTTATTTAAAAGAAAATGTACTTTTTTTTTAGAAATTTACTTATATAGAAAAGGTACTGTGTAAGGAAAATTTACTTTTTTTTGGAATATTACTTTTTAAGGAAAGGTACTTTTTAAGAAAAGGTACTTTTTAAGAAAAGGTGCTTTTTAAGAAAAGGTACTTTTTAAGAAAAGGTACTTTTTAAGAAAATGTACTTTTTAAGAAAATTTACTTTTTAAGAAAAGGTACTTTTTAAGAAAATGTACTTTTTAAGAAAATGTACTTTTTAAGAAAAGGTACTTTTTAAGAAAAAGTGCTTTTTAAGAAAAAGTACTTTTTAAGAAAAGGTACTTTTTAATAAAAGGTACTTTTTAAGAAAAGGTACTTTTTAAGGTACTTTTTAAGAAAAGTTTTTGAAGTTGTTCAAAACAGTGCTTTTGTAAGAAAAAGTGGTTTTTTAAGAAAAAAAAATAATTTATTAAGAAGATACTTTTTTTTTTAACAAAAATTAATTTGTTCAGAAAAAGGAATTTTATAGTAATTAGAAGAGGGAGTATCCTTTGAAAAGGTACACTTTGTAAGAAATGGTACTTTTTAAAGAAAATGTACTGTTTTAAAAAATCTTTTTTTTTTATTTTGAAAAAGTACTTTTTAAGAATAGGTACTTTTTTAAGCAAAGGTACATTTTGTAACAAATGTTATTGTGTAACATAAGGTATTTTTTAGGATTTAGAGTTTTTTTTTAGAATTTCGACCATTGACCATGAATGTGCCTTTAAAATTCCGCATATCATTAGGACCGAGCAATCTCCATTTTTCACAATGGGCAAAATTATGAAAAAAAGATTTTCAAAATTTTTTGAAAAAAAAATCCATAAAATAGTCACATATATTAATTTTCAAAATTTTTTGGAAAAGTTCTGAAACTCAATTTGGGAAATCCAAATACAGGGTTCGAACGTGGCTTAGAAGTGACGAATAACCTTACGATAGAGCATGCTCCGTTATTCCACAATGGTCAAAATTCTGGAAGAAAACTCTATATCCATAAAATAGTCACATATGTGAAATTCACAATTTCTTAGAAAAGTTCTGAAACTCAATTTGGGAAAGCCAAATACAGAGTTCGAAAGAGCATGAAGGTGGCTTAAAAATGACATTTAACATTGTGACCGAGCAAGCTCCAATTATTCACAATGGTTATAATTGTGAGAAAAACTCTAAATCCATGTGATTTTCAAAATATATATTAACTCTTCCATGCGAATTTAACTTTACGCAAAACGAATTTGACTTTTCCAGGCGAATTTAGCTTTACGTTAGTTTGTTACGTCATACCGAATTCAACTTTCGAATTTAACTTCAGAGTGTTACATCAAAACGAATTTATATTTCGAATTTAACTTCACACACTTGCAGTATCGAGTGTATTATTTGGCGTTAATATTAAATACCAACAACACACTTTTCAATTATTTTTTTTTTTCCAATGATTGATATTTATATTCGCCCGAAAAAATAAGTGTTATTTTGTGACTTTAAGAAAAATTGCATAAATTAACTAATACTAGCAGAATCCAGCCCTCGAAATTCGAGCGCAAATTCTAGGAAATTTTATATTTTCATTTAATAAAGACCCTAAAGTTATGATTCGCAATTCAACTTATTTTAAATGAAGAAAACAAACTCAGCACATTAACACAAACACATTAACAAATTTAATAAACACACACATAGCATTGTATAATTTTATGTGTGTGTTAGTAGCAACTTTAAACGATCATAACTCAAAAAAAATATTCCAGGCGATGAAAATCTGCAAATCTGGGTATTAGCTAAAAAGAAATACCTTTCAAATGATAAATTTTTCGTCAAAATCGGGGTAAAACTGTGAAACTTACATCGGTCACAAGAAATCGTCTGCCTATTAATATTAGAGATACTGAGATTTTTGGCTCAGCGTTTATTCATCCGTTTTATGCCTTCCACACCATTGTGCAGGGGGTATATATAAGTTTGTCATTCAGTTTGAATCGATAAGAAAAATAAATTTGCGAAGTATATATATTCTTGATCCTTATAACTATTCGATTACATATAGCGATGTCCGTTTGTTCGCCTCTTCGTCTGTCCGTATATCTGCCTGTCTGTCTGTCTGTCTGTTTGTTGAAATCGCGCTTATTCATAAATTAAACCTTTTTCCTTGGCAATGGTAAAATAGTATTGTTTGCCCTTATATCGAGCAGGTTTGTGTTTAAAATGGAATAAACCGGGTATCATTGTGCCAAGATATAATCTGAAATATGGAGACACCTCTAAAGAAATGTTACAAATTTCAATTACTTTTGCAAATATTTTGTTTACATTTGTTATAAAGAGTGCAATAATACAAATGTAAAGCCCAGCTATAGGCTATCAAAGATTAGGCATAGCCGAATTTAACACTCTTACTTGTTCGAGATCCTTTTGTGATACTTCTTTTTTCTTAAATTTGAAATAAATTTTTTTCTATGCATTAACGAACACGTTTCTTAGTTAAATAATCAACTATATTTAAAAACAAACCTTTATCATTTTCATATGCTTTAAAAAATTTACACAAACAAATAAATAAATTTCAAAAGTGAACTATTTTCACTGTAAAATTGAATTGTTGACATGAATTAATTACGCCAACAATTTAGCTTAAGGTTATATTAAATATATTATTCTAACTTTTATTTCTTTTCTATATAGTATATACTCCAGTTAAAAACTAACAACTAATAGCACTTGCTAGCAGGCCTTATTTATAAAAAAAAACCTTATATGGAAAAATTTACATGGTCGTTAGCCATACAAAGGTAAATGAAAATCATTAGAGCGTCACCGTAAATAAAAAGACCTTCTTTGCTATAAAATAAACTAAATATAAAAATTTTCTTAAACATCTTCAGTGTTGACTTAACTTTTCACCTTTATATCAAATAGCAAAACAAAATTACCAAAATTATTAAAAAAATAAATAAATAAATTAGCAAGGTGTGTTTATTGTTTTAAGAAAATTTTGGAAATAAATCAACACACCTTTGTTTGAAACATTATTTTAAAAATTGTTGCTTTGAATAGAAAATAATTCATACATAAAGTTTTGTTAGTTTTCAGTGTAAAAATTGAGTTATTAGTCTTGAAAAAAAATGTTGATAATTATTTTATTTTATCCAATAACAGGTCATTTAGTATTTAATATTAATAAACTTTAAAACTAAAAATATATCATTGAATCTTTTTTTTTTTTTTTTAATAATAACTAGACTTTTGAGTTAAAGGTAGCAATTTAACGCCTACATTTTTGAAACAAATTTTTGATATTTAAATATTACCTTTTTGTATATTCTTTTTGTTAAATACAAAAAAACAGCGCTTGTTCTTTGGTAAAGAAACCTAAAACTTGCTTGTCACGCAATTTAAAAGTCCATAAACTCTTAAGGTATGTTCCTATTATGTTACAATCCTAAGACTGTAATACCACGTTTAGGCTGTAAATGATTGAATAATTAAATAACATGTATAAAACTATATAAATTTTTTTTCGTAATTAATTTCACAGATATATCTCAGATATTAACAAGAATCAACCGAACTAAGTTAGGACGATAAGTCCTACAATAACTTCAAGCTGACTAAGATAATGAATTACCTATATTTGATATTGGCTTGTTTTCAAAATTTAGCGTAAGCGGTTAACCATGTTGAAAATCGCGAGGACCTTAATAAAGTAATTGTCGCGAAATATCTTTTATTTAAAATAAATGTTAATTGAACAAATATATGAAAGCGAATGAAAAATATTTGAAATACAAAAAGCTTTACATCAAATATTTTTCTATTTATATATACATATGGGGGGTTTCATGTCAAGTGCACCAACTTTTGAAACCGATGTCTTTCGATCGGGATGAAATTTGCACCAAGGTTAGTCCTATTGGATAGTACTTTAGATAGCTATTTCTTCAATATTTCGGAAAAAAATACTTAAAAAAAAAAAATTGTAGACTTTTTTTTTTTGCTAAATTAAAGCATTTTTGCCTTTTTTTCCAAAAAGGGCATTTTTTTTTTCATAAGAAAGCTTAGGATTTTTCCTTTAAGAGCTTTTTGGTCGCTTAGTGGGATGGGAGTGGGATATCTATCAAAATAAATGTTTTGTAACTCAAG
This sequence comes from Cordilura impudica, assembly GCA_963682025.1. Classification (NCBI taxonomy): domain Eukaryota; kingdom Metazoa; phylum Arthropoda; class Insecta; order Diptera; family Scathophagidae; genus Cordilura; species Cordilura impudica. Next base: position 221,651,431 of record OY821519.1, on the reverse strand, counting down.
ACAACGGTTTTTCAATTTTTCACAAATGCACTATTTTGATATTTTTCCTATTTGTGTCTAAAACCTTACAAATAAAACTTATACTGAGAAACTAGACAAATTAACCTTTCCGAAGGTATGTAACATACCTTCATAACATAACAAGAGAGAATGGTTACCTGTAACCTGATAGAGTTATTTGCACATTTCAATCTGAACACGAGGATGTTAGAATTGGCTTCACGAAATTAACCCAAATGAGGCCAAAACATTGCGTTTTGGCAGAAAGCAGCGGAACTCATACAGTATGCGTTTGCATTTACCATGAAAATCTTAAACTGATGTTGAAGGAAATCAACTTAAAGTATTTAACAGGTGATTCGGCAGAAGATTTACACGATTACCGCGATTGCCATAAATTGACTATGTGTCCTAATGCAACAACTTCTTGCCACTTAGGTTAATGTACCAATTGCTCGAAAACCACATTCATCAAAGAAAATTTAATCAACTCTTTAGATCGAGAATATATAGAGGAGGTCAAATTTGATTCTTGGATTCAGACTGACAGATGCACATTGAAAACAATCATTTTAAATGTGAATGATTTTGTGGAAGAAATGTGTACAGGATTGCTAAACTTGAGAACCCATGACTTTTTAGTCAAAGAGCAATGGTCATTGTTCAAGGATTTCAAGAACATTTGAATTCTGGTGAATTCGTTATTTCATATGATTTCGCAGAAAACTATAAATATGTTCTTCAGGATGCCATACAAGCATTCCACTTCAATAACGACCAAGCAACTATATTCACAGTAGTTATTTACTACATGAAAGATCAAAAACTGGAACACAAAAGTATGGCAATCATATCCGACGATTTAAAACATGATACCGTTGCAGTTTATGAGTACCAGAAGATAATACTAAAATTTCTAAAATCTAAATTTACAGTAAAGAAGGTATACTACGTTTCGGACGGAGCTCGTCAACATTTTAAAAACAAAAATAGCTTGGCAAATCTTATGGCCCATGAAAAAGATTTTGGAATGCCAGCTGAGAGGCATTTTCATCCTACTGCTCATGGTAAAGGAGCATGTGATGGTATTGGAGCAAACCTTAAAAGAAATGCCGCGAAGTATAGCCTCCAGTGCTCTCATCAAGATCGCATCTTAGATGCGACTGCTTTATTCCATTGGGCAAAGAGTTATTGTAAAGAAACTAAAATAGTTTTTAGTAGCAAAGAGGATCATCAGGAAACATTGAAAACACTGAAGAGCAGATTCGATGCTGCGGTAACAATCGATGGCACCGCTGAATACCATGCTTTTATACCGCTTGTCGATGGAAGACTCAAGTTGAAAAAGTTTTCTGCCTCTAGTCAATGCGATTTCTTTCCAAAGACAACAAATAAACCAGCAGCGAAATCAACAGCTGAACCTAGTAACGCCAAGAAAAATTGACAAAAAAACGCAGTAAATAAAGGCAACAAAAAAGCTGGATGAAAGACTGGGTATTTAAAAATTTACAAGACTTAAATACTTCATCAGCTACAATAAATTAAGTATAAAAATAGTTATGATATAAATGGATCTAATGCAATTAAGATTAAATTTTAATAAATTATTTATCTTTTTATTTTTAATATTATTATTATTATTATTATACATTGATTTAATTATTATTAAAAATAAATAAAAAATAATAATTTTTCAACATTTCTATAGAAAAAAAGCGATTTTTTTCCTGAGGTTAACATATTCTGGGTATTACAGTGTCGAGGGTATAAAATTTTAGTTAAGTATGTTATATACCTTCGGAAAGGTTAATTTGTCTAGTTTCTCAGTATAAGTTTTATTTGTAAGGTTTTACACACAAATATGAAAAAATTCAAAATAGTGCACTTGTGAAAAATTGAAAAACCGTTGTCTTGAGTTACAAAACATTTATTTTGATAGATATCCCACTCCCATCCCACTATACGACCAAAAAGCTCTTAAAGAAAAAATCCTAAGCTTTCTTATGAAAAAAAAAAAAAAAATGCCCTTTTTGAAAAAAAGGCAAAAAATGCTTTAATTTAGCAAAAAAAAAGTCTAAACAAAAAGTCAAAAATTTTTTTTTTTTAAGTATTTTTTTCCGAAATATTGAAGAAATATAAATATCTGTCTAAACTCTTTAGGAGAAAATTTTCTAAGAACAATAGGTAATAAGTTACATGGATGAGAAGAAACACCTGTTTGGCCAAAATGTCAAATTTTGATCCCCTCTAACTCAGAGAGATCTGGACCGATCTTATTGAAAAATTGTGTCTAAACTACTATCCAATAGGACTAACGTTGGTGCAAATTTCATCCCGATCGGAAGACATCGGGGTCAATAGTGGGTGCACTTGACATGAAATCCCCCATATATATTATATATTTTTCAATGAATCCTAAAACATTTACAGATGTTGAGTGGCAAAAAGATTTTTCAAACAAAGTATATTTTTAACAAATCATCTTGCAACAATGTTTATTATCTATGTGGTAGTTATAATTTAAAGTTTTATTTTAAATCTTAACTTTTATTTTATATATGGTTGCTGTAATTGAATTTGTACTATTTTACTAACAAGTGACGCCCATCACTGAGTGACGGAGTTTGTTACGCTGTAAAAAGTTCGTTTCTTAAAAAATTACCTTTTTTTCAAAAATCTATTTTCTTAGAAAAAAATAATTTTTTTTTAAAAGTACTTAAGTAGTATCTTTACTTAAAAAGGTGTTTTTAAAAAAGAACATTTTCTTAAAAGAACATTTTCTTAAAGAAGTATATTTCTTAAGTAAGTTTTCTTACAAATGCACCATTCTTAAATAAATAGATCTTATAATAAGTACCTGTTATTAGAAAAGTACATTTTCTTAAAAAATTATTTTCTTTAAAAATTAAAATTTCTTTAAAAAGTACATTTTCCTTAAAAAGTACATTTTCTTTTAAAAGTACATTTGCTTGAAAAAATACCTTTTCCAAAAAAAGGACATTTTCATAACAAAGTAAATTTTCTTAAAGAAGTACCGTTTCTTAAAAACTACGTTTTCTTAAAAAAGTACATTTTCTTAAAGTAATATCTTTTATTACCGAAGGACCTTTTCTTAAAAAAGTAAATTTTCTTAAAGAAGTATCTTTTTTTAAAAAAGAGCTTTGTCTTAAAAAACTACTTCTTCTTAAAAAAGTGAATTTTCTTAAAAAAGTACATTTCCTTAAAGAAGTACCGTATATCAAAAAAGAAATCTTTTAAAAAAAGAAAATTTTCTTAAAACAGTTCATTTTCTTTTTAAAGTAAATTTTCTTACAAAAGTACAATTTGTTAAAAAATACCTCTTCTTAAAAAAGTTCGTTTTCTTAAAAAAATGTTAATTTTCTTAAGAAATACCTTTTATTACCGAAGGATGTTTTCTTAAAAAAGTAAATTTTCTTAAAGAAGTATCTTTTTTTTTTAAAGCGCCGTTGTCTGAAAAAAGTTATTTTTTTAAAAAAGTAATTTTTTTAAAAAAACTACCTTTTCTTAAAGAAGTACCGTATCTCAAAAAAGTAATTTTTTTAAAAAAAGTACATTTTCTTAAAACAGTACATTTTCTTTAAGAAGTCCTTTTTTAAAAAGTAAATTTTCTTAAAAAAGAAAAAAAATTGTTAAAAAGTACCTTTTCTTAAAAAAGTACCTCTTAAAAAAGTAAATTTTCCTAAAAAATTACCTTTTCTTAAAAAGTGCCTTATCTTATCTCGTATCGCCCTACGTAAATTTTTTTTAGAATTTCGAAAAGATTTTTGACTAAAAAAGGCATTATTAGATTTTATATCTTGCACACAGGATCCTCTGAATGTCCTGTTGCCATATGGCAACGCCAGGTAGGCTAGGCCACTGGTCACATTCATTTACTTACATGTTGTGATCGTATACATGTTGTGATCGTATAAATTTTCACAAAAAAAGATACGTTTTCCTAAAAAAGTACGCTTTACTAAAAATTTAACTTTTCTTAAAGAAGTACCGTATATTAAAAAAGTAAATTTCCTTAAAAAAAATTACTTGTTATTAAAAAATGTTCCTTTTCTAAAGAGTACTCTTTCGTAAAACAGAACACTTTCTTCAAAAAGTACTTCATCTTAAAAAAAGGTACATTTTCTTAACAAATTACCCTGTCTAAAAAAAGTACCGTTTCTTACAAAAGTTCCTTCCTAAAAAAGTACAGTTTCTTAATAAAGTACGAGTTTTAAAAAAAGTACCTTTTCTTAAAAAAAAAACATTTTCTTAAAAAAAAAAACATTTTCTTAAAAAGTACCTTTTCTTAAAAAGTACCTTTTCTTAAAAAAAAAATTTCTTAAAAAACACATTTTCTTAAAAAGTACACTCTCTAAAGAAAGTAGTGTTTAAAAAGAAAACTACTTTTTCTTAAAAAAGCACCTCTTCATAAAAAACTACATTTTCTTAAAAACGTACCTTTTCTGAAAAATGTACGTTTTCTTAAAAAATTCCTTTTCTTAAAAAGTACATATTCTTAAAAAAGTTCGAACTCTTAAAAGAGGAACTTTTTTTAAAATAGTCTTTTGTTATAAAAGTACATTTGCTTAAAAAAGTACATTCTCTTACAAAAGTACGTTTTTTTAAAGAAGTACCGTATTTTAAAAAGTTAATTTTCTTAAAAAAAAGTAAATTTCTTAAAAAAAGTACCTTTTATTAAAAATGTACATTTTCTTTAAGAAGTACTGTTTATTAAAAAACTACCTTCTCTTTAAAGTACTCTTTTGTAAAAAAGTACTTTCTTAAAAAAGTACTTCATATTAAAAAAGTATATTTCTTGAAAAAGGACCCTTTCTTAAAAAGTAAATTTGTTACTAAAAAAGTACAGTTTCTTCAAAAAGTACAAGTTTTAAAAAACTAACCTTTCTTAAAAAATACCTTTTCTTAATAAAGTAAATTTTCTTAAAAAGTTCCCTTTTTCAAAATGTATTTAAAAAGTACCTTTCCTTAAAAAACTACCTTTTCTTAAAATACTACATTTTCTTAAAAAAAACTACATTTTCTCAACAGTACCGTTTCTAAAAAAAGTACATTTCCTTAAAAAGTACCTCTCCTTAAAAAAGTACAGACATAAATTTTAAAAAAAGAGTATTTTTTCTTAACGTGTATTTAAACAAAAGTACTTTTTCTTAAAAATTTTAAACATTGTTACAAAATTCTTTATAGAAAAAAATCATTTTTACTTTTCTAAAAAACTTTAAAACCTTTCAAGAAAGATCAAATAAAAAATTTTCTCAGATGTTTCAAAAGATTTTGCCATTAAGTGTGTACTACACATAAAGAAAAAACTGTATTTTGTATATGTTATCTAAATGTGTAAGTAGGCAAAATCGCCCAAATGAATTTTTGCCTAAAACTTATAATACGAATTTTACCAAACAAAAAGAAAAAATTTCTTTATTTGGATTGTGTTTCTATTATTTTGGATTTGGGTCATCTTTCATTTCCTTTTAGCATTTTGTTGTTGTTCTTTTTAGGGCGAAATTACGTACTTTCTGATAATATTTGTTTTTGGAAATATCGTTTTTGGTAACAATTCATTTGGGCGATTTTTCCTTATCTATAATATTAATATGCTAGGTGATTTTTTGTGATCGATGTTTTGTTCTACCGTTTTATCCCGATTTTGACCAAACGTATATTATTTGAAATGTATTTCGTTACACCCGTTTTGCAGATTTACTGATTTTTAAATTTTTCCTGTATTTTGAGTAAATTGCATTTAAAGTTGCTACTAACACATACATAAAATTATACACATGCTATGTGTGTTTTATTAAATTTGTTAATGTTTTTGCTAATGAGTTTGTTATCTTCACTCACAATAGTAATAAAAGAGTTGGTTTGTGAATTGGTTAAGATGAGTAATAAAGCTGCCTAGAAATTGCACTCGAATTTCGAGCGCTGGAATCTGCTAGTTAATTATTAATATACGAGTATACAATATGCAGTTTAAATAAGGATTTAAAGTAGAACTTAAAACTAAATTTTTTTAAATATTCAAAGTTTGACATTTAGTAGCTTTAAAACAATCGTTCGAAATGATTTAAATCTCCAAGGACATGGACCACGTGCAGACAACCAAACAAAGATAATGTTGCTTTAATAACATCTGAACTACCGTTGCTTGTTTCAGTGCTTATTTTTATTTTTAATTAATGAGATCATTCCATTTGTGAACAAAAAATCTTATTTTATTGAGGTTGGTAGAAAATTAAATAACAATAGCTTTTGCTGGCATAAATTAAAAAAAAAATCGCTATTTTGATTTAAACTAGAGTTGCGTTGAGTTGAGTTATGAATTTTTTCATGTGACAAATCTTCCAGATCGAAATTTTGGTTTACGTAATTGTTTTGTTGTAGTCTAAATAAGCTATATTTAATTCAAATGCTTCATTATGGCAAGACATGATTTCTTTTTCATCAGTAAAAATATTAAAAGGCCAATAACTAAACTGAACAATTTAGTTAACAATTTTGTATAAAAAGCAGTTTTTTTTTTTGTTAAAAACAAATCCTTTAAAAAAATGTTTATATATATATTTATTAACTCTAATAATTGGCCGGCGATTTCCACTCAGGTGTAATTAGATGTGTTTTTATTTTATAAGATGCTAAGGTCGAGTTTTTGTCATATTAGTTAAACTTGGTTTCGCTAAACGCAGGACAATAAAACAAATAGTTTGAAAGTTATAAGTGATAAAGAGACATCAGTTTAACTAAACTAAGTTCAATCAAACTAAGTTTAACTGAATTAAGTTTAAGTGCATTAAGTTTAATTAAAATAAGTTCAACCAAACTAAGTTTAACTAAATTAAGTTTAAGTGCATTAAGTTTAACTAAAATAAGTTTAACTAAACTATGATCAACTAAGCTAAATTTAACTAAATAAAATGCAACTAAACTAAGTTTAACTGAATAAAATGTAACTAAACTAAGTTTAACTAAACTAAAGTTAGCTATCATCCCTACGGCCGAGTTTTTGGGATATCAGTTAAACTTAGTTTAGTTAAACTTGCATTTTTAAACATTAATAACCTTCAAACTATTTGATTTAAGCGTTAAAAATCTTGCATTTTACTAAACTATTCTTAATTAACCTCCGAAAAACTCAGTTTTATTAGTTTAAACTATTTTTTCTAAAGAGTTAAAAGCTTGAGTTTAATCAAATTTAATTTAACTGACATCACAAAACTCGATCTAAGTATGTTTAAAATTATGGCAGATATTTCTTATAAAGGTTGGACTTTGAAGCATAATAACCCAAGTCTGGAAATGAGCTCTGCCCTTCTGATTGGATAGCCCTTAATAAAAAGCTACAACTGCAATATCTCTTACTTTGAACTTAAGTTTTATCATTAATCATTTATTTTTATTTTTTAATCATTATTAAGGTGTGATCATTAACCATCATTTGCTGGCAAATGTGTTATGGTCTTCTTTAAAAGTCATAAAATAAATTACAAATAATTTTCTGCCTGCCTGCTAGAGAGCAAACAGTACAAAAAAGATACATACGTACAAACAAATTGATGTTAATGAATTAACTTAACTGACAAGTGATTAAGGCGTGTTTTTTTTTTGTATACAAGTAAAAAACTATAATAATTAAAAAGTCTAGGCATTGGGCAGATGAAAGTTTTGAATATTTTTTAATTGCATTTAATGAAAATTAAAAAAAATAAATTAAAAAAATAAATAATTTTTTCCAAAAACTCAACATTTTTTATGGAATAAAATAAAATTTCATCAAAAACATAGTTGTCAAAAAAAAAAAAATGGTTTTATATTTTTAAATTTACATGTCTATTTCGCTTTGCATCTAATAAAAGTCAAATAATAAAAATATAAAAATCAAATAATAAAAAAATTAAAATGGAATAGAGAGTCAACGACTATTATTTATAAATGAATTAATTAACGTTAATTTTGTTATAAAAATCTAAAGTAAACATTTTTAAAGACTTTCTTATATATAATTCTACTAGCAGATTCCAGCGCTCGAAATTCGAGTGCAATTTCTAGGCAACTTTCAACTTAACCAATTCATAAACCAACAATTTTTTGGTTTATTATTATTGTGAATGAAGATGATAAACTCATTAACAGACATAACAAATTTAATAAAACACACTTAGCGTTTGTATAATTTAAAGTATGTGCTAGTAGCAACATTAAATGCAATTAACTCCAAAAAAAGAAAAAAACATTAAAAAATCTATAAATCTGGTGAACAGCTTTCAAATAACATACGTTTGGTCAAAAGCGGTTTAAAACGACAAAAAATCGGTAACAAAATATCGCCTAGCCTATTAATATTATAGATGCTTGTCGTTGTATTTATACCCTATTCCACTATGTTTTTAGGGTATAATGACTTTAGGATCACTTTAGAATCACTTTCTCAGTCAATTTAGCGATGTCCGTCCGTCCGTCCATCCATCTGTGTGTCCATGTACCTTGTACTCAAACTACAGGTTTCAAATATGAATAACTTTGATGAAATTTGCCAAATATAAAGATCTACTAAGAAGCATTTGCTGAGAATCTTTTTCTGAGTCGATTTAGTGATGTCCGTCCGTCCTTCCGTCCGTCTGTGTGTCCACGTAAACCTTGTAAACAAACTACAGGTCGCAGTTATAAATATATTTTGAGGAAATTTAGTATATAAGCTTATATCGATCATAGGATGAAGAAGTTGGTGAAAATCGATGTATGTTCAGACCTAGTCCCATTACAAATGACGCCTATGAAATCGACTTAAATTGCCATAATATCCAAATTATCATATAGATCTCGGGAAAATTGGGCTTACGTATGTTTATTACATTCATTAATCAGTAGTTCTAAAATAAACCCTATACAACAATTCTTCGTCATAGCCCCCATATGAAGCTGATTCCCGATCTTCACTTGAATCTATCACAAAAACAAAAAAATTTTAAAAATTTTTCTCAAATTTGGTTTGTATATGTTTTTGCAAAAAATAAGTGACCTTACCAAATATGGTCAGGATAAGTCCATTTTTGGACCTAGTCCTCATATAAGTGTAGCCACCGATATTAATTTTTTCGTATCCGAAGGCGGAAAAATTAATAACAGTGCCACTGAAACTTGGTTTATAATTATTTCCTATATCAAATTAATGGGACCTAAGAGATAGCCTCTCTAATCTTATGGTATAGGGTTCGTATAGTCGGTCTCTACACCGACTATAATTTTCTATACAACTATGTGGTTTGGGTATAGTGACTTTGTGCTGCTGTTTGTAACTACCAAAAATATTTGACCTACACCCATCTTTTATTATACCGATCGGACGAAGCCGTCCGTCCGTCTGTGTGTCCATGTAAACCTTGTAATCAAATGCAGGTCGCAAATAAGCTTCAATCGGCCATAGGATGAACGCTATTGAAATTTGTGAGAATCGGTCCATGTTCAGGCCTAGCCCCCCTACAATTGACCCCTATGAAGTCAACATAAATTGCCATAAGGTCCAAATTGTCATATAGATCTTACTCAAATTGGGTTTGTATGCGTTTATTACATCCATTAATGAGTAGTCCAAAAATTATCCCTATGGGACAACTCTTAGTCATAGGCCCCACATAGAGCTGCTTCCCGTTCTTCATTTAAATCTATCAAAAAAAAAAAAAAATATTGCACTGATTCTTCTCAAATTTTGTTTGTATATATTTTTGCAAAATACAAGAGACTTTACCAAACATAGTCAGGATCGGTCCATTTTTGGGCCTAGTCCCCATATAGATACAGCATCCGATATGAAAAAATAAATAAAAATCCGACTCAAATTTGGTTTATGCTTATTTTCTATGTCCAGTTAGTTGAGCCTATGATATAGGATCTCTAAACGCATGGTATAGGGTATCATATATTTGGTCTAGACCGACTATAATTTTCTTGCTTGTTTACTTTTGTGTTATAGCTGTAATTTTTCTCCCTGACCACATAGTGGCATAGAGTATAATCGTATATTTTTCAAGAGTTTTCCTATATATTCCCTGAAATCTCGGGACTTATTAAACCGATTTTGATATTTTTAAATAGGCGCCTGCTCAGGATGAACTTGAATTTTATCAATAAAACTGAGCAACCCATCAGACCTATTGAGGGCGTGATCGAGATTTCTTCAGACGGACAGACGGACATCATTATATTTGTTATGGGGTCCAGATTTTTTTCTTCTAATTATGACAAACCGAATAACAAAATTATGTATATGTACCCTCTGCACACTGTCGTGGAAGATAATTAGACTTATGGTCCCTACAAAATGTGAAAATATTTATTTAAAATTTGTGAAATTCCTTTAGTTCACAACTTCTAAAAGTATACTACACTTTTACAATGCTTCAAGTACAATCTCACAAATTATATAGTCCAAAATTTCCATTGACAAGATTTTATTTATATAATCTCTGCATACTGGAGTGGGGGGTATAATTAGCAAAATTTAAGATCCTACAAAAATCCCTACAAAATGTGAAAATAATTTTTTATAATTTATGAAATATCCTTTAACTTACAACCCCTAAAAATATACTAAACTTTTATAGTGCTTCAAGTACAATGTCTCATATTATATAGTCCAACATTTCGAATACTTTCGGAAAAATTCGGATTCACTTTTATCTATCGCATAACTAAACTGCTGCGTTTATAAAAGCCTAAGTTGGCTCTTCCATTATTTTTTATTATTATTATTTTAAAATAAAAAAGCAAAAATTTACATAAGTGACAGCATTTGAGCTATAATCTTCTACAAATTAACGATTTATGCAAATGTTGGAAAAACAAACTTATACCATGTTCATAGTATATGCAAACATTTAGCTTAGAGCAAAAAAAAAAAAAACTGAATTTACTAATATGTGGACATTTGATAAATCTAGTGAGAAAAAAAGTTATTGAAAAGTTTCCAATAATCATAAAAGAAACTTTCTAGCCAGATTTGTAAACGAAAATCCCAACAACATCAATTAAAATGAAATGTTAAAAGCCCTAAAAAAAATGTTGATAAATTTCTGCAAAATTATCAATATTTTTAATTTATTCTCAGGGGTATGAATATTTTTTTTATTTTTTACTAAGCCGTACCCTTTTTTGTTTTGCTCTTTAAAAAAAAGCTAAAACCAGTAAAAATAAAAGAAACTTTTTGCAAAAAAAAAAAAAAAAAAAAAATTAAATAAAAAAAATATTGAAAAGTTAAGGGCCAGCCATTATTAATCATTGTTGAAAAACTAACTGACATGTTCTTTTTTTTTTGTTCATTTAACGTACTTTAATAGTGTGAGTTGAAGTGGTAGTAATGGTAGTAGTAGAAATAGTATGCATTTTGCAACTTTTTCCTTAAACTTCCGTTTTTAGTTTTTTTTTTAGCATTTATCGCAAGGAAACTTTTATGGTTTTTTATTTATACTCTAACACTACCAACTAGTAGCAGCAACAAATCGAAGTTAAATATTTATTTTGTTGTTGTTGTTGTAGTTGCTGTATGTCTGAATTTTGAGCTTCATTTACATATCGTTAAATTTAAGTTATCAGTTTTTAGCACACCACTACAATGGAACTACTATAAGAACAAAAATAAATTCTAGTATATGAAAAAAATGAGGAGTTAAAATTTCCACCCAAAAAAGAACCAAGAAAATAAAAATTAAATAGAAAGTTTTAAAAAGGTTAAACTACACTGGAAGTAAAAATGGAGAACTGAAAAATTGATAATTTATTTTTTTTTAATTTGTATTAATAATTTCAAATATATGGATTTACCAAACAATTTTAGTAAGTTGACTAATTTTAAAATGAAAATATTTAACAAGTAATATTGAAAGAAATCTGCAGGAAATCTGATCATGTATAGTTATAAGCAGGAATCTTTTCTATTCCTAGAATTTAATAAGAAACACTATTAACGATTTTTAAGCTTTTTTTTAATGAATAAAAAATAATAAAAAAAAAAAAATAGTAGGTGTGGTATTTATTGAATGTTTGAGCAACAAAAACTTTTTGTAATCACGTGTATGCTACCTTGTTTCGCAATTCATTCCCTTGAATAATCACTATTAGTTATTATACTAATATTCTGTAAACAATATCATAACCCAAATTATTTGAAATTTAAGCTGTGAGCTCAATTAAAAAAATTAATTATAATTAAATCATAAATTTAAATATAATTATTAAATTGTGTTAAAAAAATGCTGTAAAATTTTAGAAATTAAAATTAAAGTATTTGCAAAATATAGTTAACAAATATTATTAGTAAATTCACCAAAAATTATTATCAACAATAGAAATCAGGCTACATATTTTGAATTAAATATTTGAAATCACATAAAATTAGTTTTGAAAAAAATAGTTAAGTATTAGTTGAATGGAACCACCAAAAACTTTCAGTAAATGAACAAAATTTCTGAAAAGCTTTTTTTTATATTTAATTGATTATACAAAATATAGGTTGATTTTAATTAACAAATATTATTCATTACTAAACTAATTTTCAATTTACACTAATTTAACTCGACAACTGTTAAACAATTTCTTTCAATGTTAGTTGAACGGAGTCAGCAAACATTTTTAGCAAGTTAACTTAATTTCTTAGAAATAATTGTCCTTATTTCTCTATCAACAAGTAAATTTTCTTACAGTTCCTTTTCTAAAAGAATTAGGTACCTTTTATTTAAAAAGTACACCTTCGCCAAAAATAGTACATTTTCTTCAAAAAAGGACATTTTCTAAGAAAAGTATATTTTCTTAGAAAATCACATATTCTTAAAAGTAAATTTTAGAAAAAAAACTACTTTTTTAAATGAGTACATTTTGCTAAAAAAAAAGTACATTTTCTTACAAAGTGCCTTTGTTAAAAAAGTTATTTTTATTAAAAAAATAAATTTTCTTATAAAATTGCAATATCTTAAAAGGTGGCTTTTCTTGAAAACTACCTCTTCCTAAAAGTACCTTAGTTAAAAAAAGTATATTTTCTTAAAAAAAAACACATTTTGTTAAAAAAAGTAAATTTTCTTCAAAAAGTAAATTTTCTTAATAAGACCAATTTTCTTTAAAAAGTAAATTTTTTTAAAAAAGTACTTTTTCTTGAAAAAGTAGTTTTTATTATAACAGCAAAATTTTTTTAATAAGTACCCCTTTTCTTAAAAACACATTTTCTTACAAAATCCATTTTTATTTAAAATTACATTTTCTTAAACAATGTAGCTTTTCCTAACAAAGTTCCTTTTCTTAAAAAAATTACTTTTCTGAAAAAACTACTTTTCTTAAAAAAGTAACTTTTTTAAAAAAGTACCTTTTTTTAAAAAATTACCTTTTTTTAAACAAGTACTTTTTTTAAAAAAAGTACCTTTTCTTAAAAAGTACCTCTTCTTAAAAAAGTAATTTATTATAAAAGTACATTTTCTTAAAACAGCACCTCTTCCTTAGAAAGTTCCTTTTCTTAAAAAAGTACCTTTTCTAAAAAAAATTTAAAAAAGTAGCTTTTCCTTAGTAAGGTAGGTACAACGATACATTAACCTAAAAATCAACTTTTCCTAAAAATATTACCTTTTCTTAAAAAGTATATATTCTTAGAGAACTATCTTTTTTTTAAAAAGTTCCTTTCCTTAAAAAGTACCTTTTAGTAGAAAAGTACATTTTCTTCAAAAAGTACCTTTTCTCAAAAACTGTATTTCTTAAAATAGTGAATTGTCTTTAAAAAGTGGGTTTATTATAAAACACATTTCCTTAAAAAAAATTTTTTTTAAATAGTACATTATCTTAAAAAGTAAATTTTTATAAAAAGAAGTGAGTTACTTTCTGGGAATATCTTTTTCAGGTTCAAATAAATTTATTAAAGAAATAATGTTGCATAGACTCAGAAAACATGTTTCATAAGTTGACAAAATAATCATTACTAGCAGATTCCGGCCCTCGAAATTCGAGTGCAAGTTCTAGGAAATTTTTTTTCATTAAATAAAGACCCTAAAAATATGCTAATCAATTATAGCCAATTCACAAATCAACACTAAAAACAAACTCATTTTTATTACATACAAATTAACAAATTTAATAAACACACACATAGCATTGTATAATTTTATGTATGTGTTAGTAGCAACTTTAAATGCAATTTACTCAAAATAAAGGAAAAATTTAAAAATCTGTAAATCTGCAAAACGGCTAAAAAGAAATACCTTTCAAATAGTATACGTTTGGTCAAAATCGGGATAAAACGGTGGAACAAAACATCGGTCACAAGAAATCGCCTAGCCTATTTATATTATAGATTTGTTATTCAACAAGTTTTTGAAAATTTGACAGTACATTTTACTTAAAAAAGTTTAATAAATGTATAGAATATTAGTTGATTGGACTCAGAAAATAATTTTAGTAAGTTGACTAAATTTCTGAGAAATTTCTTTTAAGTGTAGTTATGTTTAAAAAATTTAATGAAATCAGAAAATATTTTTTGTCGGTTGACTAACATTCTAAGAAAATTTTGGGTAAACTGAAATGAAAAGGTTTTGAAAAAAATACTATTTTTGTCAACAAAATGTAAAACCCAATTTATTTTGTAGAGGATATATTCAGAATATTTTCTTTAAAATTATCAAATATGTCTGTTAGGAATTTGTTAACTGAATTTCTTCACATATTTTTAGTTAGTTTACTAAATAAATTTGTTAATATTAATTCAAATTTAATATAAGATAACAATTGTTTGTTATTCAACTAATAATATACAAATTTTAAATTAATTTTGCATTACTAAAAAAAGTTTAATAAGTTTGTAAAAAATTTCTTAGATGGGCTCAGCAAATAATTAAGTATTTTGACTAAATTTCTGAAAAATATTTTTTTAGTCCAACTATAAATGTTAGAAATATATGGAATGAAAGCAGCAAATATTTTTAGTTAATTGACTAACTTGCTGTTGAACTCAAATCAAAATGTAGGTATAGATTAGTTAGAAAGTAATAGTGGTTGTTTTTTCTACAGGAAATAAAATTGATTTTATTTTGAATACAAAATCTTCCAAAATATTTGCTTTATAGTAATTAAGTTGGTTTGTTGGGAATTTGTTAAATCAATTTAGCAAACATTTTTAAGTTAGTGAATTAAAATAATTTGTTTCAATAAATCAAATGTTACAAAGACTTTCTGTTCTGAAAAGTGTTTAATAATATTGTTTAGAATTAGTATAAAAAGCTTGGCTATTTTTTAAGTGATTTGTAGTTATTTAATAAAAGACAATAACAAATTAGTTTAAGCAAAATTTTTAATTAAAAAGAAAGTCAATTAAACTAATTTTTGCCCCAAAAGAGTTTATTAGAAATAAGTTGAATGAGCAAACATTTGCAGCCAGTCAACTAAATTGCTGTGAATTTGAAAGTTAACTAAATTTCAGTGATTAACAAAAGACAATGATAAATAAGTTTAAGTAAAATTTTTTTCTAAAAAGAGAGTCAATTAAACTAATTTTTATCAACAAAAAAGTTTGCTATAAATAAGTTGCATAAACTGAGCAAACATTTTCATCTAGTTAACTAAATTCAGCTAGTTAACTAAAAATAGACTATTTAAAAACTTTTATAAGAATTAGTTGAAAAGTGTTAGCAAATATTTTTAGTAACAAAATTTAAATTTAAAAAAAATTGTTCAATTAATTTAAAAAATTGTATAGCGTTAAAGAAGTTAAAATAAGTTAAAGTTAATAAATGGAAAATGTACTGAACAAACATTTTCAACAAACTAACTAAATTTCTGTGAATTTGCCAGCTATTAAGAGTTAGTTGATAAGTAAGTTAACTAATAACTGTGACACTTTAATTTAATTCAAATGAAATTATTTGTTGATTCTAGTTAACAAACATTGTTATTTAATATATGTTTTTAACTAGTTAACAAACATTATTAGTTAATATTTGTTGATGACAATAACAAATTTTCTTAGTTAATACTAAATTTTGAATTAAATTTTATTGGAGAAAACTTACCAAATTTTAGTTTTATTTATGAAATATTTACGAATATTATAAAACATACCTGAAAAGAGAAAACAAGAATTTATTATTAAATTTTCCAAAATATTTACAATTATATTATAAAAATCTTAGATATTTGATTTCTATTTTTTTTTTCAAGTGTATTTATAGAATATTTGAGCATAGAGTGAATGAGTGTATGTTAAAAGTCTTGGTAATGTGTCTACTGTGGTAAATTAAGTACTTTATTGATTTGAGGTTAGAGTTTTAAAATAGTTTTTTTTTTAGTTTTAAATAGCTGTAGAGTCCACACAAAGTAGAATTATAAATGTTTTTTGAAAGAAGAAAAATAAAAACCCTCAAACAAAAAACAAAAACAACAACAGCAATGATTAATGACTTATGATTATAACGAAACACAAAAGGGAACTTGAAAAAAATTTTAATTTAAAAACTTTAAATAATTTCAAAAAAGAAAAATAATGCACTAAATTTGGTGTACAACTTACTTAAAGCCAATTTTTGTTTTCAACTAAGACTTTATTATTTCAAGTGTTTTTAAAATTATAAAAAAAAGACTTTACTTGGCATCAGCTGTTTAAATATATTTTCCTTTTTAAAGTATTTTTCTTTTAGTTATAAAACAAACACAAATCTGTCTTACACTTAAGCATAAATATTTTTTTAGGCTTCATCATATACATATATCATTTATAGTTCCCCTCCCCTTTTTCACCAAGTATTCGTGTATATGTACATCTTTATATTTTGTCCAAAACTATTTGTTTGTGTTTTTCAGAAAAAAAACAAACCAAAAAACACACAATCTTACAATTGTGTCATCCAACAAAACTGTGTTTTTCTTTTGTTTTCAGAGTTTGGTATTTTTTCAATGATTTCTGTTATTTTTTTTCTTTTTCTTCTCAATGTTTACTTTTGACATTTTCAATACATTGTTGTTCTATTGTTTTGAGGTTTTGTTTTTGATGCTAAATATAATTATGTGGCAGCACGTAATATGGGAGAGGTTTTGTTTTTGTCATTAAAAGATCATAGAGATCAGTTATAAGAATTTATGGGATTTTTTTTTTTTGGTGTCACTTAGAAAATGGGGAGGAATAATTTTGCCTTAAACGTTAATATCAAAGTGTTTGTGGGGTTTAGTGGTTTTTTAGGTATTTATAGTTGAGATTTGGGGACATTTTTAATAATTTTGCAAATTAATAATTTTTATAGGGAAGAAACATAATAACTCTTTTTTTTTAAGTAAGTGATATCAAAGTTTATTGAAATTAGACAATTAAAAAAAATCAAAATTTTGTTCTCCCTAATATTGCAATAAATTTCTTATAAAATCATGTAGCGAACAATATTAACTAGAGGCTGTGGAACCTTTTTTCAACTAAAATACTTTACTGACATCTAGACTGGAATTTAGAATTAAAAACAATTTTTTTGATAATTTTTTTTTTTGAAAATAGATCTAATATTTAAAAATTGTTAAAATTTTTGAAAATAGATCTAAAATTTAAAAAAATTTTTTTAGTTAAAAAAATTTAGTTAAAAAAATTTTTACATTTTGAAACAAATACATAAATATTTCAGAGAAACCTTGTAAATTAAAAAAAATTATCAAATGAAATATTTTGGAATTTTATTGGCATTTGATGATATGTATACTGCGATATTCATATAGCAATTTCCAAAATTTCCAAGTGCATAAACAGGTTTTTGATTTTTTCGATATTTCCGTTAGTTTAAATACTAGCCGAGTTTTTCCGAAACAACCTTTTTTAAGTCCAAATATATTTAAAAAATTATACAATTTTTTAACTTTCTGTGAAAATATGGTTAAAAAATTCAAATAAAATGGTTGTTAAATAATAGTTAACAAAAAAAATATTTTTTGTCAGTAAAATACAAAAATCCACTTTATTTTGAATACCAACTTTTACATAATATTTGCTTTAAAATAGTCAAAGAAATTTGTTAAATGAATTTAGCAACCATTTTTAATTAGTTAACTTAATTTTACTAATTTTTTTATTTTTTAATATTTAATATTTTTTAATATTAGCCTTTGAGTGCAAATTCTAGATTTTATTTTTTAAATAAATTTATTCTTAATTTTTTTTTTAATCTATATAAGTATATTAGAGCGACTCACAAAAAAAGTGTAAAAAGTGCCCCCATAGAAATCGACTTTGGTTTGTTCTATAACGATTCCCAAAATATTTCTGGTCTAGCGTGAACCCATTCCGAGCTGGACCGTTTTTAAAAAAGGTATATTTTAAGTTTTTTGAAAATATTTTAATTTTTTCTAGATCAACATATTCAATATGGGTATGATGTGATAGGTTTTTTCAAGACGCGTTTAACGGTATATAAAACATGTCCAAGCATGTCTTAACTGTTGCGATATTCAATAAAACATGTAATTTTTGATGGGTTTTGTATTAAAATGAGTCAATTAGAAAATTAAATGAACATATTTTTAAATATTACTGGATTGAATAACATTAAATTATTTATTTTTCCTTAATATGTACGCGTTTTAACTAAAATCTAATGGCGTGAAAACAATGCGATTCAACATAGGCAATATGGGTATCAAAATTTTTCTTTTCTCAAATACATTTCAGTTCTGTGAAACAAATGGAATTTTGGTAATTTAATACATTTTTAACGCTGCTCCGGAGTAAATTTAAACAAGAATGTATAGTGAATTTAATTTCTAAATGACACCAGGATAAATTTCAGACCAAAAGCAAAAAAAAAACACGAGACGTTTTCTTAAATGCTATGATTTTTTCGCATTTAAAAAAAAGTAATTACTTCAACTACATATATTCTTATTGTAATTTAATTGCTATTCTACCTTCCTCCAAATTGAAATTTTACTTAAAACTGGAATTTGAGCCTTATTCCATATTTCCAGAATCTCATTTATTGTTATTTTGAAATAATTGGATAGGCCTATCTTTTTATTTTGTGCTCTCATAAAAACAAATATTGCCCTAATATTGCGCACTGCGTTGCTAGTTTAGTTTTATCTAATTTTTGAACAGAAAAAATTTTTTGTAGCCATATTTTTAATGAAATTTATTGTTGAACACACAGAAGATATATAAATGGGCTTGTTAATAAATAGTTTTATAAGAGCCTAAAGGTATGCTAAACAATTTTACCAATCCACTATTCAACCGTGTGATATACAATTATAATGAAATTCGATGAATTGTAAATTGGCTAAAATTGATTAGCATGCCTTTAGGCTCTTATTAAATTATTTATTATTAATATATAATTTTATTTAATTTAATATATTTTTAACACATATTATCCACAAATTTTATTATTGCGCACTTCTCCTCCATATGAGCTATAACTTTGCCAAATTTCACACTCCTCCGTGTCTACATTTTTCTTAAAAAGGGGCACAAAAATTTACCTTCACGTATAAATAAATAGATTTGTTATTTAAGTGGACGATATTTCTGAGAAATTTTTTTTAAGTGCAAATAAAAACTGTTTGAAAACAATTGTGTGAAAAATATTTATACTAAATTTTGCTATGAAAATATAATCAAACTCAAATGAAAAGATTGTTAAGTATTAGTTAACAAAAAAAAATTTTTTTTTTTTATGTATGTTATTGTTTTTGACCAGATATGTGTTGTTTTATTGTTTTTTTTGTCAGCAAAATATAATTTCCATATTATTTTTAATAAAATAGAGAGTTTGTGAGGAAATTTTAAAAATGAATTTAGCAAACATTTTTAATAACAAATTTTTTTTTGTCAGCAAAATATAATTTCCATATTATTTTTAATAAAATAGAGAGTTTGTGAGGAATTTTTAAAAATGAATTTAGCAAACATTTTTAATAACAAATTTTTTTTTGTCAGCAAAATATAATTTCCATATTATTTTTAATATAATAGAGAGTTTGCAAGAAATTTTTAAAAATTAATTTAGCAAACATTTTTAATAAGTTAACTTAGTTTCTGTGAATTTTTTAAATAAATCGAACCTTCAAACATTTTCAGTTAGTTTACTAAATTAAATTCTTAAAATTCATTCCAATTTAATATAAAATAAACATTATTTTTTTATTTAACAGTAATCCAAAAAAACTAGAAAATCGATTTTGATTTGGTATGAATCTGTTGTTAAATTTTTATTCAATAGACTTAGAAAACTTTTTAAGTGCACAAAAATATTTCACAAATATTTGGTTAAAATCAACAAATATTTTTAGTTAATTGAATAAATTTCTGTAAAAAATATTTTAAAATCAAATGGAAAGATTGTATAATACTATATAATTTTTTTTTGTCAATGAAATCCAATTTTGTTTTAAACAATGCTGTAGGAATTTTTCAAAAGAATTTAGCAAAAATTTTAAGTAAGTTAACTTATTTTCTGAAGCTTCCAAAATTTTTAGTTAGTTTACTAAATTTATTTGTTAATATTAATTCAAATATAATATAAAATAATCATTAATTGTTATTCAAGAAATTAGCAAGTGAACTATATTTCTGTGAACCTTTTTTAGGTGCAAATAAAAATGTTGAAAAAAAATCAGCAAATATTTTTAGTTAGTTGACAAACTTTCTGTGACTTTGAATATTATTTAACAAAAATAATTCTTTTTTGGCAACAAAATACATATATCACAAAAGTTTATTTATAATAGCAAATTTGACATAATATGTGCTTTAAAATAGTAAAGTTAGATTGTTGAATAAATAAAAAAGTAAATAATATAAAAAAAAATTTAATTTTTTGAAGATTGTTCTGAATTGTTCTGAGATTGTTCTACAATGTTCCAAAACGATGAGTTTCTAAAATATAATTTTTACCGGCAAATCGAAAAAAAAACTTTTGGAAAAATTTTTTTTTCGGTTGTTCTAGTTGTTCTAAACATTGTTCCAAAATAGATATGTCGCAAGCCGTAACGTACGCAAATGAGAACGAAAAACATTTTTTCCGCGAACATTGTAGAACAATCCTAGAACAATTCAGAACAATCTTCCAAAAATGGGGGCTAACTTCGCACACTTGAAAGTATTTCCAATAAAAATATTTGCTTAATACGAAAATATATTAAATAAGTTTTTAAAAAAATTTTAATTAAATTTTTTAAATAAATTAAACAAAATCAATGTCCACGAAAGAGTTTGCTAAAAATAAGTTAAATAAAGTGAGCTAATATTTCCAACTAACTAAATTGCTTTGAATTTAACATAATGTTTGCCACAAAAAAACTATTCTTTTAAGTTTTATAAAAATTAGTTGAAAATTCTTTATCATAAATGGAGACCTCTTGCAGGTTACTTTTCTTTACATTTATTTTCTATAAAGTGAGTGATATAAGCTCGCAGTCAATAATATAAAGATGTAATGAAAGACTCTATACTTTCAAATTTAGACAATATAAAATACAAATTTAGAGTAACTAAAACAATATTTGGAATTAAAAATTTATTAAGATAAAAATAAATTAAAACAAAACAATATATCTACATATTAATATGTGAAGGTAAATTTTTAATTCCCTTTTTGAGCAATATGCGGGCAAGGAGGAGTGTGAAAATTGGCATCGTTATAGCTCATATGGAGGAGAAGCTGAGAATGATAAAATTTATGTTTAATCTGTCTTGAAAATAGACTAAATAAAATAAAATAAAATATTTATCATAATTCGTTACACCCTGTTAATGCGAATGATTTAAATTATATATTAGACGCTCTGTGTTGTAATGTGAATTGCTAAAATTGATTAACATACCTTTAGGCTCATTTTAACATTCATAAATTTTTTATATATATACAGATTTTTTATATATATGTAGATTAAAAAAACATTGGAAGACAAAAATTTAATGAATAAATAATACTTCCTAGAATTTCCACTCGAATTTCGATGGCTATACTATTTAATAGCTAATAAAATTTGAATAAAAAAAATTTTGTATTGGAAACTAAAACAAAACTTATATTTAAAACTAAAAGTTTAAATAGGAAAGGTACCATGAATGATTTTTAAAATAACTATTCAGAAAGCACTAAACTTGATAGGCTTGAGCTCATAATAGCTGGATTGGTTTTTAATTTTTAATTTTTAATTTTTAATTTTTAATTTTTAATTTTTAATTTTTAATTTTTAATTTTTAATTTTTAATTTTTAATTTTTAATTTTTAATTTTTAATTTTTAATTTTTAATTTTTAACTTTTAATTTTTAATTTTTAATTTTTAGTTTTTAATTTTTAATTTTTAATTTTTAATTTTTAATTTTTAATTTTTAATTTTTAATTTTTAATTTTTAATTTTTAATTTTTAATTTTTAATTTTTAATTTTTAATTTTTAATTTTTAATTTTTAATTTTTAATTTTTAATTTTTAATTTTTAATTTTTAATTTTTAATTTTTAATTTTTAATTTTTAATTTTTAATTTTTAATTTTTAATTTTTAATTTTTAATTTTTTAATTTTTAATTTTTAATTTTTAATTTTTAATTTTTAATTTTTAATTTTTAATTTTTAATTTTTAATTTTTAATTTTTAATTTTTAACTTTTAATTTTTAATTTTTAATTTTTAATTTTTAATTTTTAATTTTTAATTTTTAATTTTTAATTTTTAATTTTTAATTTTTAATTTTTAATTTTTAATTTTTAATTTTTAATTTTTAATTTTTAATTTTTAATTTTTAATTTTTAATTTTTAATTTTTAATTTTTAATTTTTAATTTTTAATTTTTAATTTTTAATTTTTAATTTTTAATTTTTAATTTTTAATTTTTAATTTTTAATTTTTAATTTTTAATTTTTAATTTTTAATTTTTAATTTTTAATTTTTAATTTTTAATTTTTAATTTTGAATTTTAATTTTTAATTTTTAAATTTTAATTTTTAATTTTGAATTTTTAATTTTTAATTTTTAATTTTTAATTTTTAATTTTTAATTTTTAATTTTTAATTTTTAATTTTTAATTTTTAATTTTTAATTTTTAATTTTTAATTTTTAATTATTAATTTTTAATTATTAATTTTTAATTATTAATTTTTAATTTTTAATTTTTAATTTTTAATTTTTAATTTTTAATTTTTAATTTTTAATTTTTAATTTTTAATTTTTAATTTTTAATTTTTAATTTTTAATTTTTAATTTTTAATTTTTAATTTTTAATTTTTAATTTTTAATTTTTAATTTTTAATTTTTAATTTTTAATTTTTAATTTTTAATTTTTAATTTTTAATTTTTAATTTTTAATTTTTAATTTTTAATTTTTAATTTTTAATTTTTAATTTTTAATTTTTAATTTTTAATTTTTAATTTTTAGTTTTTAATTTTTAATTTTTAATTTTTAATTTTTAATTTTAAATTTTAAATTTTAAATTTTTAATTCTTAATTTGTATTTTTAATTTTTAATTTTTATTTTAGGTATTTTCGTGATTAAGGTGGCCCTTCAGTATATGGAGGGGCAAAAAGTGTTCCAATTTAAAGTCTCATCCCGTACAAATATCAGAATAGCAATAAATCGGAGAAATACAAAGTTCTGAGTCAATAAAAAAAAAAATTTAGAGGTGGCTCAACGCGACTGAATAGTTCAAGTGTGTTTATGTGGGGAAAATATGACTTTTTTCCGCTTTTACGAAAATTTCGTTTTATTGTTTAATTTTTTCGACAAGTATTTATATGAATCGATTTCAGCACTCATTTATCCCTTTAAAAAACTATATAACTTCAAAATTGAATAAAAGCTCACCAAGAAATAGCAAATGCCCCAGATCACTTCTGTGCAAAAATTCTCTAGGTCATGAAATGTGATGAAAATTTTTTTAACTTTAACAAATTGATTAAAGCCATAATTTTTTTTGTGTCTATACCTATGAGCACTCAGACATGAAGTATTGTTTTATTACGACGTTTTTTACTTATTGAGAGATTAAAGATGGAAAATTTTTTTGATAAAATTTTGAAAACTCCTTTTTAAGTTTAAAAAAATTTTCTTAAACACAATTTCAAAAAATGGATCTGGCACTTTAGAGTGTTGTTAAATATATGTTAGAGATTAACTGTGTGAATTTTGAAATAAATTTCTCCGTCAGAATTTGTTTTACAAGGAATTTTTTTTTGTAGATTTCGAGAAAAAAAGATTTTTGTGAAATATTTAATAAATGTACTCTTTCTAAATACTTTGTATCAAAAATTTATCAATGTTCTACTTTTAGATGTTATATTTTATCTTAATAGCCTAGAGTTTTGGGAAAAAATTATATTACCCCATTATCCCTATTGGACTAGGGGTCGCATATGACCCCAAGCTAATAAAAGACAATTTATTAAAAAAAATTCAAATATTTTGTAGGTGATATTGAATTTTTAGAAGCGACGCTTAAAATATAATAACCAAATGTGCAACTCTTGCATGGTAGAAATTTTGAATAAATCGAACAATGCGAACCCATTCCTTGCCAAGGCGAAACTTTGAATTTTGGCATATTTAAAAAATTAATTGTTCTAGTAAACTTTCATCTAGTTTACTAGAACAATCCTTACTTTGGCTTGGGAAATAAAGTTGTGCTCAGCTTTTTTACTATTCGCATGTTTCTAGGGGGTGAGACCGAGAGTTTGAATACTTTTTCTATTAAGGGCCACCCTAAATTACATACTCGCACAATTTAATTTTTGTTTGCTTGTGTATTGGCGTTCACATATACAAACAAAAAGAAACAACAAGCAAACAAAAATTGTGTTTTTCAACTAAGCTATTACAACAAACACACTAAGACAATACAGATATAAGCAAATAAGCCATGTGCATTATAATCATATATACACACTCACGAAGCAAGTTGTGCCAATAGAACGACCACAAACAGGATACAAAGCAAAACAAATTAATAACAACGAAAACAAGTACAACACAGAAAAATCATATTTTTTGAAGCCTTATTTTACTTTTCCATTCATATCTCGGGTACTATTGAACTGTTTTCATTTATTGTAAATAGCAACCTTCCCAGGATATCAATGAATCATTTTCAATAAGAATAACCAACCCAGCAGAGCTATTGTGGGCGTGATCATGACTTCCATAGACGGAAAGACGGACAGATGAACGAATATATATATTTCATGGGATCCAGATTTGTTTTATAATTATTACAAGTGAATTGACAGACTTATATATATACCCTTATATATATAAACTTTTTTTTTTTTGCCATTTTTTAGAAGCCAAAGGTCCATTTGATAAGAAACGTTATTGTTTTAGTTATTATGCTGAAGGTTTGTTCCCGTTTGAGGCTCGTGGTTTCAAGTGTGACAAAAATGCTAAACATCAGCAATTAGTAATTTATATTCATATTTTTAAAAACAATGTTATTTATAGTTTTTCTTATACTTTGGAATTATATTTAGCCATTGTTTGAATTTTTTAATTTTCGGAAAATCAAAAAATTTGACATATTCTGAAAATTTTAAATTTTCCTAATGGAACTCTAAGAAGAAAACGAGGAAATGCTTTCCAATGCTTTCAACTGGTTAAATATCAGTCTTTTATTAGTATTTATAACTCTAGAACTAAAGACTTTTTAAGATTTATTGTCAATTAAAAAAAAATGTTTGAAATTGATAATGAAAGTTATTAAAGAGGGATAATTTTGAAACATAGCTTTCTTTGACTAATGAATTTCTAAGTTTTAAAAAATTTTCGATTCAATTTCAATAACTTAATTTATTTTAATAATTACCTTTTTTATAATTCATTCTAAGCAAAATTTTCTTTTCAGTATCAATGCAAATTATGTTAAAAATTTTTGCAAAGTTTTGTGCAATATTAACTAAAAGAAATCACTTTATAAACTGAATAAAGTTTCCATGAATATTTCACAAAGCCTCTGTAATGGCTTATCGAAATTTCCGTTTAAGATTTTTTTGTTTCATATTTCTAAGCTAAGAGTTAAACTCAAAATAAACAAATAATTATACAACATGATTAGAATAATTTAAAGAACAAAAATAGCCACAGAATATTAAAATGAAATTATGACTAATTGTTTAAAAAGGAATTATGAAATAATTTTAAAATAATTTCGAGCTTATCACGTATTAAAGTAAAAACAAAAACTAACCTTGAGATACATCAAGTAAAATAATTGTATGGTGAAATGAACAACAACAACAAAACAAACAAAAATAATGATTGAAGAAAAAAAAAGATTTATTGTTTAATAATATATTTAACAATAAATCAGATCGTAACTTAAACTGAAAATGTCAATTTTAAATGTCAATAAAATCACTGACAATTTGATTTAAAATAAATAAAACAAATGATGCCTTAAATAAATCCAACAAATAAAAAATTTTAAATCTCAAATCAAAATGTGTCAATATGTTAAAAAAAAAAAAACGATGTATTTATGGATGAAATAAATTAATTTAGAAGTTTTGTTTGGCTTAAAAAAAAACAAATATTTTATTACATTATTTTTTTTGCAATTATTATGTCAATTTAATGTTGTTCATCATTTAGAGAATGACAATTCAGTGATTTTTTACTGTTACTGTAGTGTTAAATCTTAAATCTTTTATAATTAACAAAAATGTTATATTTTAAAATCAGAAATGATTAATTTTTTACTCTTTAAAATTTTTTTTTAAATTTTAATAGTGTCAAGTGATAAAAAAGAAACTTGTTAATTGTATGCATTTATTTATTTTACCATATCGGGTCAAGAGAATGTGAATAATGCCCCTTTAAAATTTTATCTTTCAATATTTTTGGAAATTTTCAACAAAATCTTTCGAAAAAAAAATTATTTTGAATATTTAAATAACAAGACTTAAGTTTTTTTCGATAAACATACAAAATATACTTTAAACTTAAAATCTAAAAGATTCTAAAAATGTAGGTCTACGTTTTGTCATAAACAAAGTATAAAAGTATAAAAATTTACTAGCAGATTCCAGCGCTTGAAATTCGAGTGCAATTTCTAGCAACTTCATTTTTCAACTTAGCCAATTCACAAACCAACACTTTTTAGGTTTATTATTATCATTAACAAACACATTAACAAATTTAATAACACACACGTAGCATATTTATAATTTTATGTGTGTGTTAGTAGAAATTTTAAATTCAATTTACTCAAAATAAGGGACAAAATTTAAAAATCTGTAAATCTGGTGAACAGCTAAAAAGAAATACCTTTCAAATAATATACGTTTGGTCAAAATCGGAATAAAACGGTGGAACAAAAAATCGGTAACAAAAATTGGCCTAGCCTATTAATATTATAGATTAAATTCCCAAGATTCTCCTCTTTCATGTAACATAGATTATCACCCCTGTCCTTGAAACCACTATCACAAAAAAAACTCGTAAATGAAACAATTCTTAAATCTACGAGTTTTTTGCTGTTCTCTGATTTCAATAAGAATATTTTTTCTCGCTTTTAATCACATAGAAAAGGCTTTGTGAAATCAAAACAAATTCCCTTTTTTTCTACTAAGCATGTCTTATGAGATAAAAAAACTAATTGATATTTAAATTCTAACATGTTTTTTATTGAACCTTGTCATTATTTTAAAAAATTAAACATTAGTTTTATGAAAAAAAAAAGATTTTAAAAAACGTCTACATTTTGCGCTGATTAAAAAAAAAAACTCGTAATGAGTGGTCGATATCAATAAAACACACTTTCTGCGATGATGCTGTTCTATAACTTTAATAAAAACTTTTTATTTACACAATCTATTTTCCATTATAATTTTTTTAATTATAACATAGATTCTTTATGCACTAATTATTGCAAAAAAAGGAATTACAAAAAAATTTTTCATCAAATCACATATTTTTTTATTTTTTTGCAAATGTTCGAAACAGTAGTGAAGCCAGTCAAATCCAATTTATTTGAATATCGAAATTTTTTTTTGGTGATGCCTTACTTTTTAAAAATAGAAAAGTCATTTTTAATTGAATGAAATTGAAGAACAAAAACAATTAAATGAACAAATAAGTTGTTATTTTAAAAGAAAATATTTTTCTTTATACTTTTTCTATAAACTTAAGAAAAAAGTTTTTGTGAAACTGAATAAAGAACCCTATGGCACCTCGGTTTCTAGATAACATATGTTCTTAACTCAAACATGTGGTTCTTAACTCAAACATATGTTTCCATTAAATATA
Organism: Cordilura impudica; assembly: GCA_963682025.1. Lineage (NCBI taxonomy): Eukaryota > Metazoa > Arthropoda > Insecta > Diptera > Scathophagidae > Cordilura > Cordilura impudica. Next base: position 221,623,187 of record OY821519.1, on the reverse strand, counting down.
TAAAAAAAAGTGGTTTCAAGAAACCCAAAATTTCAATTTCTTGTGATTTTAAATTCACTCTTATTCAAATAACAACGTTTCAAGAACAGGGCTGTATGAGATTGTCAGACCAGTATTAATATAATTAAATTTTTTGAAACATGTAACACTTTAAAACTGTTAAGAACTTAAAAAAATAAAGTTCTCTTAATCAAAAACTGTTAATGTAGATTTTTTGTTTATTGTCAGATAATTAAATTTATAATTTTTTTTATAAGTATAATAGCAATCCGATTGTTTTATTGTTTTATTGTTTAATTAAAATTTGAATTACTTTTTACCATAGAAATCGTATCTTTTGAAAATGATAAAATTTTGATATATAATTGAATGATATAAATTATTCTATTAGAGATTATAAAATTTCAATATATTATTAAACGATTTAAAAATTAGACTTTTTTAAAAATGATAAAATTTCGATATATCATTAAACGTTTTGATTTTTTTCTTAAGATGATGAAAGTGTAAAATTTCTTTAAACCAATTGATGACTTCCATTTTCTGTTAGAGATGGTACAAATAGATAGTTCATTAGAAATGGTATATTTTCGATACTTCATTGCACAATATAAAATTTTAAATTAAGAAATAATAAGATGTCAATATTGCAATAAAAGATTTTAAATTATCGTTTAGAGATGATAAAATTTTAATATACCATTAACTTATTTTAAAATGTGATTTTTCAAAGTTGATAAAATTAAATTCCCATTAAAAATGAGATGATTATTTTGATATTTCATCAACAGATAAAAATGTTCGGTAAGGATGATAATATCTCAATATAAAACATGTAGGAAAATTATAGTCGGTCTTGATCGACTATACGATACCCTATACCATGGTTTAGAGACCCTTACTCTTCGGTCCAACTAATTGGATGTAGAAAATAAGCATAAACCAAATTTGAGTGGCATTATTGTTAATTTTTTTGGCTGCAGATATGAAAAAGTTCATATCGGGTGCTATATTTATATGGGGACTAGGTCAAAAAATGGACCGATCCTGACCATATTTGGTAAAGTCACTTATATATTGGAATAAATATATACAAACCAAATTTGAGAAAAATCTGTGCAATATTTTTGTTTTTTGATAGATTTAAGTGAAGATCCGGAAGCAGCTCTATATGAGGCCTATGACTAAGAATTGTCATATAGGGATTGTTTTTGGACTACTGATTAGTGGATATAATAAACACATACAAACCCAATTTGACTGAGATCTATATGGTAACTTGGATCTTATGGCAATTTATGTCAATTTCATAGTGGTTATTTGTATGGGGACTAGATCTCAACATGGACCCAATTTCACCAATTTCAATAGCGTTCATCCTATAGCTTACATACCAAATTTCATCAAAATATATTCATATTTGGGACCTGTAGTTTAATTACAAGGTTTACTTGGACACACAGACGGATGGAAGTGATTCTGATTCGTTCGGTATAATAAAAGATGGGTCTAGGTCAAATATTTTTGGTAGTTACAAACAGCAGCACAAAGTCATTATACCCAAACCACATAGTGATATAGGGTATAAAAACACATATCATTATATAATTTTTTTATATATGTGTTAGTAGCAATTTTAAAAGCATTTTACTCAAAAAAAAATGTTTCAGACGTTGCAAATCTGTAAATCTGGTGGACAGCTAAAAATAAATTCCTTTCGAATAATATACGTTTGGTAAAAATCGGAAGAAATCTGTGGTACAAATCATCGGTCGCAAGGAAAATTATAGATTAGATAGAGAATATGAAAGTGCTATAAGAAGTCAACCAAACTGATCTTTTTAGAATCTGCTCTAGAATCCCGTCGTATGGCTTTCATAGTTTTGTGGATCAAGTTTATATAAAATTGCTTTAAGGAATTAAATTAATTTTTTAATATTTTTTTGGAGATGGGTTAAATAAAGTTCTATTAAAAATTAAAATTTTTCTTCAAATTTAAATTTCTTCTAGACAAGAATTTCAATATTTCATTAATTAATTTAAATTTTTATTTCTTTAACGATTTAAAATTTCTTTTTTTTTGTTGAATTAAAAATGTACGTTTTCACCTAGATTTTTGGTTTATTGTACAAGGAACAACAACAAGAAATCTTTCTAATTCTGTTCTTTCTAGGACAAACCCTTCTGTTTTCGTTCTCTCTCTCTTTGCCACACTTACACCTGTCATTATTTCTAAACAATTCTCATATTTCATACATTTTCAACATTATTAATTTTTTTCTTATGCATGTAGTTTTAACTTTGTTGTGCTCTTCACTTTAGATACAACGGTAAATACCAAGAACTTAGAACTGTGGCTGCTCATTTTTGGTACATTATATTAGAGTAGAGAAGTGTCCCTTTGTGCCAGCTCTTACTGTTGTACATTTTAAGCAATTAAAGAAGTAAAATAGAATACGAAGAAGAATGTAAAACTTATGAAAAACTAGAACACACATGCACATTTTGTAATCATTTATATTTTGAAACGCATGCATGAGTCTAACTTTATAGAAACTCGTATTTGTTTGCTTTGCTTCAGCAATTTTTCACTTTCTCGGGTTCTTGGATTCTTTTTCTACCAATTTGTTTTCCACAAAAGGAAAAATACACATACCTATAGATATTTTTTTTTGCATTTGTTTTTCTTCTATTTGTTCTTTTCTTTCTGTTTTATTTCTTCGTTTTTTTTTTTTTTTTGGGTTAATAATAATGAAAACAAATACAAAGTACGTACGTACGTACCGTTCATATGTTAAAGCTCAGCTGTCATTTGTCATTAGTAAAATTGGGTTTAATGTTTGTTTTACCAAATACAAAAACAACATCAACAACAATTTGTAGAAAATTAAAATGTCATTTTGACATTTGATGCATTTTTACATATGTTTGAAGAGAATGCATGAAATAACAAAAAGAAAAAAGAAAAAGAACAACACCAAAGCTATAAAGTAACGGTATGCCTTTGATATCCATTAAATAAGTTGGTTGCCGCCAGCTAGGGGAAATTAAAAAAAAAATATATGTAAAAAATTATAACTAATTATCATTCTGGAAGAGTGCGTAGGTAGGTCTTTCTTTGTTCTTGCTTACGAAAAGTTGGTAGGGACTGTTTAAAGAATTGTCCATAAAATTAGTTTCATTTGATTAAGTTTTAGTATTGCGTTTAATATATGTAATTTGAATTTCCAATTTTATTAAAGTGCAAAGTGTGGAAATGTCAACAGAACAAGGTATTGTCTGTCATTGAAGTTTGTGTCGTTTGTTTTTAGTATTGTTTTTCTATTTTCGAAGCATAAAATTTAAATTAGACGGCATTTTATTTCTTTTTTTCTGTCTTTTATTACCCTGAAGCATTTAAAATTTATTTCCAATTTTATTAGTATGTTAAAAAAATGTTTAAAGCATAAAATTTGTTAAATTATTTAAACAATAAAATAAATTTAAGAACAAAATGTGGGACAACGGTTTAATTACAAATAGAAAAAAAAAAAAAACAAAAATGCAAATACTTTAATATAGTTGAAAGAATTCAAAGGTTTATATGCCTAAGTAATATATGTACATACACAAGTATGTGTAATGGTTTCGTTAACATTATATAAATTACTGTCCATTTTTCAATATACAACCGAAAATCGTTAAATTTATCATCTCTGATGAGAAGGCACACAAATTGTTTAAATTCTTTGAAGTTTATTTATTTCGACAAATGTTATATAAATATTATGTAAATTATAGTCTTTAACTCAAGAATTTAAAAAAATACCATTCTCATTAATGCTAAAATATCATCTCTAAAATTAGAGAAGATAAATTTGTATCAAGTTAAAAAATTGTACTCTTATCAAGAAATAATTTTATTGTTACACAGGGAACAAGAAAGCTTGGAGGCCTTAAGTACAAACTGAATTACAAACCATTTCTATACCATGGAGCAAATCCAAATGAGCAGATCTATAGAAATCAATGTAAATCCATTATCGGGACTCCCTGTTTCTTATAGAAATTTATATACGAGCTTATATTATATACCACGGGTGGGCACGTAAATCGCTTGTTGGGGCAAATTGGGAATTTCACCTACTAACGGTGGGCCGCACTAGTTTATTTCTGTACAAATATTGTCTTTCAAACAAAAAAGCAAAAAAAAAATTTTTTTTAAACAAACATAAAATTTATTAATTCATTTCATACGCATTACAAATAAATTTTATACTGAAATATTATTAGTATTTATAAAAATAATATTATATTTTAAAATTTTTTGAGATCAAAGAATTTCATTTTAAATAAAATAAAAAAAAGGAATTATATAAAAATAAAATAAAAATATAGGTAACAAAAAATAAAAAAGAAATTAGGAAGAATTTTTGATTATATCTTTAAAATCAGGTGTGTAGTTTGTCAAAGTTGTCCGAATGAGTTCCGTAAGATGTTGATTTGTTAACGTTTTTCATGGTGGAGTACAGAGATTCACAACAATACGTTGTTTTCCAAACATTGAAAATAAGCGAGCAGCACCTTTTTTCAATTATGGATATTGGGTTTCGTTAACAAGTTTGCAAAATCCAACTAGAGCAGTTGATTTGTGATGCATTTTCAATACAATATCATCCTTCATTTCTAACAACTACAATTTTCCAACATCTGGTTTTGCAAGAATTATATCGGATAATAAAAATTCATCATTTAGGACATCACACAAAAATGAGTTAACAAAAACTGAGAATGTTGCTTGAAGTTGTTTGAGATCCTCAAATCTACATTTTAAATTTTCATGAAATTGTTTTAAATTATTTATGTATTCTTCCAGCTTATCGTCTTGTATATTATTTACGTTCAATTTTAAAAGAGGAAAAAATTTAAATTTTTTACATTCGAGGTCTTTTATGAACAAAGGAGGTTTAGCTTTGAAGCCTAGCAATGATCGTGACAAATCAAGCACTGTTTTGTCTTTGCATTGTAAACTTAGATTAAGCGACAGCTCAACAAATCGATCCAAAACATTAGAAACGGATAGCCATCGCACTATGGACCAAATGGTGACATCGCTTGATAACTCATTGTTTTCCTCAACTTCTTGTAACTCCATAATAAAATTTTTAAACTGACGATGAGTTTTAGCGTTTGTTCTGATAAAATTTACAATTTCTACCACAACTTTCCAAACGTTTTCATATTTAAAAAATTTTGGAACAAGATGCTCCCGATGAATAATACAGTGAATTGGTAGATAATATGGGATATCTGGATCTTTATTTAAAAGACCAATCAAACCTTGATTTTTACCCACCATTGCAGGTGCTCCATCTGTGGCAATACTAATAAGTTTATCTCGTGGCAATTCAAATTTGTTAATTACTTCGAAAAGCGCATTTTTTACATCAATGCCTCGCGTTGTTTCAGAAAGAACTACAAGGTCTAACAGACCTAATGAAGATCGCCAATTGAGGAACGTCGCTAACATCTGTGGATTCATCAAGAGCTAAACTAAATGCTGCAGAATTTTTTAGTTCGTTTTTTAAACTTGTTTAAATCTCCAATCCGACGCTCGGTTCTGCGCCGTGATAAAGAAAGCTGATCTATCGCTTTATGCAGCTTTTTGTTATCAGGGTCGAGAATGCTCATAACCTTCATTATAGTGTGTTTTCTTAACTCTGCTTCCCCATAAGGACGTTTATCACGGGCAATATCCCAAGCTATTATGTAACTTGCTTCAAGTGATCTGTCATTTCCATGGCTAAAATACGAAATAATGTTCTGTTCTTTTGCAATATTTGACTGCAATGCCTTCAGTTAAGTCTCTCTAAGATTAGTATTTAGGGGATAATCTTTGGCAAATTGTGAGTGAAATTCATGATATCTACTTAAATTTTAAAGTTTGTTTTGCCAATGAGGCACATAGGTATGTCCTTATTTTCAACAAACCCGAATTTGTGTGTCCATTCGGACTGGAATTTTCTGTTTTCATCACCTATCTTACGTTTTTTATTGCTCGTTGATGTCAGTTTAATTGCTTAAAAGTAAAAAAGCAGGACCGATATATGTTGAGTTAATTTCAATAAAATGAACATGAGATATAATTAAAAAATCGTCCATTTTGCCAATTTTAGTTTTTAAATTTTTTAAACAAAATTTTAAAGTTCAATTGAATTATTTTTCAAAACATGCTTTTATGAAAAAATTTTTATGAAGTGGTTGGTACAATATGTATGTATAAAAAATTTAATGGTTTCTGTTCCAAAGGTAAAAATTTCTAGTTTTAATGAAACATTTAATTATCGGGACTGCTCTCATTCCCAAGCATTCAGGGCAACATGGCTTTTACTGAAAAAAGCAAAAATAAAAAATGGAAAATATGTTTTTTTTTCAAATTATGCGATTTTTGTCGGTTTAGTGCTTTTTGATATTTTAAAGTTGACAACCCTGAAAATAATGAACTATAAAAAACGAGAGAGAAAAATTATTATGCTCTGTCGTTTGTATTTCAAATCATGGGTGTGTTTTGCAAACATACAATTTTTAAAATGCATTTTTTTTCTACATGCTACATTGTTTCTAATAGAAAAAATGAAGCATGCTAACAGACGTTACATTCAAATAATTTGTATTATATTTGTGGCCCTATTGAAAATTTATACTCGTATTAATGCTATTTTGGAACAATACTTTGAAATTTTTGCTATTAATGTTTTGATTTTTTTTTTTTTTTTTTGAATTAAATCTAAATTAAATTTTGTACTTTTTTTTAAATTTATATGGGGCCGCATAAAATTCGTTCGTTGCCCATGCCTGTTATATACAAATAAGAGGAAATCCGAAATTTTCGGCGCGAAAAGGCTTCCAAAAAAATGCCTGCTAAGAATGAAATACTCAAAGAAAAGTGTGTTACTATCACTGTTATATACGGTGGGTGTTCAGTTATGGTTTGGGGCTATATGGCGGGACCAGGTGTTGGTAATTATGTTTTTATTTACTCCACTCCATGAACCAAATAGATTACTTAGCCAGTTTGAAGTACAATGTTGGTCCTAGCGTCGAGAAATAAGGCATGGCTGGAAACTGGATCTTCCAACAGGACAACGATCTAAAGCATGCATCTAAAAATGTGATAGAGTGGCTACTGTACCGGACTCCTAAGTCACTTGTCCCCGGACCTCAACCCAATCGAGCATCTGTGGGAAAATCTTGACAGAAAAATAGGTCAAGGGGAATTTTCAAGCAACTCAAACTTAAAGAAGCCTCAAACGGAAGACTGGAATAATCTCCTCTGATATAACAAAAAAAAAACTTGTAGAGTCGATGCCTAGAAGATTATATAAATGAAATGAAAATAAACCAAATATTAAAAATGTTAAAAAAGTTTACTTTTTGTTTTGAAATTCTGTTGCCTTTTCTTTGCTCTTCACTTTTTTTTGACACGTAAAATTTGGTAATTTTCTAAATAAAGTGCATTTATTTCTGTTTTGTATTACTTTTGTTTAATGTTTTTATTAAGTTCGGCTATTATTAAATAATTCTTGAATTCCTTATACATATTTTTGATTTTGTGTTAATTACTTCCTCTATAATATTAATAGGCTAGGCGATTTCTTGTGACTGATGTTTTGTTCTACCGTTTTTTTTTCCCGATTTTGACCAAACGTATATTATTTGAAAGGTATTTCTTTTTAGCCGTTTTGCAGATTTACAGATTTTTAAACTTTTTCATTTACTTTGCGAAAATTTAAAGTTGCTACTAACACATACATAAAATTATACAATGCTATGTGTTTATTAAATTTCTTAATGTGTTTGTAATAAAAATGAGTTTGTTTTTTGTGTTGATTTGTGAATTGGCTATAATTGATTAGCATACTTTTAGGGTCTTATTTAATGAATCAATTAAATTTCCCAGAATTTGCGCTCGAATTTCGAGGGCTGGAATCTGTTAGTTTTAATAAAACTTTTAATATGAGTAACTAAGGTGTTTACTTTTTTTTGACGCTAACAGTAGTTTTAAATATCAAAACAGAAGCTCTATTTTAAAAAAGTGTTATAATTAGATCAATTGTGATAACAAAACGGACTTTTAAAATATCAAATGGGAAATATGATAAAAAATGAAAAAAAAATATATTTTTTTGGTAAAATTCTTTCTTTAAAAAGGCAAGAAAATTAATTAAGGAGATAAACAACTAAGAAAATTATAGCCGGTATAGACCGAATATGCGATATACTACACAATGCGTTTAGAGAATTGGTATTAGATATAGTTCTGAAAATACACACATCACACACACAATTTTTTGTTCTAAAGCAGCCAACACATATTTATTTTCGCATCAATTACGTGTGATTCTAAGTTATGTACGGTGCCAAACAAATTCATGAATATGTTTCATTGTATTCTTTGGTTGTGTACACGAACATGTTTCTGTCACGTATTTTTTGTTTCGAACACACATAAACCACATAGGTTCGAGTGTAGCTTTATTTTAAGTTCGTGTTCTTGTACGTGTACTGCAAAAAAAACAGAACATGAACAATAAATAGGTTCGAGTACAGCTTTGTTTTCAGTTCGTGTTCTTGCTAAAAATTAAAACATTATCAATTCGCGATCGTAAAATTTTTTATTAAAGAGTCAAGATAAACAACTGAGAAAATTATAGGCGATCTAGACCGACTATGCGATATACTACACTAGACAAGGTTCAGAAAATACACACATCAAACACACAACATATATTTATTTTCATGTCAAATATGTGTGTTTCTGAATTTTGTACGGTACCAAACAAATTCATGAATATGTTTCGTTTTAATATTTGGTTATGTACAAGAACTTGTTTCTGTCACGTATTTTTTGTTTCGAACACACATAAACCACACAGGTTCGAGTGTAGCTTTATTTTAAGTTCGTGTTCTTGCACGTGTACTGCTAAAAAAACAGAACATGAACAATAAACAATAAACAGGTTCGAGTACAGCTTTGTTTTCAGTTCGTGTTCTTGAACGCGAACAGCTAAAAATTAAAACATTATCCACTCGCGATCGGAAACATCTGATACACCCCTGAAATAATTCATTAGCAGTTATAAAAAAATAAAAATAAAAAAGATAATAATAAAATAGAAAACAGAGATATTTTATATATTGTTTTTATGAATTAATTTTTTTTTTTTTTATTATTTTTTATTTTTATTATTTTTTTATTTTTATTTTTGTATTTTTTTCTGAACTCTGGTATTAGATCCAACTAATATGGTATAGAAAATAAGCATACACCAAATTTGAGTGGCATTGTTATTAATGGAAAGGTTCATATTGGATCGGAGTAGATCGAAAAATAGACCTACCCTGACGATATTTGATAAAGTCACTTATTTTTATAAAAACACTAGCTGAGTCCGGTCCGCGTTGCTGGCCCGAAGAAAACATCTGGATTTTATATTGCATCTAAATTTTAATACCGAGTGTCGGGCAAAAGTAAAGCACGAACTCCCTCGAAAATTTTAGCAAATATCTAGGTACAATACTAAAATTTGATTTCGCCATGCCCCTCCGCCCACAGATCAAAAATCAAATATCAGACTACAGTGTCACCCGAAAAGCTATTCAGAAGATTCTGCGCCTTAAATACATTGCATTTAATAATATTATGAATATGACTGAAAAGAAATATACGTTTTCTTGAATATTTTAACACCAGCGCCACCTACAGGTGAAAAACTTTGTCAACAACTTTAGTTTTATGTACATAATATATGTTGCGAATTTGAGCTAAATTGGACCGTAAATAAATTTTTTGGGAAAATCTCGACCCCAGCGCCACCTATCGGGTACAAAAAAAAGTTATGCAAATCGGAGAACCAAAGGAACATATGATATGAATACGAAGTCGCTAGCATTAGTGGTTCAACAGTTATTAGAGTACCAACATACGCACCAACGTTTTTATATATTAAAGATATACGAACAAAATTTGAGAAAAATGTTTGCAATAATATTGTTTTTTGATAGATTTTAGTGAAGATCGTAATGCAGCTTTATATGGGGGCTATGACTAAGAATTGTCCTATAGAGTTTTTTTTTTGAACCACTGATAAGTCGATGTAATAGATGAAAATATTACTTTGGTGAAAAATGGCAACCTTATCATACATATGTTTTAAGTTTCAAGGCGTCGCGTTGTTTATTTTTTTTTTTTTACTTACCGACCTCAGTGAATTTGTAAACATGGAAAAAATTGGTCACCGTTATATCTATAATATTAATAGCGCTAGGCGATTTCTTGTTACCGATATTTTGTTCTACCGTTTTATCCCGATTTTGACCAAACGTATATTATTTGAAAGGTATCTCTTTTTTGCTGTTCACTAGATTTACCAACACATACATAAAATTATACATATGATATGTGTGTATTTATTAAATTTGTTAATGTGTTTGTTAATGAGTTTTTCTTCATTCACAACAATAATAAACCAAAAAAAGTGTTGGTGTGTGAATGGGCTATGTTGAGAAAATTGCACTCGGATTTCGAGTGCTGGAATCTGGTAGTAATTAAATTATTAGCCTAAGCGATTTCTTGTGACCGATATTTTATTCTACCGCTTTATCCCGATTTGGACCAAACGTATATTATTTGAAAGGTATTTCTTTTTAACCGTTTTGCAGATATACAGATTTTTAAATTTTTTCCTTTATTTTGAGCATATTGCATTTAAAGTTGCTACTAACACATACATAAAATTACACATATGCTATGTGTGTTTTATTAAATTTGTTAATATATTTGTTAATGAGTTTGTTATCTCCATTCACAATAATAATAAACCATAAAAGTGTTGTTTTGTGAATTGGCTAAGTTGAAAAATAAAGTTGCCTAGAAATTGCACTCGAATTTCGAGCGCTGGAATCTGCTAGTATAATTAAATACTTTCATTTAAAATTCTTAGTCCAAACCAATACTAAAGACGAGCTAGATTCTACTCTGGGGTGCCAGTTCCTTCGTTTGGGGCTATACAATATTTGGTGGTGGAGTTTAAACGAAGATGTGTGCACTGTCAAGATGAACAACGTAATGGTCGACCAACTGTGATGGTCACGCCAGAAGCGAAAATCCCCAAAATCGTTTTGGATGACAGTCGGTTGGAGGTACGTGAGGTAGCTGAAATGATAGGCATTTCAGAAAGTGCTACGCATTGCATGTTGACCGAAAATTTGGAGATAAGAAAGATGAAAGCCTTGTTTTTGCATCGATTCATAATCATGGATGAGACATGGGTCCACTACTTCATACCTGAGACAAAGGAAAAGTCAAAACAGTGCACTGAAATGAAGAAAAAAATCATCGGCGAGTACTACGCTAACTTATTGCAGCGTTTAAGTGATGAAATTAACGTATTTGGCGAAAAGGAAAGTGTTGCTTCATCAAGACAATGAACCAGTTTATACATCCACTATTGTGATGTACGTTATTCGCCAGATTTAGCTCCCTCGTATTATTTTCTATTTCCAAACTTGAACATATGGCTCGGTGGTAAAAGATTTGTCAACTATGAAAAGGTGGTATCTGCAGTTGATGGCTATTTTAAGGAGCTAGACAATTCTTGCTAGAAACAAGGTATCGAAGCTATTGAATATCGCTGAGTAAAGTGTATCGAGCTAAATGGAGATTATGTTGAGATATAGGGAAAATTTTCCCAAATTTGTTGTATTTTCCTTGTCCGGTCGGGTTTTTCTGGGACCGCCCTCGTACATATTGACTTTTCCATACTCGAGCTGTAAAGCCGAATGAGTTTTAAGTGGAATGCATTTTTAAAATTCTTTAATCCATAATTCTGTTTTATTAAAATACATATATAATATGGACCAAAAATGTAAAATTAATGTTATGCTAATTATAAAATTCTACTAAAAATAATGCACTTCAAACATAAAGTTTTTATATAAAATAATTATACTGTGGGACGAACATTAGAAAGAAAATAAAAAATTTTTTTTATTGGTATATTAACAGCTGTAATAAAAAATTTCTAACCATTTTATATTTTTACAAAATACTAGCAGATTTCAGCGCTTGAAATTCGAGTGCATTTCCTAGACAGCTTTATTTTTCAACTTAGCCAATTTACAAACCAACACTTTAATGGTTTATTATTATTGTGAATGAAGAAACAAACTCATTAACAAACACATTAACAAATTTAATAAAACACACATAGCATACGTATAATTTTATGTATGTGTTAGTAGCAACTTTAAATGCAATTTACTCAAAATAAAGGAACAAATTTCAAAATCTGTTAATCTGCAAAACGGCTACAAAGAAATACTTTTCAAATAATATACGTTTGGTCAAAATCGGTAGAAAACGATAAAACAAAACATCGATCACAAGAAATCGCCTAGCCTATTAATATTATGGATCGATGCACTTAAAAAAAATATCAATTACTAACTTTTTCTCTTTCTTTGTTTTATTCTAATTTAGCGCCTTTTAACTTTTTTTTAAGTTAATGCTGTGCGTTTTCTGTTGACATGGCCAATGACAATATTGTCATCGTTTTCCAATCAAAAGAAAAACTAGAGAGGCCAATACACAAGTTTTCGATAAATTGCATAAAATAAATTGATTTACTTTTACCAATTATTAGTTACTTTTTCTTCTGAAGCTTGAGATGTGATTTGTGAAATGTATTAAGTCTTAAATTTTTAAAACAATTTTTTGTTAACTTGATATAATTTATCTGCTCTAACTTTAGAGATGCTATTTAAATATTTAGTTAAGTCCATTAAATCTAAAAATTATTAATCAAACCAACAGTTAAATTTATAAGAAAAATTTTTAAATTAAATCTGATAAATAAATACTTTTTTCTTATTAATTTTTTTTTTATTAAAAATGTAGTAACATTTTGTAACATTTGAAGCACTCACAAAATAGTTGAAGAAATCTTGAATCAAATTAAGGGAATTTTAAACAACTTTACGGATAAACAATCATCATCAGTCATATCACAAAACCGGAAACTAACGGAAATATACTTGAAATGCCCATTTAAAAAACAATTGTTTTTTTTACATCTTAAATACAAATTCGTTAATTATATTATCGTTCTTTAAGTTCACTTTTGGAAACTACAAAATTAAAAATTCTCCCTTCTCCCATGTGGTTAAATTGTGTATAATTTTTTTTTTATATTATGAATGTTTTCAATAAAACTACAACACTTGATTTGCTTGAAACAAAACCTTATCAGTTTTTTTTTCTTATTTTAAGTGCATATTTTTATGTTTTTTTTATATTTTAAAATATATATTTTTTTAAAGAAGCCATAAATCCTGGTAGTATTTCCGTTTAGTGATAAAAAAAAATGCATGAATAAAACAATGAATTGCCATATTAAAATGGGCGCTTAAAACAGGGAAATATAATTTGTTAAAGAAAAAATAAATAAAATAATAAAATTTAAGCTGTTTAAAAAAATTATTTCAGAATATTGTTTCCCTTTTAACTTTCCCTTCAATGTACCTTTAGCCAAAACATTTTTGTAATTTATGATTAAATTTATTTGAAAATATTCCAGTATTCTATTTTCTTAAAAAAAAAAAAAAAAAACACAAATGACATTTTATTTAAATTTATTTCGTATTTTTATTTATTTTTTTTTTGTATGTAAATGCAAATTAGTTTTCGTAAGAATTTCTTATATTTTGCTTAGAATTTTTATTTATTTATTTATTTTTATTTATATATTTTTTTTTTTTTTTTTGAGAAGTTGATGTAGATTAAGCAGTAAAAACATTTCATGTTACTTTTAAGGCTTTATTAAAATGTTTAACATTGTTGTTATTTTTGTCAAGATTTAATGCAAAATATAAGAGCAAAGATTTATTTTGCAAATGAACATCTTGATAAGTGTAATATAGAACAGACATCTCTCACCGAAATAGAACGTGTCTGAGTGAAATAGATTTGTACGTTTGTGTGTATTATATTTTGTTTTAATTAACTGGCAATTTTTTTTTTTTTTTTTTTTTGGATGAACAAAAAACTATTCAATCAATCATCATGATGAAAGTTACTGATGTTTAACATTGTCATTAGTGTTATTAACAAATGACATGATTCTGGCTTAAAATATTTTTGTAGATAAATGTCGATCTTAATTAAATTGCGCAACTGTTATATAAAACATTTACCTTAATTTCGAATTCAACCCTGATGAGATATTATATATTTAAGACAAGTAATGTCGGGTCAGCCTTTGAGTTTTGGGGGAGTTGGTGAAAAAAAATATAAAAATATCTTATACAAATATAAAAACAAAAAAAATATATTTTCGATCTCTATGACAATTGGTGTTTAGGGCATCAAAATATCAAAATATTTTTGTAAAGTGAACTCGTTTTGCGGGGAATAAATTCAGTTTAACATTTAAAATTTTTCCAATTAAAAAAAAACCGCTTTTGGTGCAGGTGTCCCCTAATCTCCTTGATGTAGAAAACTTGAAATAGACATTTAAAATGAATAGACATTTAAAAATTTTCCAATTAAAAAAAAGCACTTTTGGTCCAGGTGTCCCCCAATCTCCTTGATCTAGAAAACTTGAAATAGACTTCAATATTTATAATATTACTAAATTTTTTTAAATTTTCCGGTTCGAAGGACCATTATGAAAATTTTTGCTAGCCAAAAGTTAATGACCGTTAAACAGTTAAATTATGAATAAAATTGTAAAGAGTTTTTTTTTGCTTAGATAGAACTTACGAAAGGGTTAGCTCTCAAACGAACTGTCATACTACTCTCACTTTCTGACATTTATGATGAGTATACTCTGGAAAATCGTCAATAATAGATTCACGCTTGAACAACGCTACCAAGCTATCTAAATTTACATTGAAATTTATTCGTCGATTCGCGTAACTTTTCTACGGTGTCTTATCGAAAACATTTTCCAATGTTAATGCCATGTACTGCTCTTCGAATAAAAACATTTTTGTTTTAAATTTAATTTTTTGTGTTATTTATTACAATTTCAAATTATATCGGCATTATTGATTTTTGGTTAAATAAATCAAATGATAAACATAAAACATTGTTTTCTTTTAGGTTCGAAGGACCATTGCAGTGTTCGTAAAGCTGGTAAGTGACAATGACAAATTTTGTTTTTATTTATATAATATTAAAAAAATACTAAAAAATGTATAACCAGATATAAAAGATTTAAATTATAAAAAAAAAAAATTGTTTAACTTTTTGTATATTAGCTTCGATGGACCAAATTTGAAAAAACTTTTTTTTTTTAATTTTAGAACTTAGAATCTAAAAAAATAGTTGGCTGTGTTATTTTGTATGAAAAATCTAACCATCGGCTTTAAGTACCGGTTAATTTACGTTATACATTATTATTAGGATTACATTAGGATTGAGATCGAAAAAATCTTAACAGAAGCTTTCCATCTTAACTTTTTATGACAACTCTTTTAATTTGTTGTTATTGTGATTAAAATTAACAACGAAATAAAAATACGTGCTAAAATTATTAAATAATTGCAACAAAATCCAATTTAGTCCAACAAAAAGTTGGTTTTGTCGTCAAGCTTTTTATTAACAATTGTTAGGGCACATGGTTCGGAAATGAAAGCATATTGAAAATAGCTTTCAACACATGGCGTAGAAAAGCAGCTCGATTAGCTCAGTGGTCGCTGTATTTGATATGAAATGTCAATGCAGGTTTGAAAATATACAAAGTGCAAAAAGTTCCAGATAAGAACGCTGCAAAAAAATTAGAGACCAAAAAACAGAGCACGGAAATGAAATCATAATCATAAAAAAATTCTCCTGCTACAAATCGAAGGCAAAAGGTATGTACGAGTCAAAATTTGCATGTTGCTTATGCTCGAGGAAATGACGATGATATGTTTAGCACCCAAAAGCAGATGAATTTACAAAAAAAAAGTTTCTGGTATGGCAAGCAATAGGCAATTACGGCAAAAGAATCAAGTCATTTGTTACAATGGGCGCTATAAATACCGAAATTTATATTAAGCCAAAGCAATGAATCTACATATTTTTGGGACGATTTGACATCCTGTCATCACGGTAAGAAAGCTCTTGAGTGATACATAAACAATAACGTG
Organism: Cordilura impudica; assembly: GCA_963682025.1. Lineage (NCBI taxonomy): Eukaryota > Metazoa > Arthropoda > Insecta > Diptera > Scathophagidae > Cordilura > Cordilura impudica. Next base: position 221,607,014 of record OY821519.1, on the reverse strand, counting down.
GCTTTTGTAGCAAGAAAGGCATATTCTCCAAACTGTCCACAGCTTCGTCAGTGAATATTTATTGGGCTCTTCTTAAAAGGGAACTGAAGTACTCAAGGAAGGTATCCCAAAATGTGAAAAATTTTAAACGGAGATGAACTACCTGTTCCAAAAAAGTGATTGAAACCGTTATCAAATCCCTAATGGAAGGGTTTCGGAAAAAGGTCAATAAGTTCATAAGTAGTGATTAGAACTAGAAAAATTATCTTTCTTTGTAAGCTGTAATTTAATTTAAAATAAAGAAAACTAAAACTCTAGTTTCAATGATTTCCTAAGTATTATAATTTATGTATGTCAAGTTTTTTTCATTCTCACTACTTAATTTTATAATACTGAAAATTGATCGAAAAACATTTTTCGTAAAAAATTTTAATCAGAGTTGAAACAAGTTTTTAAAAAAATTTCTTTTCTGTACCGGTTTGAAGAACTGATACAATTTTAGTAATTGCAAAATAAATTATTTATTTTGCTTTCTATCTCAATTATTAATTTAAAGCCCGATTCGAAGGACCATTGTTTAAATTCGTAAAAAGGTTTGATTAATCTTAAGCCATTTATTTTACCCTTTTCCGGTTCAAAATATCAATTTGTAAGTTTATGTTAAACTTTTAATTTTTTTTAAATTAATCGTGGTACTATATTTATATTATACATACTTAGTGTTCCGGATTGTGGGACTAATTTTATTACTTTACAAAATATTAGTTACGACTCTAACATTTTAATTTACTTAATCTTAAGCCATTTATTTTACCCTTTTCCGGTTCAAAATATCAATTTGTAAGTTTATGTTGAACTTCTAATTTTTTTTTAAATGAATCGTGGTACTATATTTATATTATACATACTTAGTGTTCCGGATTGTAGGACTAATTTTATTACTTTACAAAATATTAGTTACGACTCTAACATTTTAATTTACTTTTATATTAACTTAGAGTTATTTTCTTCTTTCTAACAAAATTCCAGGGTTTTTAATGAATTTCGTATTTATCCGGTTCGAAGGACCAATATTAATATATAGAAAGTATTTGTTTGACTCTTAAATCCCGACTGACTTTAATATTGACTTTGAATTGTTTTCTTCTTTCTAACAAAATTCAATTTTTTTCATGATTATCGGTATTTTGTTATATAATGCGAGGGCGGTGTCAGAACTTTGGTGAAAAGTGGCAAGCTCATAAAACATGTTTTGAATTTCAGGGCGTCGACTGTTAGTTATTTTTTCTGGAGCCATGTCAGTAAAATTCTAAGCATGGAAAATAAATGGTCCCTGTTATGTTATTCATTACTTTCATTTGAAAGGTCTCAGTCCAACCAATATTTAAGCTAAGCTAAATTCTAATCTGCAAAAGTCTGCTCCTTCGTTTACGACAGTAAAATTTTTGGTGGCAGAGTTTAAACGAGGTCGTACGAGCTGCCATGGCGAACAACATAGTGGTTGAACAACTGAGGTGGCCAGCCAGAAACGGTTAAAAAATCCACAAAATAGTATTGGCTGATCATCGGCTAAATGTGCGTGAGTTGGTGAAATTATAGGCATTTCAAGAAGTGCTATACATAGCATAATGGCTGAAAAATTTAAGAGATGAGAAAGCTGTCTGAATGGTGAGTGCTGCGTTTGCTCACAATAGAACAAAAACAGCGTCGTGAAGATGTTTCAACAGAGAGTTCGCAATAGAGCCAAGTTTTTGCGTCGAGTCGTAACCATGGATTAGACATGAGTCCACCACTTCACACGTGAGACAAAGGAACAGTTAAAACAGTGGACTGAAAACAGTGGAAAAACAGTTCCATTTATAGACAAGGTTAGGGCGTCTGTTTTTTGGGTTGCGCATGGGATAGTTTTTTATTGATTATCTTTAAAAAGGAAAACAATTAACGGATGGAGTTATGCTAAGTTATTGCAGCATTTAAGTGATGAAATAAAAAAACAATGCCTATTTGGCGAACAGTAGTGTTGTTTCATCAAGACAATGACCAGATCATACATCCAATATAGCGATGAAGTTTGCATATTTTTATCATGCACCTAATTCGCCAGTTTTAGTTCCTTGGTATTTTCTATTTCCAAACTTGAAAAAATGGCTCGTTGGTAAAAGATTTGCCAACAATGGAGTCTGCGGTTAATGGCAATTTTAAGCAGCTAGACAGTTCTTACTATGAACAGAGGGTACCGAAGCTATTGAATATCGCTGGTATTAATGTATCGAGCTATATGGAGGTTATGTTGAGACATAAAGAAATTTTTTCCATAAACTTCCTGTGTTTTCTTTGTCAGGACGCGGTGTTTTGGGATCGTCTCGTATATTTCCGCGATCTAAGTAATCCGTTTCGGTGGATGGATCAATGTTTTTATATCAGGGCTAACTCCCATACTAACTATTAATTGTTTGCTTTTTTGATGAATATCGGTTATTTTGTTATATAGTTCAGCGAATTTATTAATCTGGTTCGTAGGCCTAATTTAAATATATATCAAATATTTGTTAAATTCTAAACAGCGAGCTACTTTTTCTATTGCCTTTAATTTGATTTCTTCTTTCTATTAAAATTCTATGATAAGGGGTTTTTATGAATTTCGGAAATTTATTCATATAACATTCTAAAGAAGGACCTTACCAATGATAATAAATATTCGTTGACTTTTCAATCCGAACAACCTTCCATATTAGCTTTGAATTATTTTCTCTTTTCAAATAAAATTTCAAGATCAGGGATTATGAATTGTGGTATTAATTTGGTTCGTAGGACCATTTTTAATGTATATTATTAATTTTAAATTGTTTTCTTCTTCTTGACAAAATTGTATCTTTAGGAATTTTTTAATGAATTTCGGTATAAGTAATATACCTACGTAACCTGGTCTTAGTAAGGGGGGCTTACGTATGAGAATAATCCATCGAAAACAAAGAATTGCAAAAAAGTTCAAATTGATTTTTTTTTTGCATCTAATCCCCTTTTCATAGACCTGGTCACATACAATATTGAACATTTGTTAGGGTCTTAAATCCGAGCTTATTTTCATAACAACTTTAAATTGTTTTCTTCTTTCTGAAAAAATTCTAACTTTAGGGATTTTTAATAAATTTCGGACTACGGACTGTGGGCGGGACACAAATTGATCGGGAAACTGATTATATGTGCCGGTTCGAAGATGGAAGAGTATAGAGGGTCAGGGATCTACACTGATCAACTTGACATTCAGGTATCTCGAAGAATCCCTGACAAATGCAGCGTTATTCAGGCCGTTTTTCATAGCAGCGAAAATAATTCTGGAACGGGATGTGGATCCAACGCCCATAAATAATTCTGGAGCGGGATATGGATGCAACGCCCATAAATATTTTCGTAGCAGTCTTGCTGCTCTTAATGCTCTGAAATTGAGGACGGTTAGATCAAATGGAGGGAATGTATCAGGTCCCTCGAACAAATCCGACAACACACCGTGATGCTAATATGGGTTCCAGAACATAGGAACAAAGGAAACGAGCTGGCTGGCGAGAACTAGAATCTTTGAACGGGGCGGTGGACACGGATATTAAAATCCCTCTTTCCGAGCTGTCTAATCTAACTGAAGATACAGATGATCTTGAATTAAGGAAAAGGTGGACACAACTGACCTCTTGCAGAATATCCCAGATCCTATGGCCCTTGACTAATCCAAGGAGGACGAAAACACTCCTTGACTTTGGTAAAGGGACAGTCAGCCTACTTATAGGAGTACTCACTGAACACTGTGTAATAGGGCGGATGGCCGAACGTATAGGAGTCCCGTTGCTGACTTCTGTAGCAGCTGTATGGATGTGGACGAGGAGCAGTCAGTGCAACGCTTGCTGTATGAATTTCCAGGACTGAAGGAGCCGCGCCTAAGATATCTAGGTAAAAGATTGTTCGATAATCTGGGCTGCATAGTGGGTATTCTACTAGGCGATCTTACGGACTTCTTGAGGAAATCTGGCTGCTTCAGGAGGGACGCATAGCGGACGAAAGAGCTCTTTTTCACCTTTCTTTTTTCCATACTCCCTACATTATCTCTTTTCCTATCTCTACCTTTCCGACACTTTCCAAAGGGTATCACAGTACGCGATATGGTCTCCGAGTGTATTCGCCCTCGGGCGGGCGACACATTTAACCTAACTTAATCTACATAAGGAGCTTTATTCTATTGTTAGGGGTTTTAAATGGAGTTAATTTTTTAAAATTTATATTATAAAAGATTTCATCGACTCATAAATCTGACTTGCATACTAACTTTGAAATGTATTCGTTTAAAAAAAATAGTTTTTAATGAATAACTGTAATTTTGTCATTCAACATTCTAGCGAACTTATTAATCTGGTTTGTAACATACATGAAATACTTGTTAAACTCTTAAGTTTATTTCTTTTCTATTGCCATTGAATTATATTTTTCTTTCTAACAAAATTATATAATTTGGGGTTATTTACGAATTTCGGCATTAAACCGGTTCGTAGGACCAATTTAAATATATATAAAAGACTTCTTGAAGTGTGAAATCCGAATTTGCGTTCATATTAGCGTCGGATTGCTTTTTTTTTTTAGAGTACTTAATGAATTTCAGGAATAATACGGTTCGTAGGACCAATTGTTTATGTGTTAAAGATTCGTTAGTGTTAAATCCGAGCTTACTTTCATGTTTTGAATTACTTCCTGCATTTTAAAAAAATTTATACTCAGAGATCTTTAATGAATTTCGGTAATTTTTTCCTTAAAGTATAACATGCTACGTAGAATCATTTTTTTCAAATATATAAAAGATTTGTTTGACCCTTTTATCCTTTCATATTAGTTTTGTTGTATTTTCTTCTTTCTAACAGAATTTTAACATTAGGGGTTAAAATTGAATTACAAAACTAAGAAACATTTCAACAGAAACTACTTAACATTATAATCAATTTTGCCCTCAACACAGCAACTGTCAAAAGTGTAAATTTTTTTTTTGTTTTGTTTAAATAAATTTTGCTAAAATTGTTTTAATGTTCATTGTTTGTCTACCCTCTATTAAGTAGTTCATCATATTCACTACAAAACTGACAGTTTATGCTGAAAATTTTGAAATGTTTATTTTTTCAAAGAAGATTACAACATTGCATATGAAAATTATTTCAATAGAAAAAACAAGAACTCCAAAGAGATATATGAATATATTTTAACTATGAAAGGCCAAAGTGATGAATGACTTCTATGGTACAGTTCATATATGAGTACATATGTATATGTATTTTTTGGTTTGGGCAAATGTATCTATATATTTTTTTTTTTTAGTTAATTCAAATTTTATGTTCCATTTTTTTTTTTTTTTTTGGCTTTAATGAGGCGCATATGTCAGCTCAACGTATTTGAAAAAAGAGGGGGAGTTTTGTTATAATATTTTTTTTAAGATCTATGCTCGTTGCTTTATATGTAATTAAAAATAATTGTTAAAGTTCACATATAATGTCAAATAGAGATTTTTATTATTAATAATAATAATGAAAAAAATTTTTTTTTGGTTGATTAAATAGAGCATTAAATCAGAGTTCTACAAAAATAAAATTCAAAAATATTGAAATTTTCTAAAACTTCTTTAAAGTTTTTTTTCCCCAATTTTTAAGTTTTTTTTTTACTTTGTAGCCACCATAAATTTTAATTTAAGTGCTTAAGAAAAAAAAATATCTGAAAAATATATTTCCTAAAATTTTGGGGTTTGACACTTAACTAACGCCCCTCATTAGTTACGGATGTTCTTGTTTTTTTTTTGGTGAGTGTGTTAAAATTTTTAAATAACAAACTAACCGATAAATTAATGTATTTAAAGGTTTGTTTTTTTTTTTTTTGGTACTACTCTTGGTGATTTTAGTCTTTTTTTCAACTAAAACTGAATTAATTTGTAATTAATTAATTTTTATTTTAAAAGTAGCCTTAATAGTTTATTGAAAGTCATTAGTTAAAAAAAAAAACCACCAGAAGAGGTTTAACATTTGTTTTAATTTGTTTTTCTAAAGCTACTTTAAATCTGTTGTTAATGGGAATTTTGATAGTTTACGGAATACATTTGATTTTTTTTTTGAAAGCTTCTCCTTTTGTATTAAAATTTCAACACATTAGACAGATTAAGTCCAATACAATTTTACACTATCAATAAGAAATTTCCGATTTACTAAATTAATATTTCTTATATGCTGATTGGTTTCATGTCTTCCTCTCACTTTATATGCATTAAAAACAATATTTTTTTTTCATATAAAACAATATTATTTATCTGCATGAGCTAAAAAATTAATTAAATATTCTATTTATCAATTAATCACTCTACAATTCAACTCAAAATGATATGAATTAATGATTGCTCTGATGTCCACTTACATAATACACTACTCTACATGAAGTGAACAATAGATTTTTTCACCTCCAGCAAAATTACTTATCTGCCTGAATTTTAACATTTGTTGGAACAAATTAATATTTAGCTTAAGTCATCCTGAGTATAAAATTTAAATTAAATTTTTTTATTAAAGCGGTTTTTCTTTTACATTAAAAAAGTAGGGGGGCATAAAGAACTTTCTGAATTAGTTTATTGACCACTTGACTTTTTTCAAGGAGAAAGAACTGTTCTAAACAAAAGACCCCACAAAAGAAACGGCAATTTGTAAGCATCTGTAAAAACGTATGGCATACATTTCATAAACTATTGTTTATAGAACTACTTGCCCCCGACAATTGTACTTAACAAATGTATTAAATACTTTATATGAAAAGGCGAAGAAAGCTGAAAACCATTAAATAACCAACCCTACAAGTGGTCTCTTTTGTCTTTAGTTTTCTGTGTTAATTTTAAACAATATGTAGTTTTAGCAACTAACGGATACTTCAGACAGTAAGTTAACCAGTCGTGCTAGCTGGGCAAATAGCCACCACCACCACTACCACCAGCAACCATTTTAGTCATTTTCATTTTGTAAAAGAAAAGTGCCTTTTAGCTAGACTTAAGTTGTAAAGAATGTAAAAAAGAAACGAAATATTTTTGGAGAACATAAATATTTTACTTTATTTTTTTTTTCTAAACAAATAATAGGAAAACTACACCCCCTCTTGTGAAACATACAAAATAATTGTTTAATATAGAGACATTTCTTAAGGCAAGTTTAACAATAGAGCAGTGGGTCGAGTATGCATTTGTTTATGAAAGAAACGGGTCGACAATTGAAAAAAAAATCTTTTATAAATAGAATATAAAAAACAAGTTGTAGTCTTAAACTAAAAATTTTCATAAAATCTTATATAAAGTTTTGAAAAAAATATATCTAAAAAAAAAATAAATAAATTCAAAAAACTCAAATTTAATCTAGATATGCCACCAAAAATATTCTTTACACAGGTATAAAATATTTATAAAATACTCATAAAATTATCAAATTTTGCTTACTTAACTGAAAAAAGTGCAATTTTAAATACTTTAATAAAAAAAGCTTAATTATTTATAATAGCAGATTCCAGGAAATTTTATTTTTTCATTAAATAAAGACCCTAAAGGTATGCTAATCAATTATAGCCAATTCACAAATCAACACAAAAAAAAAAAAAAAACAAACTCATTTTTATTACAAACACATTAACAAATTTAATAAACACACACATAGCATTGTATAATTTTATGTATGTTTTAGTAGTAACTTTAAATGCAATTTGCGCAACATAAAGGGAAAAATTTAAAAATCTGTAAATCTGCAAAACGGCTAAAAAGAAATACCTTTCAAATAATATACGTTTGGTCAAAATCGGAATGAAACGGTAAAACAAAACATCGGTCACAAGAAATCGCCTAGCCTATTAATATTATAGCTTTTTAAAATAATTCTGTCAGCATTGTAAAGAATGGAACAGGTATTAAAATTAGCTTGACTTAAAAGTTTTAATCTCTATTAAAAAAAATTAATTTAAATTTAATTTTTATACAAATTAAGTATTTACATATTGTAAACAATTGGGTAGATATTTTTTATACAAATTAAGTATTTACATATTGTAAACAATTGGGTAGATATTGTTTAATGTTTACAATTCTATAAAAATATATATAATATCAGAAAACTACAAATTAAGTCTACAGATATCATCCAAAATAATTATTTAGACCATGTCAAAAATGAAAATATTAAAAAAATTCTCTAATTTTTTTGACTGAACTGAAAAAATTGTAATTTTAATGATAAACCTTAATTATTTACATTTTGTAAAGAATTGTGTAAACATTGTAAAGAATGTAAAAGGTATTAAAATTCGCTAGGCTTAAAATTCTAAATGTTTTTTATTAAAAACATTATTTAAAATTTTATTTGTACAAAAATCAATTATTTACATATTGTAAAGAATTGGGTAACTTTTGTTAAAGGTTTACAATTCTATAAAAAAAAATAATTTCAAAAACCTGAAATTTAATCACTAAAAATAATTCTTTACATCATGTATAAAATGAAAATGCTCACAAAATTCCAAAATTTTTCTTACTGAACTGAAAAAAATTGAATTTTAATTAATTTAAAAAAAAACTTAATTATTTAATTTTATAAAGAGTTGTGTAAATTTTGTAATGAATGAAAAAGGTATTAAGATTAACTTGGCTTAAAATTCTGAATGTTTTTCATTCAGAAAATTAGTTTGAATTTAATTTGAAATTAAATCAATTATGTAAATATTGTCAAAGGTTTACAATTCTATAAAAAAAAATAGCTTCAGAACACTAAAAATTAAGTCTAGATATCATTCAAAATAATTATTTACACTAGCAGATTCCAGCCCTCGAAATTCGAGTGCGAATTCTAGGATATTTTATTTTTTCATTAAATAAAGATCCTAAAGGTATGCTAATCAATTAAACCAATTCGCAAATCAACACAAAAAAAACAAACTCATTTTTATGTATGTATTAGTAGCAACTTGAAATGCAATTTACACAAAATAAAGGAAAAAAATTAAAAATCTGTAAATCTGCAAAACAGCTAAAAAAAAAATACCTCTCAAATAATATTCGTTTGGTCAAAATCAGGATAAAACGGTAGAACAACGGAAATCGCCTAGCCCATTAATATTATAGATTATGGAGAAAATGAAAATTCTCATATAATTCTTAAATTTTCATTACTTAACTGAGAAAATGTGTAAATTAAATTGGTTTAATAAGAAAACTTAACTTATTGTAAAGAATCGTGTAAACATTGTTAAAAATGGAACAATGATATTAAAATTATATGGACTTAAAATTTTAAATCTGTATTAAAAAAAATAAATTTAAATTTAATTTTTTAAAAATGAATTACTTATATATTATAAAAAATTAGATAAACACTATTGTCACTAAAATAAGTCTTTGCGTCCTGTGTAAAATTAAATTTCAATTAAATTTCAATTTCAAAATTGAATAATTTATGTAAATAAATCATTTTTATAAATTCATTACAAAAAAATTAATTATTTCCATTTTGTAAAGAATGAAAAAAGTAATAAAATTAGCTTAGCTTGAAATTTTTAGTGTTTATTTTCAAAAAGATTAATTTAAGCTAGCAGATTCCAGCGCTCGAAATTCGAGTGCAATTTCTAGGCAACTTTATTTTTTTTACTTAGCCAATTCACAAACCAACACTTTTTGGGTTTATTATTATTGTGAATGAAGATTACAAACTCATTAACAAACACATTAACAAATTTAATAAACACACACATAGCATATGTATAATTTTATGTATGTGTTAGTTGCAATTTTAAATGCAATTTACTCAAAATAAAGGAAAAAAATTAAAAATCTGTAAATCTGGTGAACAGCTGAAAAGAAATACCTTTCAAATAATATACGTTTGGTAAAAATCGGGATAAAACGGTAGAACAGAACATCGGTCACAAGAAATATAGATTGTATTTCTCTAGAAATCAGTTATTGACATATTGTTAAGGATAAGGGAAGCAATGTAGAAGCTACATAATTATCTTAGAAATAAATAGTTTCATAAAACTAAAAACTCGATCTACAGACGTCATAAATAATAATTATTTAGATCATGTAAATTAAGTCAAAAATGTGTAATTTTAATTATATAAATAAAATATAGTAAATAATTTGCATTTTGTAAATAATTGTGTAAATAATAATTATTTACATCATGTAAATTAAGTCAAAAATGTGTAATTTTAATTATATAAATAAAATATAGTAAATAATTTGCATTTTGTAAATAATTGTGTAAACATTGTAAAGAATGAACACATTTTAAAATTTGTTTAGTAAGAAATTTTAAATGTTTATAGATTAATTTCATACATAATGTAAACAATTGGGTAAACATTGTAAGTCTCACAATTCTATAAAAAAATGACAATTTCATTACACAACAATTTAATCACAGATGGCCCCGAAAATAATTCATTACATCATGTATAAAATAAAAATACTCGTAAAATTCTCAGATTTTCATAATTTATCTAAAAATATATTTTTATGAATTCAATACAAAATTTATTATTTACATTTTGTAAAGAGTTGCATAAACATTGTAAAGAATAAAAAATGTATTAAAATTTGCTTAGCTTAACATTTTCAGAGTTTATCTTTATAAAAATTAATTTAAGTATTATTTTTATTGAATACATTTATTTACATATTGTAAAGAATTAGGTATGCATATTTAAGAAATTCTATAAAAAAATAAAAAAAAAAAACAGAAAACTACAATTTTTATCTAGAGATGTCACTAAAAATAATTCCTTACATCATTTAAAAAATGTTGTTATATCTTAATAAAAAAATTTTAAAAAATTATAAATTATTATTTTTTTTCTAATGTTTCTTTAAATATTATTTTTGTAAAAAATTATTATTTACATATTTTAAAAAATTATATAAATATTGTAAATAATGCACTATGTTCTGTTAAAATAAATTTGCAAAATTCTTGAAAGTAAATAATTTAAATTTGCTCAAAACGTAATTCTTTACATCATGTCAACAATTCAAAATGTTCATAAATTCCTTCTATTTTCTGCTTCTTTTCGAAATGATAATTTTTAATTAATTTACTATATTATTTAAATATTTACATTTTGAAAAAAATTATGTAAATATTTTAAATAATGCACTATGTAGTGTTAGAATAATTCTTGAAAGTAAATAATATCAATTTGCTCAATAAGTAATTCTTTACATCATGTAAACAATACATAATGTTCATAAAATCCTTATATTTTCTGTTTCTTTTCAAAAAGGTTAATTTTAATTAATTTTTTATATTATTTAAATATTTAAATTTTGTAAAAATTGTGTAAACAATGTTAAGTTTGAAAAATTTATATAAAAATAGTTTGCTAACATTTTTTTTATTAAAATTAGAAATATAGCGATTTTTTTCACAAAATAAATTGTTTACATCAGGTAAAGAATTATCTAGATATTGCTAAATTGTGAAAAAAATAAATTTAATTTATGTATAAAATTTAAAACATTTATTTAAGAATTTTGTTTACTTTTGATAAATAATTGAAAAGTTAAGTACAAATCAATATTCCGTAAAATTTTCAAAAACTTAACTTTTATAAATTTTTAAATAGTTAAAATCTTTATGTCTCGTTATTTGTATTATGTTTTTCTGGTTTTTATCTTTTTCATTGGCCTTTTGAAAAGATTGGCGCAAGAAGTACTTTTGCCAATATAAAATAATTAAAATTTTGTGTTTAGTAATCTTAAAAAGGGCCTCTTACTTCTTTAAAATCATATTTGCATAATTTTACATTTCTTTTGTTTATTTTTTTCTTAAAGTACCTTTTAATTCCCTATTCGTAATCCTTACATAATTTACATTTGATAAACTAACAACTTAACACCTAAGTAGTAAGTTTTTCTTCTCTTAACTGTAGCGTTATTAGTTTTAACATTAAAAATGTATATAGTTATATAGAGTTGCCAACTCCATTTAAATTAATTTCTAATATTATAAAACTTTATGGGGGCTACTCCTGCTGCTGCTGAATTGACTCTTTTTTCGTAGAAAGTCATTTTGTCACGTTGTTTAAGGCGAAAATCCTATTTAACATTATGCAATAACAACAAATAACAGGAGTTACATTAGTCAGGCCAACTAGCAAAATTCGCTATCTAGCCATAGCTGCTTGGTTGGCTTCTGCATCATACAGCTTTGCAGTTAAAATAAGATTGTGCCAACCAACCAACCAACCAACCAACTATGTATGTTAAACTAACCATGTTAAAATATTTAAGTTTACAACAAATACTGGTCACAATGGGACCACCCTTTATGATAAACAATATACTATCTGCATATAAAAATAAAGTAATATAAACATAAATACAGGTGTTATTTAATACAGGATGGTCCAGTAAAGTACGTAATAAACGTAAAAAAAAAAAATATGGAAATAACCAAAAGGTTTGTAAAAAAAGTTTCAACACACAACAACTAAAATAAAAGCAATTTTAATGCAAATATTTTATATGTTAAGTAACTGTAAACATTTCGAGATATTTTTTACGTCCGCCAAAAAAATATATATGCATGTATATAAGAAATATACTTAATAAGTTAAAAAGATGTCTTGCCAAAGAAGGACCAGAAGTACATAATACATAACAGGCGGAAGTGAAGAAGTAGTAGTCGTCTGCCTCTAATGTCATTGGCATGCATTTCCCTTTTCTTTTTTCTTTTTTTGCTATTTTACACAATGTCCTGCAAATATACTAAAATATGACATTTAAACTGTTAATATTAACCCAAACTTATAACAACACTAAATAAATATATTTAACCCTGAGATGGGCAGGAACAAAAAGAATAAATAAATAAAAAAAAAATACTCCTGTGGGAAAAATAAAAAACAGTTGTACAATGAATATTTTCAAATTAATTTGAATGGAATTTTGTATTTTGTAAAATGTAAAAATAAGGTAAACAATTTACAAATGTACTTCAGTGAATAAGAACTTATCAATAATTGAATTTTTAATGTGTGACCAAATATTTTAAGGTTTACTTCAATCAATTAAAACTTACTTAAAACGGGATTTTTGTATTATTTACAAAGCTTTTGAATTTTTATACAATGTCAAAAAGTGGCTTAACAATGTAAAAATTTAGAAATAGCTCCAATCTTATGTAAACTTGATTTTTATGTTTTTTTTTTTAACAAATATTTAAATTTTTACACAAAATACTAATTTGGTAAACAGTGTAAAAATATTTCAAATCATTCAAATGATGTTTTTTTTTTTTTTGTATTTTTGACCAAATATTTTAATGTTTACACAATGTAGAAAATGCTAACAAATGCTAAATAAAAACTTATTTTAAACGGGGTTTACTCGATTTTTAAATGTTTACACCATGTAAAAAATCAGGTAAACAATGTAAAAGTGTACAAATAAATCCTACGTTATGTAAACCGGATTTTTTATATTTGTTTTTTAACAAATATTTAAATTTGGTAACAATGTAAAAATTTTTCAAATCATTATAATGCTACTAAAACAGTTTTTTTTTTGTTTTCTTGACCAAACATTTTAATGTTTACGCAAAGTAAAATAAATAAAAAAAAATCATGTGATTCCGATCACAGGGGAGAATATAGTAACTAAAGATTTTATATGACACTTTTTTAAGATCAAGCAGAAAGCGTCATCTATTCATCACTTATAGAAAACAACTGTAGGGGCTCCGCTAATATAAAAATATTTATTATTATTTTAACTGTTTAATTTTTCGTGTTTATTAATTTTTAATTTTTAATTTTTAATTTTTAATTTTTAATTTTTAATTTTTAATTTTTAATTTTTAATTTTTAATTTTTAATTTTTAATTTTTAATTTTTAATTTTTAATTTTTAATTTTTAATTTTTAATTTTTAATTTTTAAATTTTAATTTTTAATTTTTAATTTTTAATTTTTAATTTTTAATTTTTAATTTTTAATTTTTAATTTTTAATTTTTAATTTTTAATTTTTAATTTTTAATTTTTAATTTTTAATTTTTAATTTTTAATTTTTAATTTTTAATTTTTAATTTTTAATTTTTAATTTTTAATTTTTAATTTTTAATTTTTAATTTTTAATTTTTAATTTTTAATTTTTAATTTTTAATTTTTAATTTTTCATTTTTAATTTTTAATTTTTAATTTTTAATTTTTAATTTTTAATTTTTAATTTTTAATTTTTAATTTTTAATTTTTAATTTTTAATTTTTAATTTTTAATTTTTAATTTTTAATTTTTAATTTTTAATTTTTAATTTTTAATTTTTAATTTTTAATTTTTAATTTTTAATTTTTAATTTTTAATTTTTAATTTTTAATTTTTAATTTTTAATTTTTAATTTTTAATTTTTAATTTTTAATTTTTAATTTTTAATTTTTAATTTTTAATTTTTAATTTTTAATTTTTAATTTTTAATTTTTAATTTTTAATTTTTAATTTTTAATTTTTAATTTTTAATTTTTAATTTTTAATTTTTAATTTTTAATTTTTAATTTTTGATTTTTAATTTTTAATTTTTAATTTTTAATTTTTAATTTTTAATTTTTAATTTTTAATTTTTAATTTTTAATTTTTAATTTTTAATTTTTAATTTTTAATTTTTAATTTTTAATTTTTAATTTTTAATTTTTAATTTTTAATTTTCAATTTTTAATTTTTAATTTTTAATTTTTAAATTTTAATTTTTAATTTTTAATTTTTAATTTTTAATTTTTAATTAATAATTTATAATTTATAATTTTTAATTTTTAATTTTTAATTTTTAATTTTTAAGTTTTAATTTTTAATTTTTAATTTTTAATTTTTAATTTTTAATTTTTAATTTTTAATTTTTAATTTTTAATTTTTAATTTTTAATTTTTAATTTTTAATTTTTAATTTTTAATTTTTAATTTTTAATTTTTAATTTTTAATTTTTAATTTTTAATTTTTAATTTTTAATTTTTAATTTTTAATTTTTAATTTTTAATTTTTAATTTTTAATTTTTAATTTTTAATTTTTAATTTTTAATTTTTAATTTTTAATTTTTAATTTTTAATTTTTAATTTTTAATTTTTAATTTTTAATTTTTAATTTTTAATTTTTAATTTTTAATTTTTAATTTTTAATTTTTAATTTTTAATTTTTAATTTTTAATTTTTAATTTTTAATTTTTAATTTTTAATTTTTAATTTTTAATTTTTAATTTTTAATTTTTAATTTTTAATTTTTAATTTTTAATTTTTAATTTTTAATTTTTAATTTTTAATTTTTAATTTTTAATTTTTAATTTTTAATTTTTAATTTTTAATTTTTAATTTTTAATTTTTAATTTTTAATTTTTAATTTTTAATTTTTAATTTTTAATTTTTAATTTTTAATTTTTAATTTTTAATTTTTAATTTTTAATTTTTAATTTTTAATTTTTAATTTTTAATTTTTAATTTTTAATTTTTAATTTTTAAGTTTTAATTTTTAGTTTTTAATTTTTAATTTTTAATTTTTAATCTTAAATTTTTAATTTTTAATTTTTAAATTTTAAATTTTAAATTTTAATTTTTAATTTTTAATTTTTAGTTCTTAGTTTTTAATTTTTAATTTTTAATTTTTAATTTTTAATTTTTAATTTTTAATTTTTAATTTTTAATTTTTAATTTTTAATTTTTAATTTTTAATTTTTAATTTTTAATTTTTAATTTTTAATTTTTAATTTTTAATTTTTAATTTTTAATTTTTAATTTTTAATTTTTAATTTTTAATTTTTAATTTTTAATTTTTAATTTTTAATTTTTAATTTTTAATTTTTAATTTTTAATTTTTAATTTTTAATTTTTAATTTTTAATTTTTAATTTTTAATTTTTAATTTTTAATTTTTAATTTTTAATTTTTAATTTTTAATTTTTAATTTTTAATTTTTAATTTTTAATTTTTAATTTTTAATTTTTAATTTTTAATTTTTAATTTTTAATTTTTAATTTTTAATTTTTAATTTTTAATTTTTAATTTTTAATTTTTAATTTTTAATTTTTAATTTTTAATTTTTAATTTTTAATTTTTAATTTTTAATTTTTAATTTTTAATTTTTAATTTTTAATTTTTAATTTTTAATTTTTAATTTTTAATTTTTAATTTTTAATTTTTAATTTTTAATTTTTAATTTTTAATTTTTAATTTTTAATTTTTAATTTTTAATTTTTAATTTTTAATTTTTAATTTTTAATTTTTAATTTTTAATTTTTTATTTTTTATTTTTTATTTTTTATTTTTAATTTTTAATTTTTAATTTTTAATTTTTAATTTTTAATTTTTAATTTTTAATTTTTAATTTTTAATTTAAATTTTTAATTTTTAATTTTTAATTTTTAATTTTTAATTTTTAATTTTTAATTTTTAATTTTTAATTTTTAATTTTTAATTTTTAATTTTTAATTTTTAATTTTTAATTTTTAAATTTTAATTTTTGATTTTTAATTTTTAATTTTTAATTTTTAATTTTTAATTTTTAATTTTTAATTTTTAATTTTTAATTTTTAATTTTTAATTTTTGATTTTTAATTTTAAATTTTTAATTTTTAATTTTTAATTTGTAATTTTTAATTTTTAACTTTTAATTTTTAATTTTTAATTCTTAATTTTTAATTTTTAATTTTTAATTTTTAATTTTTAATTTTTAATTTTTAATTTTTAATTTTTAATTTTTAATTTTTAATTTTTAATTTTTAATTTTTATTTTTTAATTTTTAATTTTTAATTTTTAATTTTTAATTTTTAATTTTTAATTTTTAATTTTTAATTTTTAATTTTTAATTTTTAATTTTTAATTTTTAATTTTTAATTTTTAATTTTTAATTTTTAATTTTTAATTTTTAATTTTTAATTTTTAATTTTTAATTTTTAATTTTTAATTTTTAATTTTTAATTTTTAATTTTTAATTTTTAATTTTTAATTTTTAATTTTTAATTTTTAATTTTTAATTTTTAATTTTTAATTTTTAATTTTTAATTTTTAATTTTTAATTTTTAATTTTTAATTTTTAATTTTTAATTTTTAATTTTTAATTTTTAATTTTTAATTTTTAATTTTTAATTTTTAATTTTTAATTTTTAATTTTTAATTTTTAATTTTTAATTTTTAATTTTTAATTTTTAATTTTTAATTTTTAATTTTTAATTTTTAATTTTTAATTTTTAACTTTTAATTTTTGATTTTTAATTTTTAATTTTTAATTTTTAATTTTTAATTTTTAATTTTTAATTTTTAACTTTTAATTTTTAATTTTAATTTTAATTTTTAATTTTTAATTTTTAATTTGTAATTTTTAATTTTTAATTTTTAATATTTAATTTTTTATTTTTAATTTTTTATTCTTCATTTTTAATTTTTTGTTTTTAATTTTTTATTTTTAATTTTTTATTTTTCATATTTGATTTCTTGTTTTTAATTTTTTATTTTTAATTTTTAATTTTTTATTTTTCATTTTTGATTTCTTGTTTTTCATTTTTTATTTTTCATTTTCAAAAAGGTTATAACATTCATAATTTTTTCATCAATACAATCAGAAGTCACACCGATTTTGTCTTGCGTCTTACATTTTACGCTGTTTATGTAATTGTGTTGTTGAATAGATTTTTACCCCCCTCCGCGTTTTACTCAATTGTAACTTGTTTACACCATGTCAAAAATTAAGTAAACAATGTAAAAGTGTACAAATAACTCAAATCTTATGTAAAACGTTTTTTAAATATTTTTTACCAAATATGTAAGTGCTTACACAAAGTAAAAAATTATGTAAACAATGTAAAGATTCAAATCAATCATATCCTTCATGAAACCGATTGTTTCCATTTTTGATCAAATACTTGAACACATACACAATGTAAAGAAATGTAAACTATTTGCAAATACTCTCAAATAAATAAAAATTTTCTTTCGCTTCGATTTATATATTTGTGATGAGGTAAAATTTCTTCAAATCCATAAAATCTTACTAAAAATAGTTTTTTTTTAAATCAAATATTTGAACAATGTAAAACTTAAATGAGCAATGTAGAAATGTACTCAAATCAATATAAACTTACTTAAAGCGGGATTTATGTATTATATACACAATGTCAAAAATTAGGTAAACAATGTACAAATGTGCAATTAACAGAAATATTGTATAAAACTGTTGTTTTGTCTTTACCAAATATTTAAATATTTGCAGAAAGTAAAAAATTATGTAAACAATGTAAAAATTCTTCAAATCATTTATATCCAATATATAGCTGATTTTTTGTGTTCTCGATGTAAAAAATTTACAACAGCTCACAAATATATAAAAAAACTTATTTAGAACCGGATTTACGTATATTTGACCAAATACTTTAATATTTAAAATGTAAAAAATAGGTAAACAATGTAACATTTCTTCAAATTAATCAAATCTTACTTAAATCTCCAATTTTTTTAAACCAAAATATACAATGTAAAAACTTATATGAACAATGTGAAAATAAACCCAAATCAATATAAACTTGGTTAAAGCGGAATTTTTTGTATTATTTACACAATTTCAAAAATTAGGGAAACAATTTAAAAGTGCACAGATAACTCAAATCTTATGAAAAATTATTTCTTTTATTTTTTACCAAATATTTAAATGTAAAAACAATGTAAAATTTCTTCAAATCAATATTGAAAACTCAATTTTTGTATTTTTAAGCAAATATCTTAATGTTTACACAACGTAAAAACTTACAAATAAAATATTCAATTTAAATTTATGCATTTTTTTCGAAATATTGGATGCTTACACAATTTAAATAAAGAAGTAATTTTAAAGTTGATTTATATATTTTATTATATTTATGTTTAACAATATTTTAATGTAAAAAAATAAATAATCAATGGGAAAATGTACTCGAACCCATAAAAACTTATTGAAAATGAGATTTATGGACTTTATGTTAAAAACTATGAATTAGTGTAAAAATACCTTATCTTTTTGAAACTGATTTTTTTTTTGTATTTTTAACTAAAAATTTTGAATGTAAAAACTTAAGTAAACAATGCACAAATGTAAATATAAAATAAAATAAAATATAAATTAAAACTTAACTAAATTTAATTACCAAATACTTCAATGTTTACACAATGTAAATAATTTGCAAACAATGTTTAAAATATTGTCTAATCAATAAAAAATTATTTAGAATGGGATTTATGTATTAAAAAAAAATTTTTTTTTAAATAATTGCACAATGTAAAATATTAGGTAAATACTGCGAAAAGTTCCTCAAATATATAAAAACTATGTATTTTCTAAGAAAAATTTTTAATGATAGGGAATGTAAATAATTTTGTTATATTTTTTTTTTTTTTTAGAAAGTAATAGAAAAAAAGTTGTTAAACATTTATTTTCTTCCGAATAGGGTTAATCCACAACCTCACTAACACTGTCTCATTTCTTTGCTTCCTTTATTGAATAAGGATTATTTTTTTGGTCTGCTGAAAATGAAAAGCGAATGAACTGTTTTAAATTGTGGTAGTTGTAGTAGTTAAAGTGTTTTTCTTGTTTGTTTATTTTCTGATTAAAAATACTGAAAAAAACACTGCGTAAATATAATGTAAAGTTGTCGGTAAAAAAGAAAACAACGCATAGTGGCAATTTCTATATACTTATATATATTTGCATCTAAAGTGCTTATACTTGCATCTCCATTTCACTACTTAAGCTTTTGAATGAATAAAAAATACTATAAACTGCACTAGTTTTTTTCTTCTGTTGTATGCAGCAGCAATATTTATTTACACTTACAACCATTTTCAAGTAACAGTCGTAGCAGCAGCATTAGCAACTGCTGGTGATGGTTATTCATATACAGAGACAGTTTTTTTAATATACACCAACACATTTGTTTATATCAACAAGACCTCAGTTTGAGTTTTAATTTTTTTTATCACTACAAAACCCCTAAAAAAATTGCAAAAATATTTTTTTTACTCCGTTGATAAAAATATAGGTGAATGTACTTTAAATACATTGAATGTATATAAACTACAATATAAACATCCTCCCAACCCAGCGTTTAAATACCAACAAGCTTTTTTGTTGTTGCTTTTAAATATACAATATGATGTAACATATATATATATATATATATATATATTCAAAATATAAATGTATATTATATACAGCTAGTAAGTATGAATCCAATGAATAGTAGTTATAAAGCTCTTCATATAATAATTTCAGAATTGATGATTTCTATGAACAATTGTCTGTGACAATGATGATTGTCACCAAATTTCATAAAAAAAAATATAATCATGAAGTCTAGGAAAAAAAATATTTGAAATATTATAATTTATAATGTTTATTTGTCGGGATTAACTATTTCACTGATTATCGTGTAAAATTACACATATATGTTTAAGAAAAAAAGGTAGTTAAAAATTCTTAGACTAGTTTCGTGACAGTTTTTCAACAAAACTCTTGATTATAATTATAATCGAATTGATATTTTATGTATTGGAATAATTCAAAGTTTAAGTGTAAAGATACACAAAAATAATTACAATAGTAAAAACTACTAGCAGATTCCAGCCCTCGAAATTCGAGCGCAAATTCTAGGAAATTTTATTTTTTCATTAAATAAAGACCCCAAAAGTTAGCTGATCCTTATAGCCAATTCACAAATCAACACAAAAAACAAACTGATTTTTATTGCAAACACATCAACAAATTTAATAAACACAAACATAGCATTGTATAATTTTATGTAAGTATTAGTAGAACCTTTAAATGTAATTTACTCAAAATAAAGGAAAAAATTTAAAAATCTGTAAATCTGGTGGACAGCTAAAAAGAAATACCTTTCAAATAAGGTACGTTTGCTCAAAATCGGGATAAAACGGTAGAACAAAACATCAGTCACAAGAAATCGCCTAGCCTATTAATATTATAGATTAGCTGAGCCCAGCCCTGGAAATTCGAGTGCAAATTCTAGAACATTTATTGTTTCATTCAATTTATTTATTTCAATGATTTTTAATCCATTTAATTCATTAATTTTATTTCATTATAAATATTTGTTGAACACACAGAAATAAGAGCCTAAAGGTATTTGTATGCCACCTAAGGGTATGTTAATTTTAGGCAATTCAAAATTCGACACAGGGCGTATGATATGCAATTATTATAATGAAATTCGATTGCGTTATTGTCGTTATTGGTTTATGTCCAAAATTATTTTTCAATTTAATATCGGGCTTTTCATATAAAATTATTGCAAACACATTAACAAATTTAATTAACACAAACTTAACATTGTATAATCTTATATATGTGTACTAAATGAGCATTACCCCAAAAAAATGTTCCAGACGTTGCAAATCTGTAAATCTTTTGGATAGCTAAAAAGAAATACCTTTCAAATGATGCTTGGTCAAAATAGGATTAAAACAGACAAAGTTACATCGGTTAGAAGAAATATTCTTGCCTATTAATATTATAGATCTAAAAACAAACGCTTGTTAGGTAGACCTAAAATTCAGTGTAGAAAATAACTATATTTTATCTCAATTACGTCTATATTATTAATTGGCAAGGCGATTTCTTGTGACCGATGTAAGTTTCACAGTTTTACCCCGATTTTGACAAAAAAATTTATCATTTGAAAGGTATTTTCTTTTAGCTGTTACCCAGATTTACAGATTTGCATCGTCTTGAATATTTTTTAGAGTTATGATCGTTTAAAGTTGCTACTAACACATACATGAAATTAAACAATGCTATGTGTGTGTTTATTAAATTTGTTAATGTATTTGTGTTAATGTGTTGAGTTTGTTTTCTTCATTTAAAATGAGTTGAATTGTGAAGCATACCTTTAGGGTCTTTATTAAATGAAAAAAATTTCCTGGAATATGCACTCGAATTTCGAGTGTTGGAATTATTAAAAGATAGACAAACTTTTCAAATACATGGCGGTTTTAATGCAAATGGTCGCCAGAGGTCAAGGCGGTTTCTTTATGGATATTTGTGTAGAACTGTTGAGTTTTCAACTCTCTACTACTGATATTTTTACTTATTTAGGTACTATATCTGATTTGATAATATACTTTGGTTTACTTTACCATTCAGTTCAAATAAAAGTATTTGAAACAAATCTATTTAGAAAATTGTAAGTTTAAACATAGTCTGATTAAATATGGATAACGGCAAAAATTGCTCAAATACATACTAAGAACAAAATGAGTTTGAAGTTCCAGCTATATTTCATATTTTCATGCATTATGGTTGATTCATTATATGGAAAAATCGCCAAAAATATAGGAAAAAATTAAAAATTGCGAAAGTATTAGATTTCTATTTTTTCAAGTTTTCATAACAAATTGAACGAAATCTAAGCAGCAATTTGGTTATATACAAATTTTCTTAAGAAATTAAACGAAATCTATACGAAAAATTTAAAATTTACACTTTTTGATTATGGTATGTATGTATATACCGGAAAATGGGTTAAAATACAAACTTAAAGGAAAATAAGATTCATTATTATATTACACCACTTCTATATGTCTGAAGAATTTAGACGTGTTGAATCATGCACAAACTGAAATGTTATGTGATTTAGAATAACCGAGAATTTCTGCAACAACGTAATTTTAAAAAAATATATATAAATCAATATCTATTTAAAAAGTTGTAAGTTTAAGCATTATTTAGTTAAATGGCAAAAATCGCTGAAATACAAACTTGGATCAAATTATACTGGCAGTTTTTTCTAAATTTCATATTTCCATTTTTTATTGTTTATTTGAAGCAGGTAATTATGAATATTATTACTAGCAAGGCGATTTCTTGTTACCGATATTAAAATTTTAGTTGCCAACCGATTTTGACCAGAAATACCTTATTTGAAAGGTATTTCCTTGAAGCTGTCCACCATATTTACAGATTTGCACTGTCTGGAACATTTTTTTTTTTTTTGAGTAATGCTCATTTAAAGTTACTACTAACACATACATAAAACACATAATGTGCGTGTGTATATTATAAGTATCAAAAGACCTGTGTTGAATTAAAAAACATTGATTAACATACCTTTAGCCTCTTGCAAAATTATTTATTAAATGAAAAAATAAAATTTACTAGAGTTTGCACCCGAAGTGCGAGGGCTAGTTTTATTTATAATATTTAAAAATGCCCACCCTCCCCCCACCCCAAAAAAAAGGAAAATTGTTAATTGGACCAAAAGTGTTTAATACCTATTTCTTAAATTTTTTATAACAAATTAATCGAAATATATGCATAGTTTTGGAAATATTTCAAGTTTTTATAGGAAAATAATATGTCTTAAGAATTTTGCCATGGTTTATGATTGACTGATTTAAACCAGACTGAAATGTTATTTATTTATAATATTGAAAAATCGCCAAGATAATATTTAATAACTAGGATTATAATTTGCATTCAATTGCACATCAATATAAATTTTACGTTTAAACATTATTCCGTTAAATTTAAATAACGACAAACGTGAAACGTGTAACATTTGATTTATTGTTGATATTACTCAAGTATTTTATTTATTTAAATTTCATATTTCTTATGCCGTTTTCTTTTCTGACAAAAAATGTCGCACTTTATTTCCACTTTTTCGAAAAGTGTATGTTTTTATATATGGGGGATGTCATGTCAAGTGCACCAACTTTTGAAACCGATGTCTTCCGATCGGGATGAAATTTGCACCAAGATTAGTCCTATTAGATAGTAGTTTAGACACAATTTTTCAATAAGATCGGTCCAGATCTCTCTGAGTTAGAGGGGATCAAAATTTGACATTTTGGCCAAACAGGTGTTTTTCTCATCCATGTAACTTATTACCTATTGTTCTCAGAAAATTTTCTCCCAAATAATTTAGACATATATTTATATTTCTTCAATATTTCGGAAAAAACTACTTAAAAAAAAAAAAAATTTAAGTATAAAAATAGTTATGATATAAATGGATCTAATGCAATTAAGATTAAATTTTAATAAATTATTTATCTTTTTATTTTAAATATTATTATTATACATTAATTTAATTATTATTAAAAATAAATAAAAAAATAATAATTTTTCAACATTTCTATAGAAAAAAAGCGATTTTTTTCCTGAGGTTAACATATTCTGGGTATTACAGTATCGAGGGTATAAAATTTTAGTTAGGTATGTTATATACCTTCGGAATGGTTAATTTGTCTAGTTTCTCAGTATAAGTTTTATTTGTAAGGTTTTACACACAAATAGGAAAAAATTCAAAATAGTGCATTTGTGAAAAATTGAAAAACCGTTGTCTTGAGTTACAAAACATTTATTTTGATAGATATCCCACTCCCATCCCACTAAGCGACCAAAAACTTCTTAAAGGAAAAATCCTAAGCTTTCTTATGAAAAAATAAAAAAAAAAAAAAAAAAAATGCACTTTTTGAAAAAAAAGGCAAAAAATGCTTTAATTTAGCAAAAAAAAGTCTAAGAATTTTTTTTTTTTTTTAAAGTATTTTTTTCCGAAATATTGAAGAAATATCTATCTAAACTATTTGGGAGAAAATTTTCTGAGAACAATAGGTAATAAGTTACATGAATGAGAAGAAACACCTGTTTGGCAAAATGTCAAATTTTGATCCCCTCTAACTCAGAGAGATCTGGACCGATCTTATTGAAAAATTGTGTCTAAACCACTATCCAATGTCTTCCGATCATCCCGATCGGAAGATATCGGTTTCAAAAGTTGGTGCACTTGACATGAAACCCCTCATATGTATTCTGAATTAAGAGCAACCTTATCTTACACATAAATTAAAAGGTATAGCAAACAAGATACTTTTGTGTTTTAAATAGTATTTATTATTATTATTATTTCAGCTCTATCTAGGAGCTAAACTATTAATTGTTTGATTGATAAATTATTAATGAGTAATTGATTATAAAAGGTTCTTCTTTATATACATATTTTCAACCTATATTAACAACAACAATGTGTTACCTGCACTTGGGTCAGCATAAACATAAGTGTGCCAGCGTAACAACAACATACAATAAGAATATACGCAGTCATACAATGTTTTGTAAATGCAGTGGTCAACAATATTGATATTTGTTATTTCCGCATTTGCAAACATTGTACGCTATGCAGTGTGGGTATTATACAGCACACTACGAAAGTCGTGTTACGCTACACCTTCCTTTTTTATAAGAATGTTCATATAACATTTTGTTCTATGGACATTCTTTTATTGTTTGTACTGTTGGTTTTTTTTTTTTTTTTTTTGTGGTTGTATCAAGTGCAAGTTTCAAATTTTACAATAAATTTATTTTATTTTATTTACAAATATAGATTTAAAGAAAAGAATGCATATTGTTTATTTAATATTGTATAACTTAAGACTATTCTTATGAACTATTTGTTCTTTATTTGTTTTCTTATCAACTATGGTTACATTATTTCTGAAATCTATTTTCTTAATTTTATATGGCCCTTTATATGCCATCTCTAACTTATGTCCTGCATCATTTCTTACTAAGACTAAATCTCCTATTTTAAAATTGTAATCTAATTTTGTTTTATCATAATTAATTTTTTGTTTTATTTTATTTATATCTAATAGTTTTTTAACTCTATCTATTGCTACTTCTAATCTAAATTTAATTTCCTTAGCATAATTATCTATATTATAAAATGGTGCGACTCTGTCTACTTCACTAAATTGTCTAAAATTGTTTGGAATTTTTCCAAAAATAAGTTCATAAGGGCAATAATCATGTACTGTAGATGGTGTAGTGTTAAAACAGTACGTGAAATATTTGAGCCATTCATCCCAGTCGTCTTTATCTACTGATATGTAGTTTCGTACGTATTCGTTAAAAGTCCGGTGACTTCTTTCTATCGTACCTAGTGTCTGGTGATGATGTGCTGTCGATGTGTGTTTATCTACCTTCAATAGGTTGCAAAGCTCTGTCAGTATAGAGTTCTTGTATTCTGTGCCCATATCCGAAATGAACGTCTTCATTGGACCGTATATAAGCACAAAATTTTCAAATATCGCTTTTGCGATCGTCTTAGCTGATTTATCTTTTATTGGTATTGTTACCAAGTATTTAGTTAATAATATCATTGTGACTGCATATTCATTTCCATAATATGACTTTGGAAATGGTCCAATTGTATCTACGTACACCGTATCAAAAGCCCTATTTGGTGTCTCTGTTATTATCATTGGACTTTTTATATGTTTCTCCGTTTTAGCCAATTGACATTTATGGCATGTTTTCACATATTTGGCAATGTCTTTTGTCATATTTTTCCAGTAATAGTATCTCCTGATCTTCTCAGTGGTTCTATATATCCCACAATGTCCTCCTTCTATAGGATCATCATGGTATTTCAGCATTATCTCACGTATTGCCTTTGCATTCGTGTTATCAATTTTAGTTACTTCGTTTAATAGCGCTATTCTGATTTCATTCAGTGTTTTATTGCCCATATTCTCAAATTCACTTATCGAGACAAATTCGAAAATCTTCTCATGTGGTGAAATTTGAATCTTATTAATATTTAGTTTACAGGCTATTCGTTCTAGCCTAGGGAAGAATTGTCCTAAGTCAATATTCCCTTTAGTAAACAAATCATCTATTCTTATGCTAGCATATATGGATTTTCCCTTTTTGATGTAACATCTGTTGGGTAAAATCTTTAATTTATAATATCTTTTGACGTCTATATTATTCAATGGTATATATACCTTGGGCTTATTATTATTATTGATATTTTGCTGATTTACTACTGGTTTACTAATTTTCTCTTCCTTAGTCATCGATCTTGTCGTGACCCTTAAAACGGATGAAATCTTGTCGTTAATATCCTTTAAGTCATTTATTGTAATGCGCGACAGTGCGTCGGCAACATAATTATCTCTTCCCCTGAGATATTCTACTGTGAAATCATATTCCTCCAGATCGAGTCTCATCCTCGTTAGCTTAGAACTTGGATTTTTTATGGAGAACAGGTATGAAAGTGGTCTATGGTCTGTTCGGACCAAAAAATGTTTTCCATATATATATGGTCTAAAATATGTGACAGCCCAGTGTATGGCAGTTAATTCCTGTTCAATGGTCGATTTGTTGCTTTCGCCTTTAGTGAAAGTTTTAGATGCATAGGCCACAGGTAGGTGTCTACCTTCATGTTCCTGTGTTAAAACTGCACCGCAAGCATGCTTACTCGCATCTGTTGTTATGCAAAATTCCTTCGTAAAGTCTGGGTACTGAAGCAATGTTGGGCTCATTAATGCCTTCTTTAAGTATTTAAACGCGCACTCACAATCTTTTGTCCACTGAAATGGTACTCCCTTTTTGGATAGCCTTGTAAGGTGTCTGGAATATTCAGAAAAGTTTCTAATAAATCGGCGGTAATAGTTGCAAAACGCGACAAACCTTCGTGCGCTATCGGCGTCCGTAGGCGTCGGGTAATTTTCTATCACCGAATATTTACTATCATCCGGTAATATTCCTCTATCAGTACATTTGTGGCCAAGGTAGGTTACCTCTCTCACAAAGAATGAACATTTTTGGGGGTGTAGTTTAAGATTGTGTTTACGGCAAAGATCAAATACATCCTTCAAATTTGAAAGCATATGTTTTTCAGAACATCCCAATACAACCAAGTCATCCATATATAGGAATGCTTGATTCGGCTTCAGACCACTGAAGGCTAATGTCATCATTCTTTGGAATGAATTCGGTGCTATTTTTAAGCCATATGGTAGTCTAGTAAATCTGTATGAACCATTGTTTGTTGAAAATGACGTCAAGTCTCTAGAGTTCTTTTCCAAACCAATTTGATGAAATCCGGACATCAAGTCCAAACAAGAAAAATATTTTGCTCTACCTAGTTGGTCTAGAATATCGTCTATTCTAGGCAACGGGAATTTATCTGATATTAGTTTTTTATTTATCTGCCTATAATCTATCACCAAGCGCCATCTTTTTTCATCTGTTCCGGGAAGTGATTTCTTTGGTACCAACAGAATTGGGCTATTGTATTCCGAAAATGATGGTTCGATTATCTTGTCATCTATTAGTTTTTCAACCTGTTTGTTTATCTCCTCCTTATGAGATTCTGGTATGCGATAATTTTTAATATACGTTGGTTGATTATCTTTTACTCTCAGTTTTTGTTCATAGAAATTGTTGGTAGTAATTGTTTCAGTCCCTAAACCAAAAATATCATTGTATTCTAAACAAAGCTCAGTTAAAATTGTTCTGAACTGTTCAGGAAAGTTTCCCTTCAAAAGGTCCAAAACTTCAGATTTTCTTTGGCTATTTTTATGTGGTTTTTGTTTTACTATTTCATAGTCAGACATTTTCTCGGTTTTTATGTTATTTTGCCTAATTGTTACTATTTTATATGTGGTATTTAAAAAACGAACCAATGCGTTATTTGATTTTACCAGTGTATTTGGTACAAAGACACCTGGTACGATTTCTTGATTTGGTATTAGTACATCGTCTTCAAGCTCCGGAAACCTGATTTGACGAATCACTTCTGACCTTGGTGGGAGTGTTATTCCATTGAAGCCATTCGTAAGTGGAATTTCTATTACATGCGACAGATTGGGTGGTCGTAGTACGAGGTAATCATGGTTCCCATTGAAATCTAGTATACATTTATACTTCTTAAAAAAATCCATTCCAAGGATACCGTCGCAAGGTATTGGAAAATTATTTTGCACTACTTGGAAATCATGTGGTATCAAAAAACCTCTAAATTTTAGGTCAATAAATACATTACCTATTGAACGAATTTTACCCTGTCCTATTCCACTCAATGTGGTTGTTCTGTTTCTGTTAATTTGTGTTTGATAAAAATGTTTAGTTTTTATAACCGAAATGTCTGCTCCTGTATCTACCAACAGTGTTACCGTGTTGTTCGTGTCGTTAATTTTTATATTAACATAAAAACTTAAGCTGAGGTTAAGGTTGTATATGTAGTTGGTATTGTTATTATGATATATCTCAGAGGATTTTAGCAGTTTTCCGAATCATTTTCATGTGACTCTGCTGCTCTGACGTAATTTCTGTTACGTCTGTGGTTCTGATTTTGTTGAACCCTGTTGTGAATAGGTTTTTGTTGGGGTCTGCCGTTGTTACTGTTATTACTATTATTGCGTGGGTAATTGTACCTTCCACGATATTGTCTGTAGTTATTATTTCGGTTAAACTTCTGCCCGAAATACAATACGGCATTTTGTTGCCCTGTTGCTTCAGTGCAACTGTTTATGAATTTGCCAACGGCCTCATTCATGTTACTGAATTGGCCTGCTTCCATGATAAGTTTAACTTTATCGATGGTGCAATTTTTGGTTAGTGCCTTTACTGCAACCTGTGTTGAATATTTACATGCCAATTCGCATGGCAAACCATCTGATAAATACGCATTTTCTAATGACTTCGTTAAATTCTCTATTTCACTGCAATAGTTATTGGCAGTTTTATTGTTTTGTCGGGTATTCATTATTTTTGCTGTCAATACCTCAACCGACTCGCCCTTTACTGAGTTTTTTAGTTTATGTATTATCTCAGTAATGGTTTGTTCATTACCTATTAAATTTCTTGCACTTCCCTTTAACTTTGTTTTTATTAAAGAGACTGCGATAGATTCGTGGTCACCTTTGATGGATTCTATTAACTGTAATGAGTCTATAAAGGAACGTAAATTTTCTGGTTTTCCGTCAAATTCTATGATCAGCTTTGAAGCTGTGTTCAGAAAGTCAACGACTGTTTGTGTCATTTTTACTTCTGCATTTTCCAAAGAGGTTCCAATATTCTCTGAATTTTCAGTTTCTACTAAGAATTTTACCTCTTCGTGTAGTGTATCTGGTAATTTTACCTTAACACCCTTCTTAGACGATATAATCAGGATTCTAGTCTTGACATCTAAGAAAAAACTTTCAGCAGCTGTCCTATGTGGTGTCGTGAGTCTGTTATAATTTGCATTTAGCAAAACCCTGATTTGTTCTAACTTTTCGCATAAGATTCTAATATGTTTTATTATTGTTTCCTCTTTTGTGCTTCTATCTATATTTAAACATTTATAAGATTTGTCGAACTCCTCTTTGATTAGTCTCACCTTCTGAATTATTTCTTGCCAATCCATGGGAAAATTATTTAAATTTTGTTTAAGTCATTGGCTCTGCTCAAATATTTCTTTTTTAATTTCCTGGTGTTTAAGGCATAAATATGTAATGCAAAATTTAAGGTAATCAGTACGGTTATTATTAGTAAACAACACTCAATTAATTTTAGGTCGATTGAGTCTTCTTTTATTTCTACTTCATTAATAACATTTGCATTGGGATTCTCTATTTTTGATTGACGACCTCCCATTTTCTTTCGCTATTTATTTTGCATATTTTCCTATTATTTATTTCTATTAAATATTTTTCTGACTGCCTCAATAATCTAACCGAATCTTATATCTTGCTAATTATATATCTTCCCTAGTAATTCATTATTTTTATCAATAGCTTATACTATTTACATGCATCATTTTATTTATGTATATTTAATTTAAAAAAAAAATTTTTAATTTAATTTGTGTTTTTTTTTTTTCTCTCTTAAACAGCATAATTACAAAAGTTCTCTTTATATAATTGTATCAAGATTAAATAATAGCTTTTTATACAGAACAAATCAGATTAATTGAACTACATTCCTTTGTGGATTTTTATTATTTTTTTTTTTTTTTTTATATCTCTTACAATTTTTTCCCTCTTATAAATTATTGTGTTTTCTAATTATTTGTTTTTGTTTATTTGTCAAGAGCGGTTAACGCTTTCTGACCTACGGGTGCATAACGGGATGCTCCACTTTTTTTGTTTTTTTTTTTTTTTTTTTTTTTTTTTTTTTTTTTTGTTTTTGGTAAAACTAGGATGAACCTGTTAGGGGCATATTGATGTGTATATTGATATATACCAGAGGTCTTTTGATGTGTTTTTCCTTCTTTTTCTGCTGGCCCGTCCTTCTTCTATACTCTTCTATGGAGATAGGTTTTGGCCCTTCCGCCATTGATTTTAAGCTCCACTGTCTTTAGGCCAGACAGTATCTTCCTTCAACGCAGCTGATGGATCGTTGTGGCTGATCCACCAGGACAAAATTATTATGTGTTTTTTTTTTTTTTTTTTATTATTATTATATTCAGGATTGCTCAATTTAAGAGCATAATCCTTGAATTATATATATTTTCTGCAATGCTCATCTAAGGAGCACTGGCAGGATCGCCATATAGCAAACAAGATACTTTTGTGTTTTAAATAGTATTTATTATTATTATTATTTCAGCTCTATCTAGGAGCTAAACTATTAATTGTTTGATTGATAAATTATTAATGAGTAATTGATTATAAAAGGTTCTTCTTTATATACATATTTTCAACCTATATTAACAACAACAATGTGTTACCTGCACTTGGGTCAACATAAACATAAGTGTGCCAGCGTAACAACAACATACAATAAGAATATACGCAGTCATACAATGTTTTGTAAATGCAGTGGTCAACAATATTGATATTTGTTATTTCCGCATTTGCAAACATTGTACGCTCTGCAGTGTGGGTGTTATACAGCACACTACGAAAGTCGTGTTACGCTACAAAGGTTTCAAAGTGCTGTATTCATAAAAATAAAAAAAAAAATTTAATTTTTATCCTCTTTGAAGTCATATGGGGAAAACATTCAAAAAAAGGGGAACAGGGGGGAAATATTCTCACGATTTAAGGGACCCGGCTTTGAGACCTTTCGATTGATGAATAAGATAAGGTTGTCTTAATTCCGAATATATATAAAAAAAATACACTTTTCGAAAAAAGTGCAAATAACATGCGATATTTTTTGTCAGAAAAGAACAGTGCATTAAATTAATATAAAAAATCACCAAAAAAAAAAATAACTAAATTTAATGGAGAATTTTTGATAAAGTAAAATTCTTTGGAATGTTTTAATTCTTAGTTTTAGTGAGTATTACTTTAAAATTAATTAAAAAAATAAATTTGTTCAATCTAGTGGAACTTAATAATTTTATTAAAGTATCTCTAAATATCGCTAAAATTACAAGCATAAAAAAATACATAATTTTCTTATTAACCCATTTTGTACAGCCTAGATTTTTGTATTATTTAAATGGTAGATCTTGGTTTTTGGGAAGTTAATTAAATTTTTTATTTCATTAAAATTATTTTTTTTATATATACATACCAAAAATCGCCCAAGAAAAAACTTTATCGAAAATTTTTATAAGGTCAAAATTATTTTGAATTTTTGTTTCTATTTCACATTTCAGTTAGAAATTTTTGCAAATAATTTCAGCTTAGTTGCGACAAAAAATTTAAAAAAGCGCTTAAATATTTAAAAAAGTAAAAACTAAGGGTCAATTAATGGGAATTGGAATTTTTTAATTCTTAGTTTCAATTAGTATTATTTTAAAATGAATTAAAAAAAATTTGTTCAATCTAGTGGAACTTAATAATTTTATTAAAGTATCTCTAAAAATCGCTAAAATTAGAAGTACAAAAAATTTTATAATTTATTAACATATTTTGTACAGCCTAGATTTTTGTATAATTTAAATCGAAGCTCTAATTGAATGTTTGGTTTTAAGGAAGTTAAGCAAATTTTTTATTTCATTAAAATTAATTTTTTTTTTATATATACATACCAAAAATCGCCCAAAAAACTTAATCGAAAATTTTTGTAAGGCCAAATTTTTTTTTGAATTATAGTTTCTATTCCTTATTCCAGTTAGAAACATTTTTCTTATTATTTAAAAATTTTTTTTGCAATAATTTCAGCTTAATTGCAACAGAAACATTTAAAAAAGTAAAAACTAAGGTTCAATTAAAAACATTATTAGTTATTTAACTAAACGATAGAATCGCTATTATTTGAAACGATATAACTGATTTTAAGGAAGTTTCACAATTATTTTATTTTAAATAAAATTAAATATTTTAATAAATAAAAAACAAAATCGCCAAAAAATTTTGATGAAAAATTTTTCTTAAAATTCTTTTATTATATTTTTTTTTCGCTATAATTCATATTGCTAGTTTATTAACATTTTGATGTTATTTAAACAAAATTTTTTTCAATCAATTGGATCTAGAAATAATTAAGGTATGTAACAAAATCGCTAAAATTACTAACATCAAATAAATTAGCAAATTTTTTAATAAACATATATTGTTTTGGTATCACTTAAGGGGATCACTTGTTTAGAAGTAGATTTTAAGTCAGCTATTTAATTTTTTCTTAATAATATAAAAATTTGATCTTAAGCCTGATTAACTCAATCATAAATTTAATAACTAAAAAAATAAATAAACCCAATAAAATTTTTTTATAAAATTAAAAATTCTTTAGATTTTTCTTTTAATTCCTCTTTCAAGTTAGTAAATTTTTATTATTATTGAAACAAAATTTTTTCAAATAATTGTAGCTTAATTGAGACAAAAACTAAATAAATATAAAAAATCGCCAAAAAATAAACTTAATTGATATTTTTGAAAAGTTCAAAATTCTTTTCAATTTTTGTTTTGATTCCTCTTTCCAGTTTGTATTTTTTTTTTTTATTAATTAAACAAAATTTTTTCAAATAATTGAGACAAACAATTAAAAAAAAAGGCTAAACAAGTTTTTTAAATATACCCATAGATTTCGCTAATATTTGAAAGACTATTATTGATTTGAACAATTAATTTATTTCAAATAAATATAAAAAATCGCCAAAAACAAAAAAAAAAAATATATATTTAATTCAAAATGTTATGAATTTTTATGTTTAATATAGCTAATAATTATTTCTCGTTAGTAACGTTTCCATATTTAATCTGTTCAAGCAATTGGAACTAAATTTTATTAAAGTATTTCCCAAAATCGCTAAAATAACAAACTTTAAAAAAATGTAGCTAATTTGGTAATAAACCTATATTATTTTTCATTGATTTTTGTATCAGTTAAAAGTATAAAAGTTTTTAGTGGTTGATTTAAAGTCGTTTATAAAATTAATTTAAAAAAAAAGAAATAATTTTAAAAAATCGGAAAAAAATTTTAAAAAAATATTTTAAATATAATTGATATTTCTGTGGTTTTCTGGAATAACCGCGTATGTCCATTTTTGTCAGTTTTGAGTTAACGATGCCAAATATAATAATTTTTAACGCTCTTTACATGTGTTTAATTTTTTTTTTTTAAATATTGACCATTTCTGAGTTTTTTCTTTAAATAACGATGTAACTTAAATGTTTGTTAAATTAATTTGCAGCATTATCGACGTCTGTCAACCTACGTTTGATTGCTGACAAATTATTTTCTCAGAAAACGACACATAGCGACATACGTTGTTATTAATGAAAAAAATGCAAAATAATTTTGGATTATTTTTCAGTTTATAACCACTTATAATAACTATTTATTTCTGTTATTTGTTGTCACTATTATTCTTGATAAGTATAAAAACTAAGTCCCGTTAACTTTCTGTTAACGAAAAAAAAAAAAATCAATTTTTCAAGCAACAACAACTTATGTCTAAAATGCAGTTGCACTGTTAGTTTTCTTTTTCAAAGAAAACGACATTTGTCGACATAAGTTGTTTTATCTGCACACACTTTAAGTGTAATTTACATATATTGTTTTTTCGTCCTTCTCTAGGATCTATTCCTCTTAAGATTTTTGACTCAAAATTTTTTATAAAGTATTTATTGCCCATATCTACAGGACTGTTAAATAAAAAGTCCTAAAAACTTTATATCGAGCCCATAATTTCAAATATAACGTTTTTTGGCTCTCCTTAACATTTTGATTTTATGACATACGCGGTTATTCTAGAAAACCACAGATTTATTTGAGACAAACAATTAAAAAAACGTTTAAACTGAAAAAAATTTAAAAAATTTCAGATTTTTTAATTAATCCATAGATTTCGCTATCATTGATATTTTAAGCATGGAAGGACGATTATTGTTTATTTTAGGGAATTTCAACAGTTAGTTTGTTTTAAATAAAATTAAATTTTTTTATAAATAAAATCGCCAAAAAAAAAAAAAAAAAAAGTATTAGAAAGATGTTTGTTCAAATCAAAATTCTTTTAAATTTTTACTGAAACTTGAGGACCCGTGCTGCTCCGCAGCATTATATTATATTATACTAATTTTTATACCCTATACCACTATGTGGTTTGGGTATAATGACTTTGTGCTGCTGTTTGTAACAACCAAAAATATTTGACCTAGACCCATCTTTAATTATACCGATCGAATCAGAATCACTTTCTGAGTTGATTTAACAATGTCCGTCCGTCCGTCCGTCCGTCCGTCTGTGTGTCCATGTAAACCTTGTAATCAAACTGCAGGTCGCAAATATGAATATATTTTGATGAAATTTGGTATATAAGCTTCTATCGGCTATGGGATGAACGCTATTGAAATTGGTGAGAATCGGTCCATGTTCAGACCTAGCCCCCATACAAATTACCCATATGAAATCGACATAAATTGCCATAAGATCCAAATTGTCATATAGATCTTACTCAAATTGGGTTTGTATGCGTTCATTACATCCATTAATGAGTAGTCCAAAAATGATCCCCTTGACCCCATATAGAGCTGCTTCCCGATCTTCACTTAAATCTATTAAAAAACAAAAATATTGCACTGATTCTTCTCAAATTTTGTTTGTATATATTTTTGCTAAATACAAGAGACTTTACCAAAGATGATCAGGATCAGTCCATTTTTGGACTAAGTCCCTATATATATATAGCATCCGATATGAACTTTTTCATATCTGCAGCCAAAAAAATTAATAAAAATCCCACTCAAATTTGGTTTTTGCTTATTTTCTATGTCCAGTTAGTTGGGCCTAAGAGATAGGGTCTCTAAACGCATGGTATAGGGTATCGTATAGTCGGTCTAGACCGACTATAATTTTCTTACTTGTTATAATTATTTTTGTGGGTTTTTAATTAAAACTTGAAATTTTTTTATTTTTTCAATTTTTTTTTTAATTTTTCAATTTGTTTTTATTTATTTTTTTGCGAATCGTTTTTTTGCCCTTTTTTGAGCGGGGGTTTTATAAAATTTGCAATTTATTTTTCCGTCCTTCCGCACCTTGTCCGTCCTCTTGCACTTTAGCATGGAAAACTCCTCGAGGACTCATGCTGCTGCGCAGCATTAGGATAGACTATGTATGAGAGGGTGTAATTATTACATAAAATCATTTTACAGTACTTCCTTCCTGACAATATGAGCTGTGCGTCGGCCCTTAGGTTTAATTTCTACCTTTACATTTCTGAATGTTCTTCCTCGAGATAAAGCACAGTAATACCAGTACAGTAATACCAAAATATGCGGGAGAAGTTAACGTACAGTAAAAAAATATCGGAATTTGCCCGGAGAAGTTAACGGACAGTAATACCAAAATTTGCAAAGAGAAGTTAACGTACAGTAATACCAAAATATGGCAAGTGAAGCTAACGAACAGTAATACCAAAATATGCGGGAGAAGTTAACGTACAGTAAAAGTAAAGTAAAGTTAACGGACAGTAATACCAAAATTTGCAAAGAGAAGTTAACGTACAGTAATACCAAAATATGGCAAGTGAAGCTAACGAACAGTAATACCAAAATATGCGGGAGAAGTTAACGTACAGTAAAAGTAAAGTTGGTTGTCCACGCATAACTTTCCTCAAACCCAACGAATTTAAGCAGTTAATAGCTCAAAAGAAAGAACTTGATCCACTGAGTGTTCTTAGACTTATGTCAACAGCCTACGTTAGAACTGTAATTATAGAGATTTGAGTGAAGGAAAATATTAAAAAAATCTTGAAAAAAGTATAACTTGAGTAAGGTGGGAGTTGAGTAAATTCCAATGCTTGATGACATATCTGCGTCTAAATACCTTTCATTTCATAAATTCTTTTAATATATAAGATTTTTTTTAGCTATAATTATTAATTCCAGTTAATAACATATTTATATTATTTCAACAAAATTTGTTCAATCAATTGGAACTTAATTTAATGAATATATCTGCCACCCCAAAAAAAAAAGTTAGCTGATTAGTTAATTAACCTATATTGTTTGACATAGATTTCAATGTCAATTGAAAAGGGGAAACTTATGTGTATCCATCATTTAATGTTAGTTATTTTTTTTAGTGATTAAGTTAATTAAGGTGGTATTTGATAACCAATTTATTGTGTCTACAATCATTTATAGTTTGCCAAAAAAATTTTCTATAACATTTAAATGTATTTAAATTAATTAGATTATAAAAACTCACTATATATATATTTGTTTGGCATAAAAATCCACTTGAAAATTCATTTTGTATGTACTTTTTTTGTGCAAAAAAAGTGGTTCAAAAATGTTTTTCAGCGAGAAAAAAAAACCAAGTTAGGAAAAAATTTATGAAGCATCAAAGCTTATTCATAACTAGGAACCATTACTTTTATGTGAATGTATACAAAAATAATTTTTTTCTGCTGCTACTGTTAAACCGCATTAAGGACTTGAAAAGTACTATCAAATGGTTAGCAACCTCATTTTTTTTTTATTTTTTTTTTTGTAAATGTGAACAACAAATTTTTTTATAACGACATTTTTTTTATGTTTATAAAAAAGTTTATATAAAAGTAAATATGCTTTTTATTTTCTAAAATAAACTAGCATATAAAAAGAAATATGAAAAAAGAAAAAAAAAAATTATGTGTTACATACATACATACATACATACATATGTAGAATATTTGTTAATTCTATTGAAATTCTGTCATGCTGCAAAGGTAAAAACTTTGTTTTTTCCTGCCATTCTTGTTTATAGTGTGTGTGTGTTTTTTTTTATTTTCTCATCAATTTGTTAAAAAAAAGAAGTTTACATACCTGTAAAGAGACAAAAGGAGAAAAAAGTTGCAAATTAGTTTTTTGTTCAAGTTATAATAAATTTTATTTTGTGTAGTTTATTATTATATAAGAGATTGTTAGAGAGATGGATAAAGACAATTTGTATGTGTGGGAATTTGAGTTTAATTTCATAACATTTTTTTACAAAAGTATTCAAAATTAAAATAGATTTTGAAATGATTTTTTTACTCTTGCTTAGTTTAAGCAGGGCCGGTCCTAGGGTCAAGCCAGTAAGGCCATGGCTCGGGGAGACTGGCAGATTGGGGAGACATATATAAAAAAGAAATTAAATTAATCCTTCACAAGATCTTGTTGTACATAATAAGAAAAATATAACAAAATGAATATGTAAAAAAAAAAATTTTAATTGCTCCCCGCCAGTGAATATGACTTTTCTGATCAAAAATTATAAAAAAAAAAAGTTATGCTTCGAAAATTTAAAGCAATATAAAAAATATTTGAAAAGGAAGAGTAGCGTCAAATACCTGCTAGATGAAAATGTTCTTTCGCGTAAGAAATGTAAGTCGCCGATGCACTTTAATGCCGTTTTCTTTTCTGACAAAAAATGTCGCCCTTTTTTGCCCTTTTTTCGAAAAGTGTATTTTTTTATATATTCTGAATTAAGAACAACCTTACCTTATACATCAATCGAAAGGTCTCAAAGTCGAGCCCTCGTAAATCACAAAAAATTTCAGCCATTGGCTTCTTTCAGGTCATAGTGTGAGAATATTTCCCCATTGTTCCCCTTTTCTGAATATTTTCACCCTATGACTTCCAAGAGGATAATAATCAACATTTTTTTTGCATTTATGAATACAGCACTTCGAGACCTTTCGATTGATATATAATATCAAGATGCTCTTAATTCAGAATATATAAAAAATACACTTTTCCAAAAAAGGGCAAAAAAAAAAGAGCGACATTTTTTGTCAGAAAAGAAAACGGCATAAAACAAAGAACAAAGTCTTTTTGAAGGAACAGTTTTTTTCTATATGAAATTATAGATAAACGAAGTGCTTCAAGCATCATATATGTTTCTGAGTGGACCACCTAATGCATATATCACTGAGCATTTCAGAATTGGTTCGGGGGCATTTACACGACTTTTAACCTTTTTCAGAAATTTAATCGCCGAAAATTTAAGCCCAAATGATAAGACAATTGGGGGTCTTGGAATAGTGGTCGAACTTGACAAGTCCAGTGTCGGTATATCACCGAGGACATCGAGTGAAAGGCGTTTGGGTATTCGGTAATATCGAAAGAACAGCTGAGGGTAATCACCAGGAGGGATGCTAACACTTTACGCGAAATAATAATGAGACGAGTTTTGTCTGGCTCGGTAATTGAAGCTGATGAGTGGAGGGCGAATCGGGGCATCAATAACGTCAACTTTTATAGTCATGAACGATGGCGAAAGCACAAAAATAATTGAGGGTAGTTGGTCAGGGATTAGTATCTACTATGGGGCTCTCCAAACACTTCGAAGACTAAGGAAATCCTTAGTCTAAATAGAAAGGAACTGAGTAGGATTATTGGCATCCTCACTGGACACTCTGCTCTGAGGGCTCATCTATAACGTATAGGACGGGCAGAATCGACCACATGCAGAGCTTGTGGAGAGGATGACGAAAACCTAGAACACTACCTTTGTTATTGTCCTGCATTTGCCGGAACAAGGGTCAGAAATTTATCCAACGAAATCATACCAGGCCTAGCGGCTCTTAGGGGGATACGCTGCAAAGCACTCAGGAGATTTGCTATCGAGACCGAACTCCTAAGTTAAATAAGGAGTAGATTAACGGATGAGCACGACGATGTAGAGCGCACAACAAGCCGACTTTCTGGCTTAAGTGTATATCCGGGTAAAACGGATATGAGCTATGTGTATACATGGCTCCTCTTTTTCAACCTAGCTTAACCTAACCTGGTCAGGGATTAAAAGAAAGTTCCCATTAGGTATAGAACCCTGTAGAAATCAGTTTTTTGAGTTTAGTGCTAACTTGTGTTAAGGGGGAAAGATCCTAGAAATGTATGTAGGAGGGCATCGAATGTACTCGAAATAGCATATATATGGGCACAACTAAGGGGGTTAGATGTTAACCCAAGGAAGACTTAAATATGCCTCTTTACTAGGAAGACGAGAAAAATCGACTTTGATGAGCCCCGCCTCCAGGGCGGTAGAGTAGAATCACACAAACGATGAAATGCCTTGAAGTGATTCTCAATCAAAAGCTCACTGGGAAGAACC
Organism: Cordilura impudica; assembly: GCA_963682025.1. Taxonomy (NCBI): domain Eukaryota; kingdom Metazoa; phylum Arthropoda; class Insecta; order Diptera; family Scathophagidae; genus Cordilura; species Cordilura impudica. The sequence goes on along the minus strand of OY821519.1, from coordinate 221,566,735 downwards.
ATATCGAGTCGAAGGTTGTGAAAGCTTGCCGTATATGAGCCAGTTGCAGAAGATCTATGGGGTTTAAACCCGAGGATGACACATTGGCTATACACAAGCGTCGTCAGACCTATTCTAACTTACACATCCGTAGTCAGTTGGACATCAATGAACGGAAAATGCTACATTAAACCATTCCAAAAGATACAGCGCCTCTGCTGCATAGGAATCAGCGATGCAATACCGACTATATCTACGAGGGCTGTAGAGAAAATTTTAACAGTGGATTATATCACCGATTATATGACCAGACACCAAACAATTTTGTACCAAATACCGGGATTCAACACAGCGGACATTAGCTGTGATAGAATCGAGGAAGTGCCGACAAGCACACCCTGCGGTATACGGATACCAGACAGGGTAAGTTGGATTAACGGGAATATTCTACAAAACCTTCCAGGGTCACATTACTATTCGGACGGATCTTTTCTGCATGGTAAGACTGACATTGGTTTCTATGACGAGGACCGTTCTACTAGTAAATATCTCCGTCTTTTGGACCACAACTTTGTCTTTCAGATTGAAATGGTCGCGATAGCGGAATATATTAGAACTCTTGACGCACGGAGACGTGAAAACATTTACGGTCAGTCTAGCGGCTATCAGGGCGATATCCTCGGACAAAACTAGATCAAGGACTGTCCTTAAGTGACAGGAAGAGATTGCAAACTTCTTCAGAAGGGACAGACTTGAAATCGTTTGGATCCCAGGACACAGTGGTATAATGGGAAACGAGATAGCTGACGAACTGGCCAGGAAGCGTTATTTCCTGGAATGAGTAAATTTAGAAAACCCAATACCTTTCAAGTCCCTCAAATTGGAACTACCGGCCGAACAGTTCGCATATATCAATTTGGGAAGAAACTGATTTAGGTAAGGGCACTCCCAAGACTCCGAAAATAGGCAAATCCTTTATCTGAGTAGAAGGGAACTTAGTATAATAGATGAATAATAGATGATTTTACTGCTGGTCTTAAGCAAAAGAAAATTCGTGAGAAATATTCTATGAATAAATCCATAACTTCAAAAATTACCCAGAAATGTATCGTGAAAGAGCTACGGAGACGACGGAACATTTAGGCGTCAGGCCCTGTAAAACAAGTCAAAGACAGGATAATTAATAGCAAAAGAGTTGAAAATATGCAAAAATGCTACCTAAAGAGGTCATTAATAATCTGAAACTTAAAAAAATCTGCTCGAACTGTTTCCCGACGAGTAATTGAGGCTGATTTTGGTTGTTATCGTGCGGTAAAGAAACCATTTATATCAGAGAAAAATCGTCTGGCTCACATAAAGTTTGCTAAAGAATACATGAACTCGTCAAGACGAAATTGGAATATTGTTGCCTTTTCAAATGCGTCCAAGTTTAATTTAAGGGACCATGATGGAAGACCGTTTTTACGACGACCAAAGGGAAGCAGACTAGATCCAAAGTATGCAATTAAAACTGTTATGTTTGGTGGTGTTAATATTGTGGTGTGGGAATACTTTTCAGGAATGGGAATAATTCGTGTATTACAAAATACTCTAACTGGAATTGGATAAGGAAAATTCTAAATTACGTAATGTACCATTACGCGCAGGAAAATATTCCCTTGGTCTGGTAGTTCCAACATAACGATGACCCAAAGCACACCTTCAAAGTTGTAATTGAATGGCTAGAATCTAATACAGTTACCAGATCTCAATCACCAGACCTCACTGCCATAGCAAATCTATGGGAAATTGTGGATCGAAAAATACGGACACGAAATTACACAAAGAAGACAGATTTCATAGAGGCAATACATTTCAATTTCAGCATTTTAATTGACTCCATACCTCGGCTTTGTGAAGCAGTAGGTACTAAAAAATAATGGATACCCAATAAAATATTGAATTCAAAAATAAAGTGAAAGTTTCCCATGTTTTGTCAACACCATGAAAATTGATTCTTTTGGTTTTGGTATTCTTTTTTTTTTGGAATAAATCAAGCATCAAAATTTTGAAATTAATAAAAAGAGGTTTTAATTCTTTGATCGAATCTTTTGGTATTCACCGTTAAAGTCGTCAAAAATATATTTTGCTAAAAGTTTCCATTGTATTGTTACTCACTGTACTCTACATGAAAAAATATGCATTTAAAGCAGAACATCAAAAAATTCAATTATTGCAAATTTATTGGTTTGAATAAATACTTAAACCATATCTGATATCGATATACATAAAATTTCTTGCCCTAGTCTTATTGATTTTACGGGAAGTTTATATTTTGTTCCATTAATAATAATAATAAAATTTTCTTTTTTTTTTTTTCCAACAACAATACAGTTCAAGCAAAACCTTAAATGGGGAGTACAATTTAGACTAACTATCCATATATAAAACTTAACAATACCCAGTTTATTTCTATTTTTCTTTATATAAAAGTTAAGAAAAATGCATCAAACGACAATCACTTAACAGAAGAATGATGAAGAATAATGAAAATATAAATAAAGAAATACAAAATCAGATAAAAATATCAAACTCTGGTGACTAAATAAGTAAGCAAACGAATTCCAACATAAACACATATAGAGATGATACTAGGATCTCTAAACAACAATATTTGAAAGGCAAAAGCATTGACTAAATACACTAAAAAGACGGACGGACAGACGGACATACGGACAGCTTGGTAGATGAAAAAATTATATACTATGGCTGCTATGACCAAAAAAGACTGACAGCATGCTACGAGTATACTGATTGCTATGTGATGCTACAGTAGTTTAATAGAAAATAATCTACCATAGTTTACCTGCTATACCTTTTTAAGGAAACTTGGACATTTGAACAGTAAAAGCCCTACAAATTGTAGATAAACCCAAACTGTTTCATATGTAATAGAGTATTGTTGCAAATTCTTATAAAAATTGTGTTTTAAGCGATAAAACTCATTTCGAAAGAGGGCATATCTTTAGAAGGAGATTTATAAGAAAACGATAACCATTCCTCTGTATGTTTTCTCATCTTTAAATCTTCTGAAATCATATATATACGAAATTATTGCTTCTTAAGATGTCCCACATTTCTAAGAATTTTTAAATTTGCTTTGCAAAGTATTTTCTTAATCAACCACAGCTATATTCAAATTAAATTTTCAAAGAAAATAGTCAGAAAAATTAGAATTTCAGGAGCATACTATTTCATAAAATTCCTTATCACAATTTTTCGGTAACTACATTTACAAAAGGAACAGTAGGCAAAGCATTGTAACAACACTTTAAAGGTGGTACAAGTGCTTAACATTTTTTGATAATATAATCATATAAGTAGTAGTTAATTTTCTCTTTTTTTCATAAAGGAAATCAATCTGGTTTAAATAGGAGTGATATAAAAAATACTAATCCGTTCGAAAGGTATAGTTAGCCAAGCTTCAGAATAGCAGTGGTACAAGTGCTGACAAAGGAAAACAGAAACTCATAACTTTTGCTTAAAAAATCATATGTTAGCGATTTTTCGAATTTTACACATTTGGAAAATGGAAATTTGTGAAACCTTTAAGTTTGCTTAGTGGGGCCGAAAGAAGGAAACGCTGAAAGTTTTATAAAAGAAATCCAGTTGTGGCAGCAGATAGGTTGAAGTTGGTTCTAGTGCTGGCAAAGCAACTAATTCCTGTGATTTTGAAAGCTATGGGAACCTAAAAAAAAAAACATTAACGTACGCTAGTACAACATTAATTGGAGAACAGTTGGCCATAGCCTATTGCTAAGAAAAATTATTAGAATACTGGAATATTAGAACACTATGCGACATAAATTACTTTTGAACTTACACACACTTTCAAGACTCTACCTATACTATGTAGACTTGCAGTAGAACGATATTTTTTAGTTTATTTTTATGGGAGAAGACAATCCAATTGGCCCGTTTCAAGGCTCTTATTATCATAATAGTTAATAATTTTTTCTTTTATTGCCCTCGCAATCATAGCACTCCACTACCCCAGATAGTTTACTTTTTTAAGTGCCGCGTCCACTATTTCTATCCCGTCCATATTTAGTTCGACCATTCACATTAATAACTTAGTGAGTCACACAAAGTTTCAAAAGCTCGTACGGCCATTATAATCCAGATATACGAGGATAAATTTTTGACCATAATTGGCCACTAAGAGCACACCTACATTTCAAAAATCTGGCTTTCATATAGGAGATGTCACGCCCTCCAATCTTATTCCACCTATTTTTTTCAATGCCTACTGACTTTAATAATTTACAAACTCACACAAAGTTTAACCGCCCTGTGTTTCATAGCTCTTCCGATATTTAACTTTGTATTGAAGGTTCCACGCCAACTGTTTCGATCCCGTCCTTAATTATTTCGAATACACACATTAATAACTTATTAAAGCTCTCACTGCCAAAGTAATCAATATATATGCCACGTCCAAATGTTCGATTACTCCGATTTTTGACTTACCTACTCACGCAAAATTTCAAAACTCTAGCTTCAATAGCTTGTATTCAATTAACTCACACTAAGTTCAAAGACTCTTGCTGGCACACTATTATGGATACTAGCAGAGCCCAGCCCTCGAAATTCGAGTGCAAAGTCTACGAAATTTTATTTTTTCATTCAATTTATTTCTCTCAATGTTTTTTTAATCTATTTAATTCATAAATTTTTTTTTATATAACTATTTGTTGAACACACAGAAATAAGAGCCTAAAGATATTTGAACCACCTTGTATGCCGCCAAGGTATGCTAATTTTAGGCAATTCACAATCTAACACAGGGCATGCGATATGCAATTATTATAATGAAATTCGATTGCGTTATTGCCATTATTGGTTTATTTCTAAAATTATTTTTCAATTCAACACAGGGCTTTTCATGTACAATTTTTGCAAACACATTAGCAAATTTAATAAACACACACACAGCACATAGCAACCTGAAATGAATTTTACTGAAAAAGAAATGTTCCAGACGGTAAATCTGCAAATCTGGTGGACAGCTAAAAATAAATACCTAATGAGGTATGCTTGATCAAAATCGGTTTAAAACTGACAAGGTTACATGGGTCACAACAAATCGCCTTGCCTATTAATATTATGGATATGACATCCCAGCATGCATTTGGCAGATTGTTTGACGAGCGCGACCATTTCGTAACTCTTTTTAATCTCCCAGAGGATGGTTGGAGTTGCATTATAATTTGCTCCTCCAAATGATGCTTTTGCGAGTCATTTACGCATCTTGGCGATTACTGGAAGTTTGTTTGTAGTCAACGGTTGTATTTGACCCTTCCAAATAATATTTTTGCGTGTCCTATTAATGATTGTTGGATGATCGTTTGAAGACTTTTCCGCGATTCTTTTTGGCGCATGGTAGAAGACTTTAAAGCAATTTTTTAAAGGCTCTTTTATAGTAGGAATAAAAGAGTCTAACACCATTCATATATGCGAATTGTAGCCGGCTCATATGGAAGAGTCGCCGTCATGACACAGCTTCTGCCTTTGTACTGAACTTGTGGGATCGGAACGCCACATTTAATCGTTCGTCCGATTAATTTAATCGGCCGCTGCAATCTCGGAATAGTTTTCTACGGTTGAAAATGCTAGCTAGGGTGACAATTATATGCAATCAACTAACACTAACAAGGAAGGTCTCATTAAGGCCACCAACAGATCGCCATGAGACATGAATAGATTATAGAACACAATAAATAAGTCACGCAGTCTCATATTTAGGGGCTTAAAAAAATATCAATGAAACGACCTTTTTTTTTTTTTGCAGATTTCTCACATTTGATCCGAAGGATTTATTTGTGGCGTGCAGATATAGAAAAGTTCATATCTGATGTTATTGGGCAAAAAAAAAATAGACCGTTGATGGCCATATTTAGTAAAGCGACTTACTTTCCTGAAAAACATATATAAATCAAATTTGAAAAAATCTGTATAATATTATTCTTTTTAAATAAAGAGCGATAATCAGCTTTATATGGTAAATATGACTAAAAATGGTCCTACAAGGACCACTGATTATTGGCTATAATAGACACACATTCACCAAAATTTTATCGATATATGTATATGTTAATCTGGATCTTACGACAATTTTAGTCCGTCCGATAGAGGTTATTTACATGGGGGCTAGAGCTGACACCCGATTTTCATCAATGTCGATAGCGTTCGTCCTATGTACGATAAAAGCTTATATCGATGATTTATATTAAAAAAGTGCTATCTGCAATTACAATATAATTTGTGTTTGGTATCCAACTCTTCTCTAAAATAACTGTCATCTATAATAATGATTTTAATTTTAAACATCAATAGTAGGATAAATTCTTAATAGATATTGTAATAAACCGATCTAGGAATATTTTTAGATCTAATGAATAATTTGGTTTTCCTCTCTCTCCTCAAAAATTTCGTTAAAGCAGATAGCACTTTTTGAATATAAACCCTCGATATACTAAATTTCATCAAAATATATTTATATTTGCGACATGTAGTTTTATTACAAGGGCACACAGACGGACGGCCATCGCTAAATTGACTCAGAAAGTGATCGGTATAAAAGAAGATAGGTCTCGGTAATAAATAATGTTTAAGATTAATAAAATTTTTCTTTTTTATAAATTGTAAACTAAACCCGTATGTATAAAAAATCAGGAAAAATATTAAATGCATAATTTAACAATTTTTATAATAAAATTTCTATAGCGTTCTTTTTAATTTTTTGAATAGAGAAATATAATATATTTATCTATGTAACCTTTTCCAAATATGTACAGAGAAAGCAATGTATTTATTATAAATTATATGTTGTTTGAAAGGTGGTACTTTAACTTTTATATTACTATCAAAAATCAAAAAAAAAATATTAAACAATTTTTATAAATTTTTTTTTTAAAATCAGGAAAAATATAAAAAACAAAATTAAACAATTTTTATACAAAATTTTAATAGTATTGAAAATTGGGTGAGGGGGTACCCCCTCCAAAAAAAATTTTTTTTTATATATTATATATTTTTTTGTTTGTAGCATACGTTTCCTTCGAGGTGGGCACTTCGACGCTATGCAAATTTCAAGAATGTCGGTCCAATAGGGTAGGCTACTATAAATTACAAACGTACAAACACATTTTCGCCGTAATATATATATATATATATATATCTATATAGGGAAATTCCAGGCAAAGGTCAACCTTGCGTCCAATTTTAAAATTTTAATTTCAATAATATTTATTGATACCATTTCAAAGAAAAGGATATGCAAATATGATAATAGTTTGTTAGAAGTATTTTTGAATATTTTTATAGCCGCTATTTTTCTAGGAAGAAAGGAAAAGTGTAATTAAGTAATTTTTAAAACTAGCAGATTCCAGCCCTCAAAATTCGAGTGCAAATTCTAGGAAATTTTATTTTTTCATTAAATAAAGACCCTAAAAGTATGCTAATCAATTACAGCCAGTTCACAAATCAACACAAAAAACAAACTCATTTTTATTACAAACACATTAACAAATTTAATAAACACACACATATCATTGTGTAATTTTATGTATGTTAGTAGCATTTTTAAATGAAATTTACTAAAAATTAAGGAAAAAATCTAAAAATCTGCAAATCTGCGAAACGGCTAAAAAGAAATACATTTCAAATAATATACGTTTGGTCAAAATCGGGATATAACGGTAGAACAAAACATCGGTCACAAACAATCGCCTAGCCTATTAATATTATAGATTATAGATAAAGGCATTGTCTTGTCTGTCTCATTACAAAATATTTCTTTTTACTATAATTTATTTTAGAATTCTTATTTTTTTATGCTTTATTAATAAACTAGTTGTTTATGTTAATATAGAAGATATTTGCTATAAACAACTGTTTCTTATTTCTGTGGTTTTCTAGAATAACCGCGTATGTCAATAAATCAAAATGTTCAAGAGAGTGAAAAAAAATATATTTGAAATTATGGGCTCGATATAAAGTTTTTAGGACTTTTTATTTAACAGTCCTGTAGATATGGGTAATAAAAACTTTATAAAAAATTTTGAGTCAAATATCTTAAGAGGAATAGATCCTAGAGAAGGACGAAAAAACAATATGTAAATTACAATTAAAGTGTGTGCAGATAAAACAACTTATGTCGACAAATGTCGTTTTCTTTGAAAAAAAAAAACTACCAGTGCAACTACACATTTCGACATAAGTTGCTTTAGCTTGAAAAATTTATTTTTTTTTTTCGTCAACGGAAAGTTAACGGGACTTAGGGTGAAAATATAACAACGTATCAAGAATAATAGTGACAAAAAATAACAGAAATAAACACAACAGTTTTTTTAAGTCGTTATAAACTGAAAAATAATCCAAAATTATTTTGTATTTTTTACATTAATAACAACGTATGTCGCTATGTGTCGTTTTCTGAGAAAATAATTTGTCAGTGATCAATCGTAGATTGACATACGTCGTTAGTGCTGCAAATTAATTTAATAAACATTTAAATTACGTCGTTATTTAAAGAAAAAACTCAGAAATGGTCAATATTTAAAATAAAAAAAATTAAACACATCTAAAGAGCATTACAAATTATTATATTTGGCATCGTTAACTCAAAACTGATAAAAATGGACATACGCGGTTATTCCAGAAAACCACAGATTTGCATACAAATAACACCAGAGCTTTTCTGTGTTTTACAAACATCCTCTAAAATTATGTCTGTTTCTTCTCATGTCTCTCACGACTGCTTTTTACTCCCAATTATTATTAGCAATAATACTTTTTCACTTTTTCTAATGGTAAATATGTTGATCAAGTCCGTCTGCTTAATTTTGTATATTTTTATGAACAATGAAAAACTTTTACTGCATAATATTGTATTAGAAAGATCACTGAATGTTATGTCTGTCACTATGAAATTAGCCTATATAGATATTAATCAATTGTAACCAATACTTAAAAAGTTCTTTAAAAATTTCTCTTAATCATCTGATTTTACTTTGAGACATTTTTTTGATCGGATTCGAGTCCCTCTCATGGTGTTCTCACTGTGCTTTATCTTAAACTTCAATAAAATATACATACTGAAATACTCACTCACACACAATTTATTCGAAACGTTTAGTTTTTATTTTTTCATAATAAATTAGAGAAAAAAAAAAAAACTTCAACTATGGCTAACATAAAGCCTTTTTCTATGCTTACATATATGTACATATATATGATTTTATTGAAGTCATATAACATCTGAATTTTTATATGGTTATATTGGACTAACAAAGTATTCGGTTTTTGGCTAAACTAAAGATAATGATTAAAATAATGAAGTTTGATATGAAGTTGAAGCTGACGCTGAATACTCTACTGAAGCTTGTAAAAAGAACAATGCATTTTTTTTTAGATTAAAACGAAAAAAAAGTTAGTTGCTTCCAAACAACATTTAGATTGAAAAAAAAGAAGATAGAAGAGTTTCTCTTTTTTCTTTTTGTGGCCATTTCAGCAAAGAGATGAACTAACCAGGCAGCAGAAAAAAAAGCATAAACAATAAAAAAAAAGACGATGAGTTTTAATGGGAAATCCAATAGCAAAAGGTCAATAAAGAAAATTTGTACTTTTATGTGATTATAGTTAAAAGATAAATAAAAAAAAAATTTTTTTGCCTTAAGTACTTATTGGAAAATATTGTAGAAAATAAATTTCAGTAAATAATATATCGGAGAACATAAAAAGTAATAGTTTTTCATTATAAAGTTAAGATAAAGAAAAAAAATTGTTGATTCTTATTATGATTAAAAATAAAAAAAAATAAAAAATATGGACAAAAATATATCACACAATAGCAAGCAGAAGGCCTGCTAGGACCGGGCTATATCGCAAAAAATGTATACAAATGCAACAAACAGTTACAGGCAGGGAGATAAAATGTTGAAGACAAAGAGCGGCTCGAACGAACAACACGTCAATATAATCAGGAATTGGTGCTGAAAAGTTATCGATGGGACATTAGAGATCTTGCTGATACTACATACATATTTTTTAAAAGGATCAGTCCACACAATTTTAAAACATATTTTGCATCTCAAATACTGAAAACCTCGATTGGTTCTCAAAAATAATATTTTTTTTTATATATGGGGGATTTCATGTCAAGTGCACCAACTTTTGAAACCGATGTCTTCCGATCGGGATGAAATTTGCACCAAGGTTAGTCCTATTGGATAGTAGTTTAGACACAATTTTTCAATAAGATCGGTCCAGATCTCTCTGAGTTAGAGGGGATCAAAATTTGACATTTTGGCCAAACAGGTGTTTTTTCTCATCCATGTAACTTATTACCTATTGTTCTTAGAAAATTTTCTCCTAAACAGTTTAGATAGCTATTTATTCAATATTTCGGAAAAAAATACTTAAAGAAAAAAAAAAAAATTTGTAGACTTTTTTTTTTTTGCTAAATTAAAGCATTTTTTGCCTTTTTTTTCAAAAAGGGCATTTTTTTTTTTTTTTTTTTCATAAGAAAGCTTAGGATTTTTCCTTTAAGAGCTTTTTGGTCGCTTAGTGGGATGGGAGTGGGACATCTATCAAAATAAATATTTTGTAACTCAAGACAATGGTTTTTCAATTTTTCACAAATGCACTATTTTGAATTTTTTCCTATTTGTGTGTAAAACCTTACAAATAAAACTTATACTGAGAAACTAGACAAATTAACCTTTCCGAAGGTATGTAACATACCTTCATAACATAACAGAAGAGAATGGTTATCTGTAACCTGATAGAGTTATTTGCACATTTCAATCTGAACACGATTGCATTTACCATGAAAATCTTAAACTGATGTTGAACGAAATCTACTTAAAGTATTTAATAGATGATTCGGCAGAAGATTTACACGATTACCGCGATTGCCTTAAATTGACTATGTGTCCTAATGAAACAACTTCTTGCCACTTAGGTGAATGTACCAATTGCCCGAAAACCACATTCATCAAAGAAAATTTAATCAACTCTTTAGATCGAGAATATATAGAGGAGGTCAAATTTGATTCTTGGATTCAGACTGACAGATGCACATTGAAAACAATCATTTTAAATGTGGATGATTTTGTGGAAGAAATGTGTACAGGATTGCTAAACTTGAGAAACCATGACTTTTTAGTCAAAGAGCAATGGTCATTCTTCAAGGATTTGAAGATACATTTGAAGTCTGGTGAATTCGTTATTTCATATGATTTCGCAGAAAACTATAAATATGTTCTTCAGGATGCCATACAAGCATTCCACTTCAATAACGACCAAGCAACTATATTCACAGTAGTTATTTACTACATGAAAGATGAAAAACTGGAACACAAAAGTATGGCAATCATATCCGACGATTTAAAACATGATACCGTTGCAGTTTATGAGTACCAGAAGAGAATACTAAAATTTCTAAAATCTAAATTTACAGTAAAGAAGGTATACTACGTTTCGGACGGAGCTCGTCAACATTTTAAAAACAAAAGTAGCTTGGCAAATTTTATGGCCCGTGAAAAAGATTTTGGAATGCCAGCTAAGTGGCATTTTCATCCTATTGCTCATGGTAAAGGAGCATGTGATAGTATTGGAGCAAACCTAAAAAGAAATGCAGCGAAGTATAGCCTCCAGTGCTCTCATCAAGATCGCATCTTAGATGCGACTGCTTTATTCCATTGGGCAAAGAGTTATTGTAAAGAAACTAAAATAGTTTTTAATAGCAAAGAGGATCATCAGGAAACATTGAAAACACTGAAGAGCAGATCCGATGCTGCGGTAACAATCGATGGCACCGCTCAATACCATGCTTTTATACCGCTTTTCGATGGAAGACTCAAGTTGAAAAAGTTTTCTGCCTCTATTCAATGCGATTTCTTTCCAAAGACAACAAATAAACCAGCAGCGAAATCAACAGCTGAACCTAGTAACGCCAAGAAAGGATTGACAAAAAAAAAACGCAGTAAATAAAGGCGACAAAAAAGCTGGATGAAGGACTGGGTATTTAAAAATTTACAAGACTTAAATACTTCATCAGCTACAATAAATTAAGTATAAAAATAGTTATGATATAAATGGATCTAATGCAATTAAGATTAAATTTTAATAAATTATTTATCTATTTATTTTTAATATTATTATTATTATACATTAATTTAATTATTATTAAAAATAAATAAAAAATAATAATTTTTCAACATTTCTATAGAAAATAAGCGATTTTTTTTCCTGAGGTTAACATATTCTGGGTATTACAGTATCGAGGGTATAAAATTTTAGTTAGGTATGTTATATACCTTCGGAAAGGTTAATTTGTCTAGTTTCTCAGTATAAGTTTTATTTGTAAGGTTTTACACACAAATAGGAAAAAATTCAAAATAGTGCATTTGTGAAAAATTGAAAAACCGTTGTCTTGAGTTACAAAACATTTATTTTGATAGATATCCCACTCCCATCCCACTAAGCGACCAAAAAGCTCTTAAAGAAAAAATCCTAAGCTTTCTTATGAAAAAAAAAAAATAAAAAAATGCCCTTTTTGAAAAAAAAAGGCAAAAAATGCTTTAATTTAGCAAAAAAAAGTCTAAAATTTTTTTTTTTTTTTAAAGTATTTTTTTTCCGAAATATTGAAGAAATAGCTATCTAAACTCTTTGGGAGAAAATTTTCTAAGAACAATAGGTAATAAGTTACATGGTTGAGAAAAAACACCTGTTTGGCCAAAATGTCAAATTTTGATCCCCTCTAACTCAGAGAGATCTGGACCGATCTTGTTGAAAAATTGTGTCTAAACTACTATCCAATAGGACTAACCTTGGTGCAAATTTCATCCCGATCGGAAGACATCGGTTTCAAAAGTTGGTGCACTTGACATGAAATCCCCCATATTCTTTTTAAGATCTCTTAAGCAATGATTTCATACTGCCAGAACTAAAATTGATAATTAATGGATATGTTCTGAAATACAATAGCTAATTTCTGAAAAGCAATTTGAAGGGAGAATATTGACAGCCTTTTGTATTGATATGATATCATTAGGCACTGATAGCGGTAGTATAAGATGAGCATAAGTATTTCAAAAATATATTTTAAAAATAACTTGTTTTGCTATTTTTGTTTAAAAAAAATTCCAATTTATGGCCCATATTCTGGAAAGGAGTTTCATATCATACTTCACAACGCCGAGTCAATTCAATTGTTGGTTATATCGTTGGATTTTTTTTCTAATCTGAATTAATTGCCTCTTCGAGATCGTCTGATTTGTGTAATTTCGTGTCCGTATTTTTCGATTTACAATTTCCGATAGATTGTTTGTGGGATTGAGATCTGGTGATTGGGCTGGCCATTTCAAAACAATAACTACATTAGATTGGAGGCATTCGGTTACAACTTTGAAGGTGTGTTTTAGATCACTGTCATGTTGGAACTTCCAGACCATCATTTAGAATTTGCCTGTATCCACTTCCAGTTAGATTTTATTTTACTACTTGAATTTTACCCATTCCTTGGCCCGAAAAGTAACCTCGTACCATAATATTGCCACCGCCAAACTTAGCAGTTTTATTTGCGTATTTTGGGTCTAGTCTTATTCCCTTTGGTCATTATACAAAGGTTTTTTCATCATGGCCTCTTAAATAAAACTTGGGCTCATCTGAAAAGAGAATAGTAAACCAATTCGGTCTTGCCCACTTCATGTGTTCTTCAGCAAAATTAATGCGAAACAGGCGATTTTTCTCTGATATTAGGAGCCCTTCGGGAAACAGCACTCGAAATTCGAGTGCAAATTCTTGAAAATTTACTTTTTCATTTACTTTATTTCTTTCAATGTTTTTCTAATCTATTTAATTCATTAATTTTATTTCATTATAAATATTAGTTGAACACACAGAAATAAGAGCCTAAAGGTATGCTAATTTTAGGCATTTCAAAATTCAACACAGGGCTTGTGATATGCAATTATTATAATTAAATTTGATTGCGTTATTGTCGGTATTGGTTTATGTCCAAAATTATTTTTCAATTTAATACGGGGCTTTTCATATAAAACACGTTAACAAATTTAATAAACACACCACAGCATTGTATAATTTTATATATGTGTTAGTAGCACTGATTATCGTGTAAAATTACACATATATGTTTAAGAAAAAAGGTAGTTCAAAATTCTTAGACTAATTTTCTGACAGTTTTCCAACAAAACTTGTGATTATAATCGAATTGATATGTTATATATTGGAATAATACCAAAAATAATTAGAATATTAAAAACCATTAGCTGAACCCAGCCCTCGAAATTCGAGTGCAAATTCTAGAACACTTATTTTTTCCTTCACTTTATTTCTTTCAGTGTTTTTATAATCTATTTAATTCATAAATTTTATTTCATTAGAAATATTTGTTGAACACACAGAAACAAGAGCCTAAAGGTATTCGTATGCCACCTAAAGGTATGCTAATTTTAGGCAATTCACAATTCAACACAGGGCGTGTGATATGCAATTATTATAATGAAGTTCGATTGCGTTATTGTCGTTACTTGTTTATGTCCAAAATTATTTTTCAATTCGACACAGGGCTTTTCATATAAAATTTTTGCAAACACGTTAATAAATCTAATAAACACACACACAGCAATGTATAATTTGATATATGTGTTAGTAGCAACTTTAAGTGAATTTTACACACAATGTTTAATTTTATGTATGAGTTAGTAGCAACTTTAAATGAGCATTTCTCTGAAAAAATGTTTCAAACGGTGCAGATCTGTAAATCTGGTGAACAGCTAAAAAGAAATACCTTCCAGATCAGGGATGTTTGGTCAAAATAGGATTAAAACTGATATAGTTACATCGGTCACAAGAAATCATCTTGCCTATTCATATTAGGCAAAAATATTTGGCCTAGACCTATCTTTTATTATACCGATCGAGTCACTTTCTGAGTCGATTTGGTGATGTCCGTCCGCACGTCTGTCCGTCTGTCCGTCCACTATGTGTCCATCTAGAACCTTGTAATCAAACTGCAGGTCGCAAACATGAATATATTTTGATGAAGCTTTTAGCAGTCATCGGACAAACGCTATTGAAATTGGTGAAAATCGGTACATGTTCAGACCTAGCCCCCGTACAATGCCCCCTATCTGATCGACTTAAATTGCCATAAGATTCAAATTATCGTAAAAATCACGTTCGATTTTAGTTTGTGTGTGTTGCTACCATCTATTAATAAGTAGTCCAAAAATAAACCGTGTAGGACAATTTTTAGTCATAGCTCCCATATAAAGGTGCTTCCCGATCTTCACTTAAATCTATGAAAAAAGCAAAAATATTGCACAGATTTTTCTCAAATTTGGTTTGTATAAGTTTTTGCAAAAAATAAGTGACCTTGCCAAAATCGTCAAGATCGATCCATTTTTCGTCCTAGTCCCCATATCTATAATATTAATAGGCTAGGCGATTTCTTGTGACTGATGTTTTGTTCTACCGTTTTATGCCGATTATGACCAAACGTATATTATTTGAAAGGTATTTCTTTTTAGCCGTTTTGCAGATTTACAGATTTTTTAATTTTTTCCTTTATTTTGAGTAAATTGCATTTAAAGTTGCTACTAACACATACATAAAATTATACAATGCTATGTGTGTGTTTATTAAATTTGTTAATGTATTTGTAAGAAAATGAGTTTATTTTTTGTGTTGATTTGTGAATGGCTATAATTGATTGGCATACTTTTAGGGTCTTCATTTAATGAAAAAATAAAATTTCCTAGAATTTGCGCTCGAATTTCGAGAGCTGGAATCTGCTAGTAAATATAAAAGCCGGTATGAACTTTTTAATAAACAGGTAAAAAAAATTAATGCCATTGTTTTGGCATCACTAAAATCGTTTTTGTTTTCGCTTATCTATTCTTTTTTTAATATTATTTTTTTCTAACAAATTTGTAATCTTTCGTTATAAAACACATCAAAGGGCAATTTCGCAAAGAAACATAATTTTAGGACGTGTCGGGAAATTATTTAAAAAAAATTGGAAAATTCAGAATTTTGTAAAAGTTTGCAATTTATTGTCACCCCCTATATATCATAATATTTTTTCTAGATGTGCCCAATTTTTGGTGGGGATTTTGAAGACGAAATCCGATATGTGTAAGCGTTCTAAGGCAACAGCTTAATATAGAAAAAAAAAAAAAAACAAAGACAAACGGAAGGGCATTGCTGAATTCATATAGAAAGTGATTCGAATTGTTTAGTAAAATATTTATTTAGGTCAAGTCTGTTAGTGTTTAACTCTTAACCCTTTGATGACCATGCATTTTATTATTTTTATTTTCACGAGCTGAATACAAAACATTATAAGAGTTTTATTCATGTGTGTCCTTTTTTAGCAACTTTGAGTCTTATTAGGGGGCAAGTAGGACCAGATAGAGATGTTGCCCCCAACCCTTCTCTACAAATTTTGATTACACATATTTGCTCTATATCTTACTTGTACAATTATAAGTTCCAAAAACTTTTGGACAAGCATACTTTTCAAAAGGTAACTTAACAGTATGTGTCATGAAATTGTTGTATTTTTATGTGTGTGTGTGTGTGTCTGATTTGCCATCAATAACCTTTAAAATCTCCATTATATATTAATTTTAATGGGTTTTTATTTAATATTCCTATCGTTTTTAAATAATATCCTCGATAAATCCTAGAATAACATTATCTTGTTTTGTCATCAGTTTCAAGACTATTTAATATGCCACATTAGCAATACAATTAAAATCATTATAATTTATGGCTTTGCGAGTGTGTGTGTATGTGTGTGTTGTGTGATTTTTTTCTGTTAAAAACAAAGAATTCTTCTTTAATGGCATTAAAAATAGCCCATGTAAGTTTTAAAGTTTTTTTTATTTTCACAGTTGGTTGTCTGTCGTTTATGACTGTGAACATTAAGTATGTAAGTTTACGCCTGGTTATTGTTGATTTCTGCTAAAGAAACTATAAAAAGCTCAAATAACATATCCTTTTTAATAGCCCGGTTAGGGATTGTGGTTATTTTTTTCTTCTTTTTTTTTCAATAATTTTATTTCAAGATTCAGTTCTTTTTTTTTTTGTTTTGTTGTTATTTACTCATGTTAACAAGTGCTATGACATGATGTTTTTGTTAGCAGCTTAAAAGTATAAAGAAAATGACGCTTATTTGGTAGCTACTGTGAGTTTGACCAGTTGAGTTTCGTCCAATGATGCTGATGATGATGATGCTTATACAACTTGCTGTCATAAAAATCAATTATTACTAGAGTTTAAGTTTGTTTTTGTTTTTTTTTTTGCTTTTTTCCCCAGTTGTCTCATATGGCCAAGTGCTTTAATATAAACGGACAATTTAGGTGTCTCTGGTTGATGTTGTCGCTCTGTTGCACAATAGTGTTTTTTTTTGCGCAACACTACACAACAAACATTATGTCAATAATTTATTTATTTATTGTTGTTGCATCGTTATGTCGTCCTTTTGTATTGTTTTGTATTGGAAAAATTGAAATCGATTTGTTACGAAGAAGAAGTAGATAGAATTCTTAAGTTTTACTAGCAGCACGTACAAGATACGAAGAAAAAAAAAACAAAAATAAATATATAAATTCTGATATTGTATGCAGAACTGTAAAACAGATAAATCTTTTACAATTTGCTTAAAAATAAACTAAAATTTGCTATTTAAATTCGTATTAATATTTATTGTATCTTAAAAAGGCTTTTAATTATATTCATAAATTTCTATTTTTTTATTCGAAATTGTACTAAAAATTTAAAAAGATTTTTGATTGTAAAAGTTTTTAGATTGTGCTAATTTATTTCAGACTTTAATATGAATTGACAAAAAAACTTTTAGCAATTTAAATGTTTTAAATTGTAACAAATATATCAAAAATTAGTTCTAAGAAATTTAATATTTTAACATAATTTTACTAATTTTTAAATGTGCTAAAAAGTTTACAGAAAGATTATTTAAAAAAGTTTTTATAAATTTATTTATTTTGATAAATTTCTAATACTTTTTCAAAATTGTGCTAAAAAGTTAAAAATAGTTCTAAAAATCTAGAATTTCTCTAAATTGTAACAATTTTTAAATCCACCAATGAGTTTAAATTGAATTGACAAAAAATTTATTATTATATATTATTATAAAGTACTTAATTTTTTCAAATGGTAGCAAATATTTCAAAAAATAAAGACCTGAAAATTAAAAATTTTTTATAATTATACTATTGATTGTTACTAGCAGATTCCAACGCTCGAAATTCGAGTGCAATTTCTAGGCAGCATAATTTTTCAACTTAGCCAATTCACAAGCCAGCATTTTTATGGTTTATTACTATTGTGAATGAAAATAACAAACTCATTAACAAACACACACATTAACAAATTTAATAAAACACACATGGCATATGCATAATTTTATGTATGTGTTAGTAGCAACTTTAAATGCAATTTATTCAAAACAAAGGAAAAAATTTAAAAATCTGTAAATCTGGAAAATAGCTAAAAAGAAATACCTTTCAAATAATATACGCTTGGTCAAAATCGGGATAAAACGGTAGAACAAAACATCAGTAACAATCGTCTAGCCTCTTAATATTATAGATACTGCTCTATATATATAAATTAAGGTTAAAAGTCAAAATTGACTGGATTCTTTATTTATAAATACTAAAGTTATTGTGTACTAAATTATATTAATTTTTAACAAGATATATTTTTAAAAGTAGTTCTAGGAAATTTATAATTTTTTCAAAATTCTACTAATCTATAATATTAATAGGCTGGGCGATTTCTTGTGACCGATGTTTTGTTCTACGTTTTATCCCGATTTTGACCAAACGTTATTTGAAAAGTATTTCTTTTTAGCTGTTCACCAGATTTACAGATTTTTAATTTTTTTCCTTTATTTTGAGTTAATTCCTTTTAAAGTTGCTACTAGCACATACAAAAAATTATACATATGCTATGTGTGTGTTTATTAAATTTGTTAATGTGTTTGTTATAAAAAAAATTTTTTTTTTTGTTTATTTAGATTGCAATCTATCTACATACATAAGATAATAAGCAGCTTTGATGAAAATCTAATAATAACATTTGTAGATGTACTCCAGAAAATACAACTTTAAATTCAGGAAATCTTCTTTTTAACAATGTAATAAAAATGAGTTTGGTGTTTTGTGTTGATGTGCGAATTGGCTATAATTGATTGGAATACCTTTATATAATGAAAAAATAAAATTTGCTAGAATTTGCACTCAAATTTCGAGGGCTGGAATCTGCCATTTTTTTTTTAAGTGTATTAAAAAGTCTAAACGCAATTCACAAAAACAAAAATATCTTGTTGTTAAAAAAATTTTTTTTTTAAATTTAAAATTTTTAAAATTTTATTTTCAAAAATTTTATGTCAAAAACTAGGAAAATTCAATTATTTTTTCAATTTTCCTAATTTTTTAAAATGCAGTTAGCAAAATTTAAATAAAGATTGAGAAAATTTTTAGATTGAGAAAAATATTTATTATTGCGTTAAAAATCTCCTAAAAGTATAAAAGTTTTCACAAAATACTTTTTATAATTTTACTAAATTTTTTATATTGCACTAGTTTTTTAAATGTACTAAAAAGTTTAAATTGAATGAAGAAAAACAAATATCTATAATATTAAGAGGCTAGGTGATTTCTTGTGGCCGATGTTTTGTTCTACCGTTGTATCCCGATGTTGACCAAACGTATATTATTTGAAAGGTATTTCTTTTTAGCTGTTCACCAGATTTAAAGATTTTTAAATTTTTTCCTTTATTTTGAATAAAGTCCATTTAAATTTGCTACTAACACATACATGAAATTATACATATGCTGTGTATGTGTTTATTAAATTTGTTAATGTGTTTGTTAATAAGGTTGTTGTCTTCATTCACAATAATAATAAACCAAAGAGGTGTTGGTTTGTGAATTGGCTAAGTTGAGAAATAAAAATGCCTAGAAATTGCACTCGAATTTCGAGCGCTGGAATCTGCTAGTATATATAATTGCTTTAAGAGGCTTCCATAAATTTTTTTAATATGTAAAGTTTTAAATATTTTTAATTGCACTAAATATTTAAATAAATAATTTTAAGAAATTTAAAAAGCTAAAAAGTTTACCAAATTGCTCAAAAAGGCTTTTATTAATTTAATTATTCTCATAAAGTGTGTAATATTAAAAAAAAATTTTTAAATATAAAATTAGTTCTAAAAAATGTAGATTTTTTTAAAATTCTACTAATGTTTTTCGATGTACAAAAAAGTTTAAATAGAATTGACAAAACTTATATTATTATTAATAAATTCAATTATTAAAAATAAAGGTCAAATAAAATTTAGAAAATTATATACTATTGCTTTAAAAAGCTTTTGAAGGTACTAAATTTTTTCCAAATTCTACTAATCTTTTTAAAAAAAACAGGTTCAAAAAATTGAAGTCCTTTTTAAATTGTCAACTTTTTTAAATTTACTACAGAGTTTAAATTGAATTGACAAAAACAGTAATATATCACTGCTTTAAGATTTAATTATATTCATAATCATATTAATAATTTAATCATATTCATAAAGTTCTAAAAATTTTTTAATTGTATTAAATAAACTAAATATTTTAAAATGTAGTTCTTAGTAATTTGTTTAAATGTATTAAATAGTTTGCTTAGGGATTGATAAAAAGTCTTTTATATTTTCTTAAATTGTACTAAATATTAAAAAAAAAATTGTTCTAAAAAATTTGGAATTTTTAAAATTGTACTGCTATTTTTTTCAATTATGCCAAAAACTTCTAATTGAATAAACCAAACAAAGATATTTTTGTTGTAAAAGGCTTTTATAAATTTGATTTTATCATAAAGTACTATTTTATTTCAAAATTTATTCTAAATATTTTTAAAAAGTTTTTCAAATTAAGAAATTTTTTTACTAAAAAGTTTCAGTAAAATTGACCAAATAGTATATCATTCCTTTAAAAAGGTTTTAAAAATGTAATTTGTCATAAAGTATTTAATTGTACAACATTTTTCAAAAAATAGATGTAAAAAATTTAATATTTTTTTAAACTGCTTAAATTTTTTTACTGTTCTTAAATATTTGATTGAATAAACCAAACAGAAATGCTATTGTACTAAAAAGCTTTTCTAAATTGAGTTTTTTCATACAGTAGTTAATTTTTCATAAATTGTACTAATATAAAATAAAGTTCTAAAAATTTAAATTTTTAAAAACTGTGCTAATTTTATTTAAAAATATACAAAACAGTTTATATTAAATATACCAAACAAAAATATTATTGTTTAAAATTTTTTTTAGGTGATATTTTGTGTTAATACCCTCCACACCACTGTGCAGATGGTATATCGGTTTGGCATTTCATTTATAACGCATAGAAAAATTAATTTTTGACCCCATAAAGTATATATATTTGCGATCCTAATAAGAACTCTGCCTGCTGAAATCACGCTTATCCACAAAATAAACCATTTACCTGTCAAAACTTATTATTTCGAACAGATTTGTATTAAAAATGGGGTAAATCTAGTGTTATTGCGGCAAGATATGACCTAATATATGTGAAGTCACCTCTAAAAAGTGCTATAAATTCAGTGGCTTTGTTGAAAAAATTCACTATTAAGTTTATCAGTTTCTTTACTTTTTCAAATATTTTGTTTATATCTATAATATTAATAGGCTAGGCGATTTCTTGTGACCGATGTTTTGTTCTACCGTTTTATCCCGATTTTGACCTTTGTAGCTGTTTTCTATATTTACAGATTTTTAAATTTTGTTCTGTATTTTGAGTAAATTGCATTTAAAATTGCTACTAACACATACATAAAATTATACATATGCTCTGTGTGTGTTTTTTAAATTTGTTAAAGTGCTTGTTAATGAGTTTGTTTTTTCATTCACAGTAATAATAAACCAAAAAAGTGTTGATTTGTAAATTGGTTAAGTTGAGAAAATTGCACTCGAAGTTCGAGCGCTGGAATCTACTAATTTGTTATAAATTGTACAATAAGTACAGATATTAATGTAAAGGTTAAACCGAGGTCATGAGTATCAAAGATTCTCTTTGCCGAATTAATACTGATAAATAAATGTTCTTAAAATCTTGGGAAGTTGTACTAAGAAAATCAAGTTTTTTATTTCTAAGCTTACGAAAATTTAATTTAATCCACTAAAATTTTTACAAACTTTTAAAATGACATACGTTTTAATTGTTACTTAAAATTATTATTGGCTATTTATACCCTATACCACTATGTGGTTTGGGTATAATGACTTTGTGCTGCTGTTTGTAACTACCAAAAATATTTGACCTAGACCCATCTTTAATTATACCGATCGAATCAGAATCACTATATGATTCGATTTAACGATGTCCGTCCGTCCGTCCGTCTGTGTGTCCATGTAAAGCTTGTAATCAAACTGCAGGTCGCAAATATGAATATATTTTGATGAAATTTGGTATATAAGCTTTAATCGGCCATAGGATGAACGCTATTGAAATTGGTGAGAATCGGTCCATGTTCAGACCCAGCCCCCATACAAATGACCCCTATGAAATCGACTTAAATTGCCATAAGATCCAAATTATCATATAAATCTTAGTCAAATTGGGTTTGTATGTGTTTATTACCTCCATTAATCAGTAGTCCAAAAAGTGCATTTAATAATATTTTTTTAAAAGATTTCGTAAACTTAAATTTTGTAGAACGATTTTTTTTCAAAGTTGTAATAAAGGTGTACAAAAATAGTATTAAACCATTTTTACTTATTACAATTTAATTTTTTTCTTATACAGTTTTTTTCAATACATCTTTTTTAATTACAATTTATTTTTATACCCTATACCACTATGTGGTTTGGGTATAATGACTTTATGCTGCTGTTTGTAACAACCAAAAATATTTGACCTAGACCCATCTTTAATTATACCGATCGAATCAGAATCACTTTCTGAGTTGATTAAACAATGTCCGTCCGTCCGTCCGTCCGTCCGTCTGTGTGTCCATGTAAAGCTTGTAATCAAACTGCAGGTCGCAAATATGAATATATTTTGACGAAATTTGGTATGTAAGCTTTTATCGGTCATGGGATGAACGCTATTGAAATTGGTGAGAATCGGTCCATGTTCAGACCTAGCCCCCATACAAATTACCCCTATGAAATCGACATAAATTGCCATAAGATCCAAATTGTCATATAGATCTTACTCAAATTGGGTTTATATGCGTTCATTACATCCATTAATGAGTAGTCCAAAAATGATCCCTTTGGCCCCATATAGGGCTGTTTCCCGATCTTCACTTAAATCTATTAAAAAACAAAAATATTGCACTGATTCTTCTCAGAATCGGTCTAGACCGACTATAATTTTCTTACTTGTTTGGTATTAATTTTGTTCTAAAAATATATTTTAAAAGTGTTAGAAATATGCTAAAAGTCGTCTAAAACTTTAATTTTACATTTGTTACTGAAATCTTTTATGTTAAAAAAATTTATGAAAACTAAAGTCTGTCCGTCTGGCCGTGCTTTCCGGCCGATTTCCTTAATTTTTTTTAATGAAAGGCATTTAGACACAGATATGTCATCAATCATTGAAATTTACTCAACTCCCACCTTACAGTGCGTTTACATCTAAGCAAAATCTAATTTTTACTAGATTTCCCATACAAAACAAAATCTAGCTCGTTACTAGATTTGTGCAAAATCTCACAAGATGTTGTCAAACTTGGGCACTACCAAATTATACTACTATGTTTTTTTAATTTTGTAGTAGATAATTACAACGCAGTTACTGAAAAATTGACATTTAGAAACAAAAATAAAAGCAAACAAGTTAAATAAAAAGGAAATAAAATATTAATTATTAATAAAAATGACGAGTCTATAATAAAAAAATATTTAGTAATTGAAAAGTTATCATTTTTTATACTTATATGTGCACATTCCCATCTGCTATATAATAATTGTGCAAAATGCATTTGTCTTTGTTGCTCAAACAATACATTTAACAAATACTGATGATTTTTTCGCAAAATTTCAATTTCAGCTTGTGCTTTTTCATTTTTGATGCATAATATAATTATAAAATCTGTTCCTTTTTAGAATTTTCCATATTTCCAGTTTCCTATTGTTTTGTTTATTTTTGGTATTTCTAGTTTATATGTTTTATTTTAATTAGCTGTTTATTGTTGTGGAATCAAAATCTCACAAAATGTCAAAAAAGTTAGATGTAAACGTTATAGATTTTGAAATAGGTTTCAACTAAAATCTACTAGATTTTCCTCAGATGTAAACGCACCATTACTCAAGTTATACTCAAACGCGATTCTTCCCTGTACATTTCTTATGGGACACATTCACTCAAGCAATTCGAATTCTCATAGCTCCTCTTCTAATGAATGGATCTTGATCGTTTCACTATCAGAACACTCAGTGGATCATGCTCTTTCTTTTGAACTATTAACTGTTTAAATTCGTTGAGCTTGAGGAAAATTATGCGTGCACAATCAACTTTACAGTATGCAACACGCAACTTAATGTACAGATTTCATTACAATAATTGCGTAACACATACCCTGTGTTGAATTATGATTTTCCAAAAATTTTAATACCTTTAGGTGGCATACAAGGTGGCCTTTTTTTCTGTGTGTTCAACAAATATTTATAATGAAATAAACTTAATGAATTAAATAGATTAAAAAACATTGAAAGAAATAAATTGAATGATAAAATAAGATTTCCTAGAATTTGCACTCGAATTTCGAGGGCTGGGCTCTGCTAGTAAACTATTAAAAAAAAAACATATTAAAAATTTCAAAATTGTGATTCAAAAGTAACAACAAGTATAGTAAGCAATATTTTTTTTTAAGTGATACTTCTAAAAATTTATTCACTCAAACTCGTAGTAAGTACCGTTTTTATACCCTATACCACTATGTGGTTTGGGTATAATGACTTTGTTTGCTGTTTGTAACTACCAAAAATATTTGACCTAGACTCATCTTTTATTATACCGATAGAATCAGAATCACTATCTGATTCGATTTAACGATGTCCGTCCGTCCGTCCGTCCGTCCGTCTGTGTGTCCATGTAAACCTTGTAATCAAACTGCAGGTCGCAAATATGAATATATTTTGACGAAACTGGGTATATAAGCTTTTGTCGGCCATAGGATGAACGCTATTGAAATTGGTGAGAATCGGTCAATGTTGAGACCTAGGCCCCATACAAATGACCCCTATGAAATCGACATAAATTGCCATAAGATCCAAATTGTCATATAGATCTTACTCAAATTGGGTTTGAATGCATTTATTACATCCATTAATGAGTAGTCCAAAAATGATCCCCATGGGACAACTCTTAGTCATAGGCCCCATATAGAGCTGTTTCCCGATCTTCACTTAAATCTACCAAAAAACAAAAATATTGCACTTATTCTTCTAAAATTTTGTTTGTATATATTTTTGCAAAATACGAGAGACTTTATCAAACATGGTCAGGATCGGTCCATTTTTGGGCCTAGTCCCCATATAGATATATCATCCGATATGAACTTTTTCATATATGCAGCCGAAAAAATTAATAAAAATCCCACTCAAACTTGGTTTATGCTTATTTTCTATATCCAGTTAGTTGGGCCTAAGATATAGGGTCTCTAAACGCATGGTATAGGGTATCGTATAGTCGGTCTACACCGACTATAATTTTCTTACTTACCTATACCACTATGTGGTTTGGGTATAATGACTTTGTGCTGCTGTTTGTAACAACCAAAAATATTTGACCTACATCCATCTTTAATTATACCGATCGAATCAGAATTACTATCTGATTCGATTTAACGATGTCCGTCCGTCCGTCCGTCCGTCCGTCCGTCCGTCTGTGTGTCCATGTAAAGCTTGTAATCAAACTGCAGGTCGCAAATATGAATATATTTTGACGAAATTTGGTATTTGATCGTTTATCGGCCATGGGATGAACGCTATTGAAATTGGTGAGAATCGGTCCATGTTCAGACCTAGCCCCGATACAAATGACCCCTATGAAATCAACATATATTGCCATAAGATCCAAATTATCATACAAATCTTAGTCAAATTGGGTTTGTATGTATATATTACATCCATTAATCAGTAGTCCAAAAAAGATCCCTATTGGACAACTCTTAGTCATAGGCCCCATATAGAGCTGCTTCCCGATCTTCACTTAAATCTATCAAAAAACAAAAATATTTCACTGCTTCTTCTCAAATTTTGTTTGTATATATTTTTGCAAAATACAAGAGACTTTACCAAACATGGTCAGGATCGGTCCATTTTTGGGCCTAGTCCCCATATAGATATAGCATCCGATATGAACGTTTTCATATCTGCAGCCGAAAAAATTAATAAAAATCCCACTCAAATTTGTTTTATGCTTATTTATATATCCAGTTCGTTGGGCCTGAGAGATAGGGTCTCTAAATGCATGGTATAGGGTATCGTATAGTCGGTCTAGACCGACTATAATTTTCTTACTTGTTTTTTTTTTAATTAAATAAAAAAAAAAAATGACTGCAAACATGTTATTGCATTTGTTCTAATTTTTTCTCAATATCCTTTTTTAAATATTTCTTTTTAACGCTTCAATTGAAGTTAAAGAAAATGTTTGTTATTATTAGGTGATGGGACCAATTTTAATTTTTTTTACCTCTATTTTGTATAGTGTGGGGTTTTTTTTCGATAAACTTTCTATAGAGAAGTTATTCGGAATGTTCTAGGTTAAACGTTTTGTTAGCACATCACAATCCAAAAATCAGGTTTTGAGCAACATTTTATTTCATTTTAATTTTTCCTTAAAAAAAAAAATTTACTCGCTTTTTAAGCATTTATTTTTTTGCTAAAATGTTCATTATTATATAGAAATTAAAAATATTTTTAAAGAAAATTTTTTTGTCAAATTACCTTTCCGTTAGAACAATTTATTTTTTTTTTTTTTGATAAAAATAATTGCCTTCTTTAAAAACTCTGCATATCACAGAGCTGTTAGTGTAGGTTTTAGGTTCATTTTATCCTTTCTAAACATATTATTTGTTTGTATGACACATGTTCTATTACAAACGTACATATGGCATGGCATGTAGTCTCTGGTGTATGCCTGCATATTCCAAATAAATACTTTGCCAAAGACAGAAAAACTTCATCTTCATTTATTTTCTAGTGATTTTTGTTTGATTTTTTTGTTTTGTCCGTAATTTTTCTCATCAATTTGTAATGATGACGCTTATTTTGAAGCTGCATTAAATGCACAACAAAATAAAAACAAACACAAACAAAAAAATCCAATCCGATTTATGTGAAATATGTTGCAGGAGCTTTGTCGTTGTCTTTGGATTTTTTGTGTTTTTTTTTTTGTTTTTCTTAAATTCATCTGTTGTTGCCCTTGTGACAATTTGTAAACTTGACTATTTTTAATACATCATTTGTTGTCATGTTGATTGCTGTTTTTGCTCTAAGAAATTATAATTGATTTTTACCTTTTTCAGTAAAAAAAAACCCTAAACAAAGCCAAGACTGATAAGCCAAATGTAGACAATATTAATGATCTTAAGTATAAAGACGGCTAGATGTTGTAAAAGAAATATGAAAAAAGTCAAGTTATTTTCTGACCATAAAAAAATGCTCTCAGCAACTTTTGTTTAGAAGAAGATAAAATGCTAAAGAACAATGCTAAATTTAGGACTTTTGGTTGTAAAATTTAGTTGAATTAAAGGATATTTATGTTTGCTCATATATCACGTTTCTTTTAAGGATTAACTTTCACCTTAATTTGTAACAAACAAACTAATTGAATTCTTTTTGTTTTCATTTCCTTTAAGACTACAACCGCCCACTTAACATAAGCCCATCAAACATTAATATGGTCTGTCATAAACTTATTTAAAATATAAAATCCTTTCAACCTACGCTCAGTATATGAGTAGGCTGAAAGTCTTAGGGAAATTTGTTTTGTTTTTCTGGTTGATATGTGTCCCAAACACAAAATTTTCCCTTCATATAGAAAGCAAGCATATCAAATCTATCTAAACAACTGACTATCATATGGTTTATTATTTTTATTTTTCGTTTTTTGATGTTTTTTTCTTAGATATTTTTTTTTTTTAATAACTATTAAAATATTTTCCTATTGTTTCTAACAATGACTGACTATAATTTTGATTGTGAAATTATATACGTAAATAGAAAATAGGAAACGGTAAAAAACAATGTTTCCCAAGCAACATGTTAGTTTAACTATAGTTCAGGTCACATTCAACAAAGTTCTGCTATACGAGACATTGATATAATCATAGGTGTATTAGGCAAAAAAACCAGCTTGTAGGCAGGCAGAGTTAAATTTTCTGTTTTGAAAATGAGCCTGCGATTTTGGGTGGGTGTATGTGTGATTTTGATGGTTGGTTGTTATGGAAATAAATAGCAAAAGGTGCTTGGTACGCATTGTCTGCTTTGTAATTTTCAAATTCAACTCAAATTCTATTGGTTTTACCCAATGTTAAAATGCCTCAATGTAAAACTGCGAGTACGCCATATTGTGTGTTGTCTAAGTAAGACGTGGAATCAAACTAATAATAATGTGCCTTTCAATATGCATATATGGTCTTAGGCCAGGGCTTCTCAAATGTTTTAAGTTTTTTATGCTGGAAGCTTTTTAAGCCGAGAATCTATACAATTTTTCTTCAAACTTTATTTGAAGTAAATCATTCTGCACATTAGATTAGATTAGATTAGATTCGTTAAAAGTCACATTTTATTAACAATACTTTCATTATTACGATGTATTTCAAGCATATTGACAGCTCTAAGAAGATCTAAAAGTTGTTTTACCCTCCACACCACCGTGCGAAGGGTATATACCAGATTGTCATTGTGTTTGTATCGCATAAAAAATAAATTATTTGCAACTCCAAACGTATATTCTTGATTCTCGATTCGCTATAAGCGATGTCCGTCTGTCTGTCAAGCTCATTCACAAAATAAACATTTATCTGGTTAATATTAGTATAATACTGTTTATAATTATTTCGAGCTGGTATTGAATTTGGAGCCTCTAGGCCCTATAGCTGAGGACTGACGTTCGAGAACGAAAGGATGCTTTGATATAATTTTATATAAACAACCAGTGTTGCCATAATTTGAAATTGTAAAGATGCTTAATTATAAAAAAAAGATGCTAAAACGTACTGGAGTCAAAAAAAAAGATGCTAAATTTTTTTTTTTTCAAATTTCATTACCTTTATATTGAAAAATTAAATACTTATTAATAAATTCTTTGGTTTTTAAATCGAAAAATTAATATAAAACATAAGTTTCGATTTATATTTTTTAAATCTATAATATTAATAGGCTAGGTGATTTCTTGTGACCGATGTTTTGTTCTACCGTTTTATCCCGATTTTGACCATACGTATATTATTTTAAAGGTAATTGTTTTTAGCCATTTTGCAGATTTACAGATTTTTAAATTTTTTCCTTTATTTTGAGTAAATTGCATTTAAAGTTGCTACTAACACATACATAAAATAATACAATGATATGTGTGTGTTTATTATTGTTAATGTGTTTGTAATAAAAAATAGCTTGTTTTTTTGTGTTGATTTGTGAATTGGCTATAATTGATTAGCATACTTTTAGGGTCTTTATTTAATGAAAAAATAAAATTTCCTAGAATTTGCACTCGACACATGGAATCTGTTAGTTTTAATTAAAATTATTTTGGATTTCATCTGTAATTTTTTTTAACATCAAATTGAGTTTTTTTAATTTTAAATTAAATATTTTTAATTTTAGAAGGGGGTTTTTTTTAATTTCAAATATAACAGAATTTTCATTGTCAAAAGATACGATTATATCTATAATATTAATAGGCTAGGCGATTTTTTGCTACCGATGTAAGTTTCACAGTTTTACCCCGATATTGACAAAAAATTTATCATTTGAAAGGTACTTCTTTTTAGCTGTTACCCAGATTTACAGACTTTCATCGTCTGGAATATTTTTTTGGAGTTATGACCGTTCAAAGTTGCTACTAACACCTACATAAAATTATACAATGCTATGTGTGTGTTTATTAAATTTGTTAATGTGTTTGTGTTAATGTGTTCAGTTTGTTTTCTTCATTTGAAATGCGTTGAATTGTGAAGCCTACCTTTAGGGTTTTTGTTAAATGAAAAAATAAAGTTTCCTAGAATTTGCATTCGAATTTCGAGTGCTAGAATCTGCTAGTTACAATAATTGGTTTATGGAATCTAATATTTCTGTGATGTCTTCATTTTCAAGTTCTTCTTGGCTCTGATATTTTTCTGACGATCGACTTTTATCAACGACATCGCTCGGTATATTGTAAGTGTAACAGCACCCATTTTCAATTTCAGACCTTCATTTATACGTTTTACAGAACCCACTCTGATTTTATTCTGTTCAAAGTTAGCTTTTAACTAAGGCTATTAAAATAAACAAACGTTTAACTTCGGCTTTTGAGAAAGACAAAACTACTAAAGATAATACAAATATTGATAACTCTTTTAATGGATTTTCGCCAATAGAATTTTTGTTAACTTCAATCCATAAAGAGGTTGTATTCAGTGTTGTATTCCAATATTGTTCTGTGATATAACTCCATTGGATGTGCATTTTTTCTGCTTCAGATGATATCTTCTAAATATATTGGTTATCGGTTCTTTTATGTTTATGTTTATTAACCTAAAATTGGCACATATATATGTACATTAGTTTATAATATATTGGAAACTTTTACAAAATTCTGAACTTGCCAATTTTATTTTTCAATATTTTCGCTATAAGTCCTAAAATTATATATTTTTTTTTTCAAAATCATTCTTTGGAGTGTTTTCTATCGAAACATAGCAAATTCGTTACACAAATACAATAAAAAAATATATATAGATAAAAGAAAAAAAAGTGATGCCAAAACAATGGAAACTTTGGAGCTTCTGTACCAGAGTTCGTTAAAACAATAAAAATAGATGATGGCATGAAAGGAAATGTATAAAATCTTAACCGTTATTTAAATATTTATAGTTTCTGACGTTCTCTTTCAACTGGTTTAAAACACAATTCTATTTTTCAATATTTTAATTAATAAATTATTACAAAATAATGACAAGCACGACGTTTTGTGAAGAGTCTATTAAAAACCAGAATAATAGAAATATTCTATAAATAAATCCATATACAAAACATTATAAAGAAATATCGTGAAAGAGTTACGGCAGGCCCTGTAAAACGAGTTAAGGACATGATAATTTAATAGCAATAGAGTTTAAAAAAGGATTAAAATGCTACCTAAAGAGGTCATTAACAATCTGAAACTAAAACAAGTAATAGTGCGTTTACACCTGAGGAAAATTTAGTAGATTTTAGTTGAAATCTATTTCAAAATCTATACTGTTTAAATCTAACTTTTTTGACATTTTGTGAGATTTTGATTCCACAACAATAAACAGCTGATTAAAATAAAACATATAAACTAGAAAAACCAAAAATAAACAAAACAATAGGAAAATGGAAATATGGAAAATTCTAAAAAGGAACAGATTTCATAATTATATTATGCATCATAAATGAAAAAAAAAAAAAAAAACAACCTGAAATAGAAATTTTGCGAAAAAAAACATCAGTATTTGTTAAATGTATTGTTTGAACAACAAAAACAAATGCATTTTGTACAATTAGTATATAGCAGATGGGAATGGGCATATATAAGCATAAAAAATTATAACTTTTCAATTACTAAATATTTTTTTATTATAGACTCGTCATTTTTATTAATAATTAATATTTTATTTCCTTTTTATTCAACTTGTTTGCTTTTATATTTGTTTTTAAATGTCAATTTTTCAGTCACAGCGTTGTAATTTTCTACTAAAATATTAAAAAAAAAAACACAGTAGTATCATTTGGTAGTGCCCAAGTTTGACAAGATTTTGTGAGATTTTGCACAAATCTAGTAACGAGCTAGACTTTTTGTATGATAAATCTAGTAAAAATGAGCTAGATTTCGCTCGAAATCTCGTATGTACTAGATTTTGCTTAGATGTAAACGCACTATAAGAAAATTATTATGCAATACCCTATACCATGCATTTAGATAACTGATCTTAGGTTCAACTAATTGGCTATAGGAAATAAGTATAACCCAAATCTAGGGAATTTTTATTGATTTTTTGCCTGCAGATTTTAAAAATTTTATAACGCATGCTATACTTATATGCGGACTAGATCAAAACATTGACCGATCCTGGCCATATTTGGTAAAGTCTCTTCTTTTTTGCAAAAAGATATACAAACCAAATTTGAGTAAAATCTGTGCAACATTTTTCTTTTTTGATAGATTTAAGTGAAGATCGGGAAGCAGCTTTATTTGGGAGATATGACTATGAATTGTCCTATAAGATTTATTTTATATTTTAGATGATGTAATAATGAGATCTATATGATAACTTGGATCTTTTGGAAATTTATGTCGATCTCTTAGGGGTAATTTGTATGGGGACTAGGTCTGCACTTGGACCAAATTTCACCAATTGCAATAGCATTCAGTTTGTGGCCGATAGCGTTCATCCTGTGACAAATTTCCTCAAAATGAATTCATATTTGCGACCTGTAGTGTGATTACAGGGTTTACATGGACACACAGACGGACAGACAGATGGACAGGCGAAGAGGCGGATATTGCTAAATCGACTCAGAAAGTGATTCTGAGCCGATCAGTATAATAAGAGATTGGTGTAGATGAAATATTTTTGGTTAGTGGTTGGGTATAAATATGTGCTTGATTTGTTTCCCGACGAACTTGATATTGGTTGTTATCATGTGAAGAAACACCTGATATCAGAGAAAAATCGTCTGGCTCTCATAAAATTAGCTAAAGAATACATGAACTGAAATTGTAATGCTGTTGTCTTATCAGATTAGTCCAAGTTTACTTTAATGGGCCATGATGGCATAACGTTTTTACCTATACCAAAAGGAAAAAGGTTGAAATTATATACTAAACAAGTAAGATAATTATAGTCGGTCTAAACCGACTACACGATACCCTATACCATGGTTGAGAGACCCTATCTCTTTGGTCCAACTAATTGGATACAGAAAATAAGCATAAACCAAATTTGAGTGGCATTGTTATTATTTTTTTGGCTGCAGATATGAAAAAGTTCATATCGGGTGCTAGATTTATATGGGGACTAGGTCGAAAAATGGACCGATCCTGAACATATTTGGTAAAGTCAATTATATTTTGAAAAAAATATACAAATCAAATTCGGAAAAAATCTGTGCAATATTTTTGTTTTTTTGATAGATTTAAGTGAAGATCGCGAAGCAGTTCTATATGGGGCCTATGACTAAGAATTGTCCTGTAGGTATTATTTTTGGACTAGTGATTAATGGATGTAATAAGCACACACTAACTCAAATTGACCGAGATCTATATGATAATTTAGATCTTATGGCAATTTAAGTCGATTTCATAAGGCTCATTTGTATCGGGACTAAGTCTGAACATGGACCGAATTTCACCAGTTTCAATAGCGTTCATCCTATGGCCGATAAAAGCTTATATACCAAATTTCATCAAAATATATTCAGATTTGAGACCTGTAGTTTGAGTGCAATGTTAACATGGACCCACAGACCCACAGGTATAGTACAAGATGGGTCTAGATCAAATATTTTTGGTAATTACGAACAGCAGCACAAATTCATTATACATAAACGACATAGTGGTATATGGTATAAAAATACTCTAACCAGAAATGAATGCAGTAAAATTCTAAATGACGAAATCTGTCCAAACGTGGAGGAAAATATGCCCCTGCTCTGAAAGTACCAACATTGTAATGACCCAATACACAACTCGAAAGTTGTAACCGAATGGCTGAAATCTAATGGAGTTAATGTTTTGAAATAGGCGGCCCAATCACCAGATCTCAAGCCTATAGAAATTCTATGGAACATTGTAGATAGAAAAAATAAACGGACACGAAATTACGCAAACAAGACAGGGGTCATCGTCGCATTCGTTATCGAAAGTTTTCTATCGAAATTATTTTTTATTTTTCAAAATAAAATAAAATAAAATAAGAGAGTATTTTTACTCTGTCCACGGTTAACGAGTTGTTGTCCACCGTTAATAGTAAACGTGAAACGAGATCTGACGATTGTCCGTCTTCCTTAATTAATAAACGAAAATAAGGGATTTCGAAGGTTTTTACTCGATATCGAATGCAACGATTTGCCCCCAGACCTCATAGAGGCAGTTCATTCAGAGTGGCAAAAAATGGATGTCATCAACAATTTAACTCGGCGTCGTCAAGCAGTACTAAAAAATAATGCATACCGAATAAAATATTGATACCACAAAGGAAACTTTTTTTTTATAGTAAAGGTATCAAATGTTTTCTCAACAGCATAAAAATTAATACTTTTAAGTTTTGTTAATTTTTCTGAAGTTAAGCTATTTTATGTTAATATTTTTTATCTTTTTGAAATAAATAAAACATAAAAAATTTTAAATTAATAAAAAAAAAAATTTAATTTAGGGATCCAATTTTGAGGTGTTGACGGTTCAAGTCATCAAAAATATATTTTGTTAAAAGTTTCCATTGTATTGTCACTCGCTGTATGTATCCATACATACACATTTTTGCTGGCTTGTTTTTTGTTTTTTTTTTTTACATGCGAGCGAATGTTTATCGATGAGAGTAAGAGAATAACCAAAATAGTTGTACTCTTACTCTTCCTCTTACATAAAGTGTAATTGTATGTAATTACATTTATGCTCATTACATTTAATAATAGCTTTTAATTAAAAGGCACGAAAATAGCTGAAGTATGTGATAAGTATCTAGGAAATTAATTGTAAACAATATTGTAAAAAATCTCACCTTTTTAATGTGAAATCTAGCGTGTATGTCTGTTCTTGTCGGCAACCTTGGTAATTATATTGTGTTTAGAACACGGATAGAGGGTACCAAAGATTGGGCACAGCCGAACTTAACACTTTTACTTGCTCTTATGTATATTTGGTGTAAGGCTGTGGATGTAAACGTCTGGCTCTCGTTGCTGGTGAAGGTACAAAGATTGGCCTCTCTGCCATCACCGGAGCCTTTGGTTGAACATCACAGGTGGGGCCGGAGGTAATGCTGAATGTATTCATCAAGAGCACGTTAAGGGAGTTATGTGGTCTTGGACCACGCTCTAGGGCTCACAATCCTCCACACAATGGGCGGGACACAGATAAATCAGAAACCGATAATACATCACCGGTAATCATGTTTGGATGAAACTTTATTATCTGAATGCCTACCTGGCAAGAATGGGCCCTTGTGGTAGACAGGGCTCACATCTCACTTTATAGTGATTGTTCGAGGATGGAAATAGGGAGAGGGCCATGTGTTTAATATACGGTACTCGATATTTGGAAGTCTTGTAAACGCCCTGACAAATATACTATTTTTCTGTTGGGTTATAAACAAAGGGAACCTTTTAATAAAAACCGTTGAGCAACTCTATTTACAGAGTATGGATTACTATAGAAATACCATAATAATATACATATTTATATTTTTTGCACATTAACATTACGACTACTCCTACTCTAACTCCTTTAAGCGTTATCTGTGTACAATAACAACAGGAAAGAAAATGTTTTTGTACACAGGATCTCTTAAAAATAACATGCACGCAATCGCGTTTTTTTGTTTTTTTTTTTTATTTATAAAGTAATTCCCCCTACACACATTTTTTTCTTCATTCGTATGGATAAATAACTTGAGATACGTACCCATAAATGTATAGTTGGTGTATTCTATGATGATACCTTTGTAGTGTATGCAGGTTTTTTTTTTTTTTTTTTTTGTAAATTGCCTTTAGGTATGTTTTCGCATAGAGAACATAGTCAAATGTTTTGTACATATATGGAAAAGTCAAGAAATTTAAAAAAATTCCTGAAGTACAGTCAAATTATAATAGTCAATTGTGTTTTTTTTTTTTTTTTTTTTTTTATTTATTGTAAATAAATTTTAGCCTTAAGTAATAAAGAAAACAATTGAATTTTTTACAGATCAAGCACAAAAGAATTTAAATAGATTAAAGCATTGCTAGAATTGTTGAGCCGAATTTTTGGACCATTACTTTCTATTATAAGAGACACTTGGAAGGAAGTTGGCCTGAAAATGACTACGCGGAATTGGTCAGTTGGCACCTAAGTTGCCCATTGATATTTGATGAAAATACTTTTTTAAGAAAAGGCATTTAAAAAAATTTACTTTACTTTTTTTTGTAGAAAATTCACTTTTTTGAGAAAAAATATTTATTTAAGAAAATTTATTATTTAAGAAAACTTCCATTTGAGTAAAGTGTTTTTTGTTAAGAAAATGTACTTTTCTTATAAAAAGGCATTTGTTTAAGAAAATTTACTTTTCGTACAAAAAGACTTTATGAATAAAATTGACTATTTTGAAGCAAGAAAAGCTGTCTTTTTCAGGAAATTTACTGTTTTAATAAAAGGCACTTTTTAAAAATGGTACTATCTAAGAAAAGGAACTTATTTAAGAAAAAGTACTTCTTTAAAAAAAGCAAATTTTTTAAGCAAATGCACTCTTTTTTTAAGGAAAAGGTGAATTTTTAAGGAAAGTTCCTATTTTTAGAAAAAGTATTATTTTAAGAAAAGGTATTTTCCCAGAAAAAATACTTTTTTTAGAAAAGTTACTATTTTCACTTTTTTTTTAAGAGAAGGTTATTTTTTAAGAAAAGTAATTTTTTTAATCAAAGTTAATTTTTTAATAAACGGTACTAAGAAATTCCAAATGAATTTCCTTGTACTACAACAAGAGAGTGGTTAGCAATCTGGAACCGAAAACTAGTAAAAATCCAGAAAGAAAAAACATACAAAAGAGTGTTTATTTTTTAATAAAATGTGAAGTATGACAATGTGCGAATTCCAAAACAATTTTCCTTATAAAATATAACGCTAACAAGCAAAAAACGAACTCAATTTGGTTACGAGTTCACAACGAGTGCCCAAATACGACAAGATTCTTTCGTTAAATATAATATTAAGAAGTAATATATAATGAAGGTGGAGTCCTCTATGTCTCAGCTTCAAAGTAAGCATTACGGTGACCATCCCAACTTGAACAGGTACTATTTTACTTTTTTAATAAACGGTACTTCTTCAAAAGAATGTACTTTTCTAATAAAAGTTACTTTTTTACATTCTACACCACTGTGTAGAGGGTATATATAGGATTGACATTCCGGTTGTAACGCATCGAAAAATGCATTTACGACCCCATAATGTGTATATATTCTTAATCCTTATAACTGATGGAGGCTATATAACAGTGTCCGTCTTTCCGTTTGTCTGGGTAAATAAAGCTCATTCACAAATAAACCATTTACCTGGGTAAAGTTATAATAACGTTGTTTATTATTTCGAGCAGGTTGGTCATGAAAGTCGGATATGTCCAAAAAGATGAAGAAAGTGTCGTAATAATTCGTACGAAAAGCTGATGTTGTTTATAAA
Source organism: Cordilura impudica (assembly GCA_963682025.1). Classification (NCBI taxonomy): domain Eukaryota; kingdom Metazoa; phylum Arthropoda; class Insecta; order Diptera; family Scathophagidae; genus Cordilura; species Cordilura impudica. The sequence continues at coordinate 221,529,053 of OY821519.1, read as the reverse complement.
ATAATTGATTAAAAGAAAAAATAAAATTTTTTAGAACTTGTACTCAAATTTCGAGGTCTAGGATCAGCTAGTATATATTATTGGTCCTTATAATAACTCGAGTTGTGTAGCGGTATCCGCCTGTCCGTCTGTCCATCTGTGTTAAAATCATGATCATACACAAATTGAACCATCTACCTCGGTAAAGTTATAACAATACACATTGTTTGGTTGGAACAGGTTGGTATTGAAAATCGCATATGTGCAAAAAGATGAAGAAACCTCTAAAAAAAATAAAATATTCAGTGTGGTGTCGTAATAATTCGTAAGAAAAGCTGCATCTGTTTAGAAGAGGTATTTTTTTAAGAAGTAATATTTCAAGAAATGGGCATCTTTAAAAAAAAAGTACTTTTTTAAGGACAGTTATTTTTTAAGAAAAGATAATTTCTTTAACCCTTTAAAGCCCGATGTTGCCTCTAGGCAACATTGTATATTTAAGCTTATAAGTCCCGTAATTTTAAATTTTTTCTCCTACGGCTTTTTCTCAGAGTAGCTTGATATATTGTGCAAGCCTAATTGCAAATATTTTATTGTAAGTATTGATAGAGATCATGTGAGAGCTAATCTTATTTGATTGCACATTTAAAATTTTTTTTCTTCAAAAAGTGAGTTTATTTTAAAGTTTAAATTTAAATACTTAAATATATTGTTTAAAGGTAAGAAAATTAGAAAAAAAAATTAAAAAATACTTTTAGTCAGTCATTTTTCAAATGACTGGCAACATTTCATAACGGCTAAACCATCATACATATGACTTTGAAATTGACATCAATTCATATTTAGGTCTGAACTAACAACTACATAAACTTGAAAAATGTTTAACCACGCCCCAATTAATTCGGGCATGAAAGGGTTTAGATATATAATATCCTAAGTAAAAGTGATTTTTTAAGAAAAGATAATTTTTGAAGAAAAAATATTTTTAGGTACTTATTTAAGAAAACGTAATTTTTTTAGAAAAGGTATTTATTTAGGAAAGGTCAACAAAATGTACTATTATTAAGCTAATGTACTTTTTTAATAATAGGTGTCTTTTTCAGGAAATGTACTATTTGAATAAAATGTGCCTTTTTAAGAAAAGGTAATCTCTTTAAGCAAAGGTACTTTTTTATGAAAAAGGTGCACTTGTAAGGAAATATACTATTCTAAGAATAGTACTCCTTTACGAAAAAGTGCTTTTTTCAGAAAAATAAATTTTTTAGGAAAATGTACTATTTTAAGAAAAGATTCTTTATAAGAAAATTTACTTTTTTTAAGAAAATTTACTTTTTTAAGAAAATCGACTGTTTTAGCAACAGGTATTTTTTTAAGGAAAGGTACTTTTTTAAGAATGGGTACTTTTTAAGAAAGGCACTTTTTAATAAAAGGTTAAATTTTAAATGAAAGGTACTATATTAAATAAAAGGTACTTTTTTAATAAGAGGTCCTTTTTTAATAAAAGGTACTTTTTAATAAAGGTTAATTAAAAAAAATACTATTATAATAAAAGGTATTTTTTTAAGGAAATGTACTGAAAAAGGTACTGTTTTTAAAAAAACGTATTTCTGACGAAAATGTGGACCTTTTTATAAAATGTATTTTATAAGCAATTGTATTTTGAGAAATGGGCATTTAAAAAGGTACTTTTTTAGGACAGTTAATTTTGTAAGAAAATGTACGCTTTTAAGAAAAGGTACTTTTTAGGGAGAGGCACATTTAAGAAATATAATTGTTTAAGAAAAGTTATTTTTTAAGAAAAGGTAATTTTCGAAGAAAAATTTTTTGCGAAAGGGAATTTTTTAAGAAAAGGTATTTTTTTTAAAAGAAAAGTAATAAAAATGCACTATTTAAAAAAACTCACTTTTTAGAAAAGGTAAACATTAAGCAAATGTACTTTTTCTTAAGAAAAGTTGCTTTTAAGGAAGCGTACTATATTAAGAAAGGGCAAATTTTTAAGAAAGGTATCTTTTTTAAGAAAAGGTACTTTCTAAGCAATCGTAAGTTTTTATGAAAATGCAATTTTTTTTGTGAAAATTTGATTTTTAAGAAAATTTACTTTTTTAAGAAAATCTTATTTTTTAAAAAGACTTTTTTTTATAAGAAAAAGTACTTTTGTAAAGAAAATTTTCTTTTTTAGAAAAGGTATTTTTTTTAAGAAAAGTAAAAAAAAGTACTATTTAAGAAAACGTACTTTTAAAAAAATGTAAGTTTTTAAGCAAATGTAATGCCCTTAAGAAAGGGCACATTTTTAAGAAAAGTTACTTTTTTAAGAAGATGCACTTTCTAAGCAATCGTACGTTTTTAAGGTGTAATTTTTTTAAGAAAATTTGCTTTTTATGTAAATTTCCTTTTTTAAGAAAAACTTTTTAAAAAGATGTTCTTTTTTAAGAAAAAGTACTTTTGTAAAGAAAAAGTACTTCTTCAAGTAAATTTACTTATTAAAGAAAACGTACTTATTTAAGTAAATTTACTTGTTTAAGAAAATTCACTTTTTAGAAAAGGTATTTTTTTATTTAAGAAAAGTCAAAAATGCACTATTTAAAAAAGCGTCCTTTTTTAAATAAGGTAAGCTTTGAAGCAAATGTACTTTTGTTAAGAAAAGTTGATTTTAAAGGAAACGTGTTATATTAACAAAGGGAATATTTTTAAGAAAAGTTACTGTTATAAGAAGAGGTACTTTTTAAGCAGTCGTACGTTTTTAACAAAATTTGTTTTTGTTTTTTTTTTTTTAGAAAATTAGCATTTTAAGTAAATTTACTTTTTTAAGAAAATCTTCTTAAAAAAAGGTTCTTTTTTTAAGAAAAAAGGTTCTTTTTTTTAAGAAAAAGGTTCTTTTTTTAAGAAAAAGTTCTTTTGTAAAGAAAAAGTACTCCTTTAAGGAAATTAACTTGTTTAAGAAAATGTACTTTTTTAACTAAATTTACTTGTTTTAGAAAAGGTCTTTTTTAAGTAAATTTACTTGTTTAAGAAAATGTACTTTTTTAAGTAAATTTACTGGTTTAAGAAAATGTACTTTTTTAAGTAAATTTACTGGTTTAAGAAAATGTACTTTTTTAAGTAAATTTACTGGTTTAAGAAAATATACTTTTTTAGGTAAATTTACTGGTTTAAGAAAATGTACGTTTTAAGTAAATTTACTTGTTTCAGAAAATGTACTTTTTTAAGTAAATTTACTGGTTTAAGAAAATGTACTTTTTTAAGTAAATTTACTTGTTTAAGAAAACGTACTTTTTTAAAGTAAATTTACTGGTTTAAGAAAATGTACTTTTTTAGGTAAATTTACTTGTTTTAGAAAAGGTCTTTTTTAAGTAAGTTTACTTGTTTTAGAAAAGGTATTTTTTAAGTAAATGTAGGTACTTTTAAGAAAAGGTTCTTTTTTTTTTTAAAAAGTACTATTTTAAAGAAAAAAGGTACTCTTTGAAGTAAATTTACTTGTTTAAGAAAACGTACTTTTTAAGAAAACTTACTTCTTTAGAAAAAGTACTTTTTAGAAAAAGTTCTAATTTAAGAAAAGGCGCTTTTTTAAAGAAAATTTACTTTTTTAAGAGAAGTTACTTCGTTAAGAAAATTTACTTTTTCAAGAAAAGTTACTTTTTTAAAAAAGGCATTTTTTTAAAGAAAATTTACTTTTTTACAAAAAGGTACATTTTACAAAAAAATATATTTGGAAAAGGTACTTTTTAGGAATAGTTACTTTTTTAAGGAAATGCACTTTTCAAAAAAAGATAATTTTTTTTAAATTTACTTTTTTAAGAAAAGGAAGGTACTTTTTAAGAAAATGTTTTTATTTTAAGAAAAGGTACTTTTTAAGAAAGTTTTTTTTTTTGGAGAAGAGGTAATTTTTTAAGAAATTGTATTTTTTTTACTTAAATTTACATTTTTAAGTAAAGATACTTAAGATACTTTTTAAAGAAATTGCATTTTTTAGAAGAAAATTTACCTACTTAAAAAAAATATGCACTTTTAAAAAAATCTTGTTTAGAAAATTTACTTTTTTAAGAAAAGCCATGTTTTTAAAAAAAGGTACTATTAAAAAAATGCTTTTTTACGCAATGGTACTTTTTTACGATAAGTCCTTTAAAAAAAAAGTGTTTTTTGAGGAAAATGTTTTTTTAAGAATAGCTAAATTTTTAAGAAAATGGAATTTAGTAAGAAAATTTACTTTTTTCAGAAAATGTAAGAAGAAGAAGGTGCTTTTTAAGAAAAGTTACTTTTTTAAGAAATTGTAGATTTTTAAGAAAAAGTCTCTTTTTAAGACAGAGTTTTTTTTAGGAAAAGGTACTTTTTAAGAAAATATATTTTGTTATGGAATTAAATATCTAGTATTCCGCATTACGGAGTCAGTGATTGAGTCCGTGATGACCGTAAATATACCCCTCGTCCTGGGTTCATCATAATTTGCTTCATAATAGTCTTTATCTAGAATTCAGCTCCAGAAACATGCATGCCGTTAGGCCCCTTTTTCTATTCTATACTATTCTGTTCATATGCGCTAGTTGATGTCTGTGAAACTATTCCAAAATAAGTCTAATTTGAATTTTATATTGCTCAACCTAAAACTCAAAACAATTTTTTTTTTAATATTTAATTAAATCAATAAATTATCTCAAATTTAAACTAAATGTTATCATTTATTTCAACATTTGTTTTTCTTCTTCGCATTAATACAAGTTGTTGTTGTTGCTGTTCTTTAACGGAGGTTAATTGCTTTAAATTAATTATTTATTTTGGCCATTAATAATATCAACAACACAAAAAATTCAACGATGCGTGCACTTTGAGCATAACATCATCAACAACAACAATAAAATGCTCTTTAGTTTTATTCTAAAACATCTTGACAAACAAAACCAAAACAAAAAAAAACAAAAAAAGAAAAATCAGTCTTTCAGCAAGAAAATGAAAACCCACAAGAATTTGTAAAAATATCATGTACACAAGAGTTCTTTTTCGAATACTTTTTCAGATGAGGAAAACGAAGTAAATTTTTATACATTTTGTTTTTGTCAAAACAAAACTCTCAGTTTTTGAATTGCGTGCAACATTTGCGTCTTGTTTCAGAAAAAAATATATAAAAAAAAAGAAAAGAACACTGGCTGTATATAGAGGAAGATGAACATGAATGTTGGTGATATGTTAGATATATTTTTGTTGTTGTTGTGTGTCCCCTTGTAAACTCTTAGTATGTTGCTGTAAAGATTTTTATTTTTTTTTCCTTTTTTAAAATAAAACTTAAGGTATTTGCGTGTTCTGTGGCACGCACATGCCGACAGTGATTTTTTTTACTTGTTTAATATTTTATTTAACTTTAAAGAAATCTTATTTTAGCACGCTATTAAATAAGTTATATAAAAAAAAACGATATGACATTCATATTATCTAGAAGCAATGAAAATTCTAGCAGAACTGACTGAAAAAGACTTTATGAAATCTCTATAAAACTTAGAAATTTCTACAGAATATGAAATAACAACAGCTGACGACATTTATATTTAATTTTTTTAACATTTAATTCAAGGACCAGAAAGCCTTTTATTTTTTTGTTTTAATCGATAATAATTATCGTGTTATTATAATTAATTAATTACACAAAATAAGGATTTAAATACGATTAACATTAAATAAACATATGCTTGCTAATATAAAATTTAACGTGTCGATACAATCAGAAAGAATTCGTGAGTGTGGAAAATTGTGTGTGACAAATTTAATAAAATCGCTGAAGGGCACCATAGAATGTCATTATCAGCATATTTAAAAAAAGTATTATAATTACGCAGAGAGGGGACTTTCAGAAAAAATGCTTCAAAATGTTTTATATAAAATGAATAATGCGACCTTTTTGAAAACCATTGCAAAATTTGTTACGGATATGCACGATGACGATGCATATTCTCATAATAATTTATCGATAAAGACTTATTCTATAAGAAAAAAACTAAGCTAAGTTTTACAAAAAAAATATTGTTCTTATTTTTGAAGATGGGAAGTATCTTCAGCTTTCTAAAAAAATATATATGTTGATTTTTATTTCGAAAAAAATTATATATTTATCTTTGAAGAAAATGTTTGGGTTTTAAGAAAACGTACCTGTTAAGAAAAGGATCAAATGGACCTTTTTTGAACAAAATAATTTAAAAACAACATGCTATTTAAAGAAAAGGAACTTTTTAAGAAGAGGCATTTTCTTAAAAAAAGGCACTTTAAAATTAAAAAAAAAAGTATTTTTATTAAGAAAATGTACTTCTCTATCAAAACATTTGTTTAGATAATTTTTTTTTTGTAGCATTTTTCAGAAAAAGTACTTTTTAATGGAAGATACTATTTCGAAAAGGTATTTTTTAATAAAATGTACTTTGCCTAAAAGTACTTTTTCTATGCAAAGGTACTTTTCGGAAAAATTATTTATTTAAGAAAAGGTAATTTTTTAGGAAAAGATAATTTTTTAAGAGAAGGCACATTTTGAGAAGGTACTTTTTGAAGAAAATATATTTTCTGAAGAAAACATAATTTGTTAAGAAAAGACAGGCACTTTTTTAAAAAAATTCACATTTTTAAGAAGGCACTTTTCGACGAAAATATAGTTTCTGAAGAAAACATAATTTTTTAGTTCCTTGTATTTCGTAAAAGTGCTCTCTGAAAAACAAAAATTCTTTAAGAAATGGTAGTTATTTTAAAAAAGTGCACTTTTTCAAGAAAATATACTATTTTAAGAAAATTTACTTAAGAAAACGTTTTTTCTAATGAAAAGGTACTTTTTGAAGAAAAAGTACTTTTAAGAAAAAGGAATTTTTTCGGACAAGCAATTTTTTCAGAAAACGTACGTTTATGAAGCGGTACTTTTAAAGATACAACACTTTTTTAAGAAATGTTATTTTTTTTAAGAATAATTACTTTTTAAGTAAATATTTATTTTAAGCATATTTTTTTTTTAGCAAATGCCCTTTCTAAATAAGGGTATATATATCCAATGAAAGGTACTTTTCACGAAAATGTGCTATTAAAAAAAGAAAAAAAAACAATTCTTGAAGAAAAAGCTTTCAAGAAAATTAAATTATAAAAGCATTTTTAAAAATGAGGTTCTTTTTAAGAAAAGACACTTTTTATATAATTTTTAAGAAAATATATATTTAAAAAAGGGACATTTTTTAAGGCAAGTTTTTTTTTAAGAAAAGACAAAATATTTATTCTTTAAGAAAAGGTACTTTTTATGAAAAAATACTTTTTAAGAAAAGGTACTTTTTATGAAAAAATACTTCTTAAGAAAATGTGTTTTTTTTTTAATAAAAAGTAGTTCTTAAGAAATGGTACTTTTAAGGAAAATTCACTTGTTAAGAAAATATACTTTTTATGAAAAAGTAATTTTTTAAGAAAAAGTACTTCTTGGGAAAATTTTCTTTTAAAGAAAATGTTCTTTTTAAGAAGATTCTTTTTTAAAAAACGTACTTTTCTGAGAAAAGGTATTTTAAAATGGAATTTTCTTTAGAAAGGACATTATATTAAAAAATGTATTTTTGTGCTCTCTGAAGAAAGCATTTTTCAAGCAATGGTACTATTTAAAAAAAAGGAATCTTTTTTAAGAAAATGTACTTTATTAAGGAAATGTACTTTTAGGTAAGAAAATGTACTTTAGTAAGAAATAGTTTTTTCTGACTAGTTTTTCTGACTAAAAGGAGCTATTTCGTACTTGTTAGGAAAAGGAATTTTTTTTTTCAGAAAACGTACTTTAATTGAAAAGGTACTTTTAAAGAAAAGGCACTTTTTGAGAAAATTTAATTTTTTAATAAAAATACTTTATAAATAAAGTTATTATTAAAAAAAACTTGTTTTTAAAGAAAATATCCTTTCCGGCGCTGAGTACTTAGGCCCCAAAGAACAAATGCCCCCCCCCCCCCCCCAAAATAAAATGAACAAATTCCTCCAAAAATTGGGACGTAAGTTCACGATACACAAAAAAAAAATGAACAAATGTCCCAATTTTTCAATAAACCAAATCATTTTTTATACGTACGCTCCAAAAAAGATTCCGAAAATTTTTCACATATTTTTATATAATGGTTTTTTGCCAAATATCTATTCAAATGAAAATTTGCATACTGCTCCCATTATTTCTCCTACAATAAACGCATTTATTGTTTCAGCAGCATCATTGCGGAGCTTTATCTCGCAACCATAGCATATCTTGTAATGTTTGCAAGACTTTCATAGCATCTTTGCGTTTTCTTATCCATCAAAATGTAAAAATTCGGAATGATCTGTAAAAATTATGCTTTGCGACGATTACAAATAAGTTAACTACCACTGAACGGCGCGGGTGTGGCTGCCAAACCAGCGCGGAAGCGGTTCACGGAACACTACTTCAATTTGCAAACGATTCCCGATATTTTTCAGTTTACAAAAATAAATAAACTACAAACAAAACAATAACATAAACCGGTTTTGTAGCTTATTTTTGGAGTATATTTGTTCATCAGTCTTGAAAAAAAAAAATGAAGTTAGCTCTAAAACTTATAAGTTGAAAATGAAGAAATGCCCCAAACTATTTCAAATTGGAATAAAAAATGAACTGGTGCCCCAAAAGCCATCAAAATTGGGGCATGTTTCCAATCAGGAGAGCCCCAATCCCATAAATTTTTTTTGGGGCATTTGTTAATTTTTTTTGGGGCATTTGTTAATTGGGGCCATCCTTTCCAACTAGGAGTATTTTTGTAAGAACAGGAACTTTTTAAGAAAATGTACTTTTAAGAAAAGGTACTATTTTACAAATTGGCAGGTTTTTTTGGGAAATGGATCTTTTTTAAAATTTTTTTTTAGAAAATTACGTTTTAAAACGAGGTTCTTTTTAAGACAAGACACTTGAAGATAATATGATTTTTAAGAATAGGTGCTTTTTAAAAAATTGAACTTTTTTTAAGGAAATGTACTACTTTTAAGAAAAGTTAATTTTAGTTAAAAAATATATATATAAAATATTGAATAAGTACTCTTTATGTACCTTTAGATACACGTACTTTTAATGAAAAGGCGCTTTGTTCAGAAAAAGTACTTTTTTAAGAACCCTTACATTTTTTAAGAAAATGTACCTTTAAAAGAAGGTACTTTTCGAAGAAAAGATACTTTCCGAAGAAAACATAAAATATATTTTTTTTACTAGGAAGTACTTCTTAAGAAACTTTACTTTTTTAAATAAAAAGTTTTTTTTTTTTTTTTTTTTTTTTTTTTTTATTTTATTTATTAATTCAATAAAAAATTAGGTAAGAATTAATAAAAAGTTAACGCCTCAGCGCCTTAAAGGCTTAAAAGAGGCTATAGTAGGCAACTTTACATTATATGCTTAGAAGATTAATTACATAATAAAATTTGTTAAGTATTTTTTGGAAATTTTAATTTAGATAAAAACATATTCAACAACAATATATTTTAGAAGTATGAGAAAAAAAAAAAAAACAAATTACATAAGAAGCGTTTCTACGTTTTGAAGTAAATAGCTTTTTAGGTGGTTCTTAAAAGTTGAAAGAACTTGTATATTTCGTAAGTTAACTGGTAGTTCATTATACTCATGTGGTCCAGCAAAAGCAATACGCTGTTTAGTCAAGTCCATACGACATCTCACTGAACTTAAATTTAAAGCTTGTCTGGTAATTCGTCGAGTGTGGAATACATTTTGTGTAAACTGAATGGACTGTTGAGGATTTCCTCTCAAAGATCTAAAAACATATGTCAAAATTTTATATTTATATAGACCTCGAATAGGCAGAATATTTTTTGCATACGTTTTAAACAGATACAACGTAGAATGCGTTATAGGAAGGTTATAAACAAGCTTTAGAGCTTTATTTTGAGCAGACTGAAGAGATTTCAATGACTGATTGATTCTACATCCGTAAATTATTGGAAGGTATGTTAAATGGGAATGTACAAGTGACTGGTAAAGCAGCATTTTTACCTCAAGACTTAGCTTATTTTTAAACTTGTAGATAATACCAATCCCGGAAGAAATTTTTGATTTTAACATATTTATATGAGAATCCATAGTTCTTCTAATAAAAAAAAAAAAAATTAATAAAAAGTACTCTTAGGTACTTTTAGGCAAATGCTCTTTTTAAGAAAAGATTTATTTAACCAAAATAACTATTTAAGAAAATGTACTTTTTAAGAAAAGGTACTTGTTTAAATAATGTTGCTTTTTCAGGAAATTGCACCTTTTAAAAGGAAGTTCTTCTTAAGAAACTTTAATTTTTAAAGAAATGGTACTGATTACGAAAAGACACTGATTAAGAAAAGACACTTTTTACGAAAAGGTACTATAATAAGAATATGCACTCTTTATTGTAAATATACTTTTTAAGAAATGTAATTTTAAAGAAATGTAATTTTTAAGAAATGTAATTTTTAAGCAATGTTGTAATTTTTAAGAAATGTAATTTTTAAGAAAAGTTGATTTTTTCAGACAAGTTGCTTTTTAAAGAAGTCTTACTTTTTTAATAAAAAGTACTGCTAAAGAAAAGATACTTTTTAAGAAAATTCACTTTTTAAGAAAATCTTATTTTTCGGCAAAGGTTATTTTTGAGGAATGAATATGTACTTTTCAAGAAATCGTTTTTTTTTTTCAAGAAAAGTTACTTTTTAGTGCGTTTACATCTAAGCAAAATCTAGTATATACGAGATTTCGAGCGAAGTCTGGCTCATTTTTACTAAATTTTCCATACAAAGCAAAATCTAGCTCCTTACTAGATTTGTGCAAAATCTCACAAAATCTTGTCAAACGTGGGCACTACCAAATGATACTACTGTGTTTTTTTAAATATTGTAGTAGAAAATTACAACGCAGTGACTAAAAAATTGACATTTAAAAACAAAACCAAACATGTTGAATAAAAAGGAAATAAAATATTAATTATTAACAACAAAAAATTACGAATCTATAATAAAAAAATATTTAGTAATTGAAAAGTTATAACTTATTATACAGACATATGCCCATTCCAATCTGCTAAATAATAATTGTGGAAAATGAATTTGTTTTTGCTGTACAAACAATACATTTAACAAATGCTGTTTTTTTTTTCGCAAAATTTCTATTTCAGTTTATGCTTTTTTTAATTTTTGATGAATAATATAAGTATCAAATATGTTCCTTTTTAGAATTTTCCATATTTCCAGTTTCCAATTGTTTTGTTTATTTTTGGTATTTCTAGTTTATATGTTTTATTTTAATAAGCTGTTTATTGCTGTGGAAACAAAATCTCACAAAATGTCAAAAAGGTTAGATGTAAACGGTATAGATTTTGAAGTAGATTTCAACTAAAATCTACTAGATTTTCCTCAGCTGTGAACGAACTATTACCAGAATAATTGCTTTTCAAGAAAATTTACTTTTTGAAGAAACATTATCTGTGCATAATTCTATGATGTTAAATAATAAACATATGGCATTACAAATTCAGTTAGTCAATGAAGAGCGTAACTATATATTAGTATATAAGATATTTATACTTTATTTTAAACACGATATATTTATATTTTTTCTTTCGATGGAATCAAAAAAACTTCTGTTTTTAGTTATTTAAATCCGGCCTCAAACTTAAGTTGAAAAATGTTTTAATAAGTTCAAGTGTAAGGAAGAAATTTTAAAATATAAAATTCCACAGCACTTGTACATTCGTTTGAAAGAAGCATTATGCATGCAAATAGTTTATTTCCCAAATTCAGTATATTTTCTTAGAATCCTCAAACAATGCTTAGTGAAAATATTTTTAGCTTTGGTTTTGGTGGGTTTGGTTTTTTGTTGTTTAAGTGGGTGTTTAGTTAGAATTTAAGACCAAAAAAAAAATTGCATTTAAACTCTATAAAGTTTGTGTAAATTTTGTGTTTGTAACCATGTTCGCTTTAATTGTACAATTTTACCAATGTTTTTTTTCTGTTTTTTCTTAATTTAACATTCATATCAATGTGGGTGCAACTCTTTTTTTTTTTTGTATGTTTATTTTAGGATACGTTGTTGTGTGATTTTTTTGTTAAAGTTTTCTAAACACACATGTTTTAATCATGTTGCAACATACAACCAACATGTTTCGTTTTTGTTGTTAAAAAAAGAAACAAATACTGCCTCAAAACCTTACCTTCACCATTATCCTCATCATCATAGTCATACTCATCAACAATTTCCAGTCGCATTTAGTCTTGGCTGTTTTATAAAGTGTTTACATTAACACTGAACAGTGCAAATTTTCTAATGTGAACAAACTCTAAAGATTTTACTAAATTTTAGATATTTTCAATACAAAATATTTTTTTATCTGAAAAATAGTGAAAAAGCCCGCTATGCTTTCAAAAACTATATTGTCTCAAAATTAAAAAGCCATGTTCATATTGAAATATTCTTAATTTTCTGTAATTTCAATAATACATAATATAAAAGGTTATAAAATTTAAAGAGGAATAGAATCTTTAAAGCGATATTTTTACTTTCAGCCTGGATATATGTGAATCGGAAGAGGTTTAATTTTCTTTGAATTTTAAAATAAAGGGAACAGAAAAATCAAGAAATCTTTTCGAAAAAATTTTCCCAAAGTCCATTTTTCTTAAAATGTTTTGTTTCATTCTGAAGATGTAGTAATAAAATATATATATACATATCTATTCTAAAAATTCTCAGAATTTAAAGACTTGTTTAGCCCAGCATTTGAAATTAGTCTGCGAATTCTAGGAAATATTATTTTTTCATAAAATTTTTTCTTTCAATATTTTTTTAAGCTATATATATATATAAAATTTATGAATATTTAATGAGCCTAAAGGTATGCTAATCAATTTTGGCAATTCTTAATTCAACACAAGGTGTTGATATACAATTTAAAACATTCGCATTAAGAGGGTGTGTAACGAATTATTATAAATATTTTATTGTAATTAATTTAATATATTTTTAAGATAGATTAAACATAAATTTTATCATTCGCAGCTTCTCCTCCATATGAACTATAACTATGCCAATTTTCACTTTCCCCCGTGCCCGCGTATTGCTGAAAAAGGGAACTAAAAATTTACCCTCACGTTGTAGAACTTTTTTAAATGAAAACCAATTTTGTAATGTTTTATTTCATTTTGAAGATGTAGCAACAAAGAAAAGTAGAATTTCTATGCGAAAATTCTCCGAATGTACAGAAATCTTAAAAAGTCCTAGAACAAGGGTTTAAAATATGTTTTGTTAATGAAAAAACGTTCCAGGTATTCTGAATTTTCAATATTTTAAATACCAAGAGTCTTAGAATCTGAATGAAAACAAATCCCTAAATATATATTTTTCATAGTCAACGATCCGATTCTATATATGCTGAATTTTCGATATGAAAAGCCTGAGTATATAACAGAAAGTGGAACACTCACGGAAAAATTCCCTTAAATTCATCCGCTTTTAGAATTCGATAGATTTTGATATTTTCAATACCAAGAAGTTTCGAGTGAGGTGAATAATGGAAAAGCCCCAGAAACCATTTCAAATAATTGCTCAATGTATATCTGGGAGTTTCAATAATAATAAAGTAAAACATTTCCTAAAATCGTTCTAGACCGGCTGTAATTTTCTCTTTTGTTCTGAAAAAAACGAAGTGACTTCACCAAATATGGTCACAATCGTTCCGTTTTTCAAACTAGTCCCCATATAAATATAGCACCCGATGTAAATTTTTTCAAAACAGCAGGCAAAAAAATTATATTATAAAAATTCCACTCATATGTGGTTTATGCTTATTTTTTATACGCAATTAATTGGACCTAAGACCAATACTCGAAACGCATGGTATAGCAGATCGCATAGTCATTCTAGACCAACTATTTATTTCTTACTTATTTTATAAAGGGTTTTTCAATAAGAGCGCTACAAAAGTTTTTTCAAATAAAACAAAAACGGTTTGGATATCAATGAAATTCTTTATTCCTGTGTAAGTACGTTTGATGCCATTATGTATGGAAATCGATCTCTTTTGCATGGCCACCACGGGCACGCTTGCAGAAGTCCAGACGCTGAACCCAATTTTCGACGGTTTTCAAGCATAAATCGGCCGATACTGCTGCAATTTCACATTCGATATTCGTACGAAGTTCATCAATCGTCGCAGGCTTGTTGCCATAGACCATAGATTTGACGTAGCCCCACAGGAATTAGTCTAACGGCGTCAAATCGCACTACCGAGGCGGCCAATCGACTGGACGATTTCTCCAAACTTGGTTTCCAATAAATTGATTGTGACATTCACTGTGTGCCTTGTGGCGCCGTCTTGTTGGAATCACATGTCCTCCAAGTCCATATCATCCAATTGGGGCCAAAAATATTTGGTTATCATTGAACGGTAGCGGTTCCCATTCACAGTAACGTGCCGGTCTTGATCATCACGGAAGAAGTACGGCCCAATGACGCCGCCGGCCCATAAACCGCACCAAACCTTAATTTTTTCGGGATGCATTGATGACTCATGGAGTACGTGTGGATTGCTGTCTGACCAATAACGCATATTTTGTTTATTGACGAAGCCATTCAGCCAGAAATGAGCCTCATCGCTGAAGATGATTTTTCGATGAAAATCCGAATCATTTTCAAGTTCTTGCTCAGCCCAATGCACGAACATACGACGCTTCTGGTGGTCAAGCGGCTTCAGTTCTTGCGTCAATATGACCTTGTAAGGATGTAGGCCAAGATCTTTTTGCAAAATTCGCCACAGCGACGTCACAGAGATGCCCAACGCTTGAGAACGACGTGTTAGAGACATATTTGGGCTTTCTTCAACTGAAGCCTCAGCGGCAGCAATATTCTCGACACTACGGGCACGGCTTTATCTCACTGGCACGGGAACATTTTGTACTGTGCCTGTGCATTCAAATTTTTCCACCAGACGCTCAATTGTTGATCTGCTAGGACGATTATGACGACCATAAATTGGACGTAGCGCTCTTAACGTTGAGGCCACTAAGTCCGAATTTTGGTAGTAAATTTTAATAATTTCGACTCGTTGTTGGCTCGCATATCTTTCCGTCATGAAATGACAAACCTCACTGAAGAGAAATGTCAAAAGAGCGGCAAGAAATATGGCGTCGTGTGCTGTCCCTGTCTTTCTACTTTTGTAGCGTCCCTGTTGAAAAACCCTTTACTAAGATGTTGTTATTCTTAGTACTATTAGTGCTAAGTCGAATGCAATCGGAGGATATTGTGACCCTCTCTCTTGCTTGCCTTATCTAACAAATTTCCTTAACTCCATTATTCCCACCAGCACTTTCCCTAACAAATGGAGACATGACAAAATAATTGCTATTCCTAAATGTGCTAAAGAATGCCGCACCATAGTAATCATGTGTTACTTTTCAAAAGTACTCGAAAAGTTCCTTACATAAATGAGATTGGTTTGTTGTCGAATATTCAATCAGTTTTCCGATCTAATCATAGTCATGTTACTGCTTTGACTGAATTAACTGAAAACATAAGACAGGAACTGGATGATAATAAAGTTAATTTGTTGGTCCTATTTGGCCATTCAAAGGCTTTCAATACAGTCGACCACTTATTTCTCTTCATCAGCTATACATATGCTTCGATCCTACATATCTCAATAACGTTAAATATTAAGAGAGGAGTGCATTAGGGACCAATCCTAGGTCCTCTGCTTTTTCTCTCTATGCTAATGATATGCCTTCACAATTTCCCTATTGTAAAACTGATATGTACGTCGCGTACCGTTGACGTGCATTTATATTTAAGCAGTCCGATTGTTTCAATTAATCACATATAAGGAAACTCGAAGAGGATTTAAATAATATCCATCGTTAGGCTACGGCCAACCAGCTCTTTTTCAACCGATTAAGCTCTAAATATTTGATGATAAGTAAACGATCTAAACAGCCGACCATGTTCCCTGATATTTAAATTAACGGTCAAAAGATTCCTATTGTTTCATGTGTCAAAAATCTAAGTATTATCTTTAACAGCTCTCTACCGTGGTCAAATCGTATAATTAATGTGGTTGGGCAAATTTGTGTTAACCGGAGATCTCTATGGTCAACGCAATACTTCAAATCTTTGAAAATAGAAATTCTGCTAGCCATAACGTATATAATTCCTGGATTTCTGTACGTCTGAGAAATTTTGACTAATTGCGACTCCTGGAGCAAACCAAATGTTGCATATCTATGTACTAATCCGTGAATGTAAATCTTTCGACGAATTTTGAAGCAAAATGCGCCCACGGAGTAGTGTGAAATTTGGCATAGTTATATACCACTAGCAGATTCCATCACTCGAAATTCGACTGCAATTTCTAGGCAACTTTATTTTTTAACTTAGTCAATTCACAAACCAAAACTTTTTTGGTTTATTATTATTGTGAATGAAGATAACAAACTCATTAACAAATTTTAGCATTCGGCACTTCTCCTCCATATCTATAATATAATATTATAAGGGAAAAAATTAAAAAATCTGTAAATCTGCAAAACGGCTAAAAAGAAGTACCTTTCAAATAATATACGTTTGGTCAAAATCAGGA
Source organism: Cordilura impudica (assembly GCA_963682025.1). Lineage (NCBI taxonomy): Eukaryota > Metazoa > Arthropoda > Insecta > Diptera > Scathophagidae > Cordilura > Cordilura impudica. The sequence continues at coordinate 221,512,500 of OY821519.1, read as the reverse complement.
TAAAGCGGTAGAACAAAACAGCAGTCACAAGGAATCGCCTATTAATATTATAGATATGGCCTATTAGTATTATAGATATGGAGGAGATGTGCCGAATGCTAAAATTTATTTATGTGTAAAATAATATGTGTTAAAAATATATTAAATAAAATAAAATAATAATAATAAATAATTTAATGAGAGCAAAAATTATGCTAATCAATTTTAGCCAATTCACAATTTATCGCCTGTGCATTTATTACTGATAGTTTAAAAATGGGTACATTTTAATCGCCCTGAGTTGTATTGTGAATTGCCTTTAAGCTTCTAAATGGGGGAACAGCGAAAACTGGAGTTCACTTTATCTTGCATTAACTTATAAAAAATTTAAATATATGAATTCTATAAAAAAACAATATTAGTTAAACAAATTTAAGGCCAAACTTGCGGCTGACGGTTAAAAAACCAAGCCGTAAATATCTTTATAATATTAACAGGCAAGGCTATTTCGTGTGACATCTCCTAAACTCTCAGTTACAAACCGATTTTGACCAAAATATACAATTTGAAAGGTATTTATTTACAGATGTGCACCATCTTTATAAATGTGCACCATCTGGTTCTTTTTGTTTTGAGTAATTATCATTTAAAGTTGCTACTAACTCATACATAAAATACATATTTAAGCTTTAAATAAAAAACTATTCAATGCTGTGTGTTTATGAATTAGGCTCCTATAAAATTATTTATTAACACACCTAGTTATAATCTTCTGCGTGCTCAACAAATATTTATTATGAAATTTAAAGAATTTTATTTAAAAATTCAGAATTTATTGAATTTTATTTAAATATTCACAGATTTTTAATATAGACAGATTAAAAAAACATTGAAAGAAAAAAATTGAATGAAAAAATAAAATTTCCTAAAATTTGCACACGAATTTCAAGTTCTGGGCTCTGCTAGTAATAATAATAATCGTTATGTTTTTGGTTTAAGGAGATATTGTCATAATTCTTCTCCGAAAGACTATTTGTTGGTGTGGAATATGACAATCTTTTAAAAATTTTAGTTATAATTTTTATGCACAAAATTATTTACATACACACTCACTAAGCGCATTTGCAAACATAATGACCACAACACCAACAACAATTACAGCCATCACACACACGAAACATTATTTCGAATAACAACAAGAATAGGAACGACATTTTTTCTGAGTTTTTTTGACATTTCACTGATATCTCGCGATCATTTGAAACGATTTTGATAATTTTGAACAGCGATCTGTTCAGGATATCATTGAACCATTTTCACTGAAAATTAACAACCTAGCTGATCTATTGAAGGCGTGATGGTGATTTCCACAGATTGACAGACGGAAATCACTATATCAACTCAGCTCGTTATAAGGAACACGTATATATACATTTTATGGGATCCAGACATGTTTTTCTTATTATTACAAATGGAATGACAAACTGGTGTGGAAGGTATAAAGATTGAGTAATAATAAGAACCCATAACCCATCTTTCCTCATCATATAAAATATTTTTTTTAAGAAAAAGGGCTTATTAATAATAAGATTTTATGGCAATCTAAACACGTTATTTGTCCTCATATACGCTTGTAGCTTGTAGCCTTGTACTTTTGTCTTTCCGTTGTCTGTTGCCTTGAGTTGGTTGTTTTGTATGCCGCCACCTTTTAGGTCATGTGTTGTGGTTCTTTGCAGTAATTTATTTAATTTTTTTTCCTCTTCTGCATTTTTATTATATATATTTTTTTTTATTCATTGCCATTTAAATTATTTTTATGCGTAGGTGTTTCTTTTTTCACTCCTATTAGTTGCCACAACAAACTTCAGTCTTTCGTATGCGAGATGTTGCATGTGGGTATGATGACGATCTTAATGCGAAAGTATTCTCTTAACAATATTGCGTGCCGATCTTTGAAATTGTTTTAATTAAATAAATGTTGGCAAAAACAACAAAAAAATATGTTTCTACTCTAAGTATATGTTTGTATTAAATGATTTATAATGACGTTTTTAAATGTAATGATTTATGTATATTTCTTAACGTCATTTTAAGCTTTAAAAAATAAATAAATGATCTATGTTTACAAGAAAAATAAAGCAAAATATTCTATATTCTTCTTCTATTAATCAACTAAATTGTTATATAAACATTTTTTTTTTTAATTTTATCTAAATTCTTGCTTAATTCGCGTTAATTTATGGTAAAATTCTAAAAAAATTATTATAAATTGTCTTTAAAAATTCTATAAACGTTTTGAATTTTCCACGTTACTTTTAGTTTTTTTCTTCTAAACTTTTAATAATTATTCTCCATCATAGTGATTGTCATTTAGTGACTGTTTAAAGAAAATATTATCACCGTTTTCATTATGTTTGCAGACGGAGAGAAGGGAAATAACAGCAAAGTAGATGGATGCTTTTTTTCCACGTTGTCAATTGGCGTTAATGCGTTGGTTGAAAAACCCCTTTAGAGTATGGTGTTGCACACGATAGGCTAGATAGATAGATGGATGAATGGCAGAGTCAACATAAAAAAATAATTTAAAATGCCCGACACGCAGATTCTTTCGTATTTTTTTTTTTGTGATTGGTTCAAAGCGGCGACTACAGCTATAAAAAAAAAACAATGATGTGTTATGCATATGGATGAAGATGTTAGAAAAATTATAACAACGATAAATAAAATCAAATATGACAGATTTTTTTCTCTCTTTTAAATAGCAGAAAAAAAAAATCAAAGTTTATATTATAGTTTTAGAGATTGTAATGATTAAAAGATTTATTTATGTTTAACAGAAGCTTAGAAGTTTAAAACGATGAAAGTAACTTAAGAAATAATTCTCAATTATATACCACTGAAGGGTTTATCTATAATATTAATAGGCTAGGCGATTTCCTGTGACTGATTTTTAGTTCTACCGTTTTATCCCAATTTTGGCCAAACGTATATTATTTGAAAGGTACTTCATTTTAACCATTTTGCAGATTTACAGATTTTTAAATTTTTTCCTTTATTTTGAGTAAATTGTATTTAAAGTTGCTACTAACACACACATAAAATTATACAATGCTATGTGTGTGTTTATTAAATTTGTTAATGTGTTTGTTGAGTTTGTTTTTTGTGTTGATTTGTGAATTGGCTATAATTGGCTATAATAAAAAAATAAAAATAAAATTTCCTAGAATTTGCGCTCCAATTTCGAGGGCTGGAATCTGCTAGTATTTATAAAAAGTTATAGAACTTCTAAAATTCCTTACTTACAAAATAAATTTCACCTAAAAATTTGTATAAAATGCAACGGCAATATTATTATTTTGAATTAAAAATTAAAATATAAAAACCTCAAATATAATTTCTCGTTAAGTTAACAAAGTTTATTTCATATTTATTTCTGGCCATGTTCATGTAAACTTTTGTAAAATTAAATTTTGTTTTGTAAGATTTAATATTTTCACGAATAAATCATTTAACTGACATAAATTAATTGCTAAAATTATAATATTAACTTTCGGGGATTTATTTTTTGCTTATAAGTAAGCCAATCATTTTCTCTAAAAATGCTTGTTTTTGGAAATGTTATTTTTTAAAAATTTTAGTTAGTGTATTTGTTTTGGTAAATTTTTACGTATCGGAATTTCAGAAATTATTTTTTCTATTGTACTAAGCTTCTTAGGTATATAAAAAAATATGTTTTAAGTACACTTTTAGTTAATGTTTACAACTTGGAAACTAGAAAACTAAAAATTTTAAACAAAGAACAAATTTTACGAAATTTATCAGTTAGTTGGTACTAAGCTTTTTACGTATTTAAAAACTCAGTTTAAGTTCATTTTTCTTTGCTTTATAATTTATACATATTGAAATCTAAAAAAAAGTCAAACAAAAAATAATTTTACTAAAGTTATTAGCTATTACAAAAAAAAAAAAAAAAACCAGAGTATTATATTCAACTGTGCCGAATCTTGGATACACGTGTTCTAAACACAATATTGTAACCAAGGTTGTCAACACTAAGTTTGTCTCTTAGGTTAGATTTTACATTATAATGGCTAGTTTTTACAATAATGTTTAAATTATTAACAAAAATTTTAGGTATTTTCTTGCGTTGCTTAATTGAAAGCAATAACTTAATTAGTAGTGTATTTATGCACGTTCTTACTCAGTTTTCCCATACAAAAATATGTATCGTTGAGCATCCCTGTATTTCTACAACGAAACATCATTGAGCTTCCCTGTCTGTTAAGCAAAGTCGCAAACCTTTATCGTTAATTTTAAATATTCAAGTGTATATTTGCTATTGACAGCAATCAGCATAAATGTAAATACTTACAATTACAGTTTTGCTTATAAAGAGATCAAAAATTTATTCACAATACAAACAAAAAAACAAGAATCAAACAAAAATGTGTGTGTATGCATCGCTGATACACATCTGTATGCACATCTTCTGTTATACGTAAACACTTTTCCCTTTTTTTTAGTTTTTATATGAAATTTTAGGCCATATCTCGGCACAAAGACGCCCGGCTTACACCATTTTCAATACCAACCTGCTATCCTAACTCTATTTAGGTAAATAGTTTATTTTGTGAATAAGCGCGACTACAACAGACAGACAGACAGTGGGACATAGATATATCGACTGGAGTTGTTATAAGAATCAAAAATATATGAGGTCGCGTATTCATATTTCGATGTGTTACAAATGGACCGACAAATTGATATATACCTGCTGCATAGTGGTATAATAAAATGTGTGTATTTTTATTTATAGGAAAATTTTTCAATTGAAAATCTCAAATAAAAAATTTCACACAAGGAACTTGGGTTTTAGAAATAAATTTTTTCGATTACTAAAGTACTAAATTTATTTGAAAAAAATTAGTTACAGGTCTAAACCAACTAAAAGATACTCTTTACCATGCGTTTATAGATCCTATCTCTTAGGTACAACTAATTAGATGTAGAAAATACCATGAACCAAATTTCAGTGGCGTTGTTATTATTTTCTTTTGCGTTCGGATATGAAAAAGTTCATATCTGATGCTATATTTATATGGGGGCTAGGTCGATACATACACCGATCCTAACCATATTTGTTAAGGTCACTTATTTTTTGTAAACATATACACAAGTCAAATTTGAGACAAATCTGTGCAAAAGTTTTGTTTTTCGATAGATTTAAGTGAATATCGGCAATCAGCCTCATATGGGGTGTATGATAACAATGGATGTAATAAACATACAGAGACCCAACTTCACCGAGATCTATCCGATAATTTGGATATTATGTGGGCTAAGACTGAATTTGAGGCATTTTTTTACCAATTTCAACAGCGTTCATCCTATGGCCGATAGAAGCTTATTTACTGCATTTTGTCAAAACATGTTCATATTTGTGACCTGTACTTTGATTACAAGGTTCACATTGACAAACAGACGGACGGTGGATGGGCGGACGGACGGATGATCGGTATAATGAAAGATGGATCTAGGTCAAATATTTTTGGTAGTTACAAACATTAGCACAAAGTCATTATACCCTGATCACATAGTGGTATATGGTATAAATATAGGTGTTAACTTTGTTATTTTTGAGGTTATGTTAATGTATATATTTTTTTTATATATAAAAAAAAAACAGTTATTCATTCAATTGCATCATTAGTGAGTTTTATTTGACAAGTATCTTAGGTAAAAATAAATAAAAAGTTCACAATGTCTATAATATTTATAGACGATTTCTTGTGACCGATGTTTTGTTCCACAGTTTTCTCCCGATTTTGACCAAACATACCTTATTTAAAAGGTATTTCTTTTAAGGTGTTCACCAGATTTACAGATTTTTAAATTTTTAAATTTTTTTTGGATTACAATGTATTTATAGTTGCTACTAACACATACATAAAACTAAACAATGCTATGTGTGTGTCTATTAAATTTGTTAATATGTTTTTGAGTTTGTTTTCTTCATTCACAATAATAATTGTGTTATATTGAAAAATAATTTTGAACATATAAGTTGGATTAATCGTAAGTTTAACTATTGTGACTAATATAACATTATGTTGATATGTTGTTTTATTTTAATTTTTGTCGCCAGAAATTTATAATAAAAAAATTTTTTATACACTCCTCATGAAGTTGAAAACCCGTCAACGAAACGTAGAGTGAAGATGAAATAAATGTTGTTTTAATTCATTTTATTTAAAATTTATAAGCTGACCATCATAGCCCAAAAGAAATAACCTAAACCAATAACATTGAAAAATAATTTTGAACATAAACTACTAGTGTTGAAAAGTGTTGAATTGTGAATTGGCTAAAATTGATTACCGAACCTTTATTGTCTTTACTTAATGAAAAAATAAAATTTCCTAGAATTTGCTCTCGAATTTCGAGGGCTGGGATCTGCTAGTTTTAATAAATCTGCTTTAAAAATGTTCCGCTTTAAACTTAGAATAAAAGAATCTAAAACACCGAAAACCCAAGAGAACTAATGTTACTTATGCACTGGTTTATCCATTATAAGCAAAACAAAATGGATGTGATAATACTTGTAAGTTATGGGCTTTTACCTAATTTTTGGTTATGTTTTTAAAGTTTTTTTTCGCGAATTAACTGCATATACATAGTTTTTTTTTATTACCTTAGTTACTTTTATGATTTACATTAATTATTTCTTAGGTTTTGCAAGGCCTTATAATTTTATCTCTTATTAAGTTTCTGAGGTAATTGAGCTATTAAATAAATATCTTCACGTCTTTCACTGTAAATATGTCTTCTCAATTCTTTAAATTCCTTTAATTTCTGCAAGTTTATTTAAAAAAATTTCTTCAATTTATTTAGAAATGTTTATTGCGTAGGATACTATTCTCTTTACGTTTTTTTTTCATCTTGGCTCTTAATATATTTAATGTCATTACAAAGTAAATTATAGTCATTTCAAATAGCTTGACTATTAATAAATAGAATGGTTGTTCTTCGTCTTCATAACAAATTTAAACAGATTTTTAAATCACCATATACATATATCTTTTTCTACTACGCTCATTTACAGCAATGATATGGTAACTATTAGGATAATATTTCTGATAAAAAAAAATGAAAACTATCATCGAACATAACACTTTTGCCTAAGGCTTGAGAAGACGTTGCCAGTGTTATGTTGGGTATGTTTGAGTTTGTCTGTGCGACATTGTTGATTGTATGATGGCGGTGTGCTAATGCAATTTTCCACTTAAACTGTCGCGCCATTTATAGTGTAGTTTTTATATAATTTACAACATTTATAAATGTGGCATAAAAGTAGAGGAATAAGAATAAACATATAGTGATTTGTTGTTATTTTGCTTATAATGAACAGGAAATCAAGTGGAGGAGTTAAATATGAGTTATACAAATTTTTTTTTATATTTATTTTAATATGAATTGGTTGCTTAATTGGGGCTTGTTTAAATGTTTTTTAATGAACTTGAAAAATGAGTTGTTTTGCTAAGTCTAAGTCCAAGTAATATAATATAATATAATATAACATAATATAATATAATATAATATAATATAATATAATATAATATAATATAATATAAATAATATAATATAATATAATATAATATAATATAACATAATATAATATAATATATATAATATAATATAATATAATATAATATAATATAATATAATATAAATATAATATAATATAATATAATATAATATAATATAATATAATATAATATAATATAATATAATATAATATAATATAATATAATATAATATAATATAATATAATATAATATAATATAATATAATATAATATAATATAATATAATATAATATAATATAAATATATAATATAATATAATATAATATAATATAATATAATATAATATAATATAATATAATATAATATAATATAATATAATATAATATAATATAATATAATATAATATAATATAATATAATATAATATAATATAATATAATATAATATAATATAATATAATATAATATAATATAATATAATATAATATAATATAATATAATATAAATATAATATAATATAATATAATATATATAATATAATATAATATAATATAATATAATATAATATAATATAATATAATATAATATAATATAATATAATATAATATAATATAATATAATATAATATAATATAATATAATATAATATAATATAATATAATATAATATAATATAATATAATATAATATAATATAATATAATATAATATAATATAATATAATATAATATAATATAATATAATATAATATAATATAATATAATATAATATAATATAATATAATATAATATAATATAATATAATATAATATAATATAATATAATATAATATAATATAATATAATATAATATAATATAATATAATATAATATAATATAATATAATATAATATAATATAATATAATATAATATAATATAATATAATATAATATAATATAATATAATATAATATAATATAATATAATATAATATAATATAATATAATATAATATAATATAATATAATATAATATAATATAATATAATATAATATAATATAATATAATATAATATAATATAATATAATATAATATAATATAATATAATATAATATAATATAATATAATATAATATAATATAATATAATATAATATAATATAATATAATATAATATAATATAATATAATATAATATAATATAATATAATATAATATAATATAATATAATATAATATAATATAATATAATATAATATAATATAATATAATATAATATAATATAATATAATATAATATAATATAATATAATATAATATAATATAATATAATATAATATAATATAATATAATATAATATAATATAATATAATATAATATAATATAATATAATATAATATAATATAATATAATATAATATAATATAATATAATATAATATAATATAATATAATATAATATAATATAATATAATATAATATAATATAATATAATATAATATAATATAATATAATATAATATAATATAATATAATATAATATAATATAATATAATATAATATAATATAATATAATATAATATAATATAATATAATATAATATAATATAATATAATATAATATAATATAATATAATATAATATAATATAATATAATATAATATAATATAATATAATATAATATAATATAATATAATATAATATAATATAATATAATATAATATAATATAATATAATATAATATAATATAATATAATATAATATAATATAATATAATATAATATAATATAATATAATATAATATAATATAATATAATATAATATAATATAATATAATATAATATAATATAATATAATATAATATAATATAATATAATATAATATAATATAATATAAATATAATATAATATAATATAATATAATATAATATAATATAATATAATATAATATAATATAATATAATATAATATAATATAATATAATATAATATAATATAATATAATATAATATAATATAATATAATATAATATAATATAATATAATATAATATAATATAATATAATATAATATAATATAATATAATATATATAATATAATATAATATAATATAATATAATATAATATAAATATAATATAATATAATATAATATAATATAATATAATATAATATAATATAATATAATATAATATAATATAATATAATATAATATAATATAATATAATATAATATAATATAATATAATATAATATAATATAATATAATATAATATAATATAATATAATATAATATAATATAATATAATATAATATAATATAATATAATATAATATAATATAATATAATATAATATAATATAATATAATATAATATAATATAATATAATATAATATAATATAATATAATATAATATAATATAATATAATATAATATAATATAATATAATATAATATAATATAATATAATATAATATAATATAATATAATATAATATAATATAATATAATATAATATAATATAATATATATAATATAATATAATATAATATAATATAATATAATATAATATAATATAATATAATATATAATATAATATAATATAATATAATATAATATAATATAATATAATATAATATAATATAATATAATATAATATAATATAATATAATATAATATAATATAATATAATATAATATAATATAATATAATATAATATAATATAATATAATATAATATAATATAATATAATATAATATAATATAATATAATATAATATAATATAATATAATATAATATAATATATATAATATAATATAATAATATAATATAATATAATATAATATAATATAATATAATATAATATAATATAATATAATATAATATAATATAATATAATATAATATAATATAATATAATATAATATAATATAATATAATATAATATAATATAATATAATATAATATAATATAATATAATATAATATAATATAATATAATATAATATAATATAATATAATATAATATAATATAATATAATATAATATAATATAATATAATATAATATAATATAATATAATATAATATAATATAATATAATATAATATAATATAATATAATATAATATAATATAATATAATATAATATAATATAATATAATATAATATAATATAATATAATATAATATAATATAATATAATATAATATAATATAATATAATATAATATAATATAATATAATATAATATAATATAATATAATATAATATAATATAATATAATATAATATAATATAATATAATATAATATAATATAATATAATATAATATAATATAATATAATATAATATAATATAATATAATATAATATAATATAATATAATATAATATAATATAATATAATATAATATAATATAATATAATATAATATAATATAATATAATATAATATAATATAATATAATATTATAATATAATATAATATAATATAATATAATATAATATAATATATAATATAATATAATATAATATAATATAATATAATATAATATAATATAATATAATATAATATAATATAATATAATATAATATAATATAATATAATATAATATAATATAATATAATATAATATAATATAATATAATATAATATAATATAATATAATATAATATAATATAATATAATATAATATAATATAATATAATATAATATAATATAATATAATATAATATAATATAATATAATATAATATAATATAATATAATATAATATAATATAATATAATATAATATAATATAATATAATATAATATAATATAATATAATATAATATAATATAATTTAATATAATATAATATAATATATATAATATAATATAATATAATATAATATAATATAATATAATATAATATAATATAATATAATATAATATAATATAATATAATATAATATAATATAATATAATATAATATAATATAATATAATATAATATAATATAATATAATATAATATAATATAATATAATATAATATAATATAATATAATATAATATAATATAATATAATATAATATAATATAATATAATATAATATAATATAATATAATATAATATAATATAATATAATATAATATAATATAATATAATATAATATAATATAATATAATATAATATAATATAATATAATATAATATAATATAATATAATATAATATAATATAATATAATATAATATAATATAATATAATATAATATAATATAATATAATATAATATAATATAATATAATATAATATAATATAATATAATATAATATAATATAATATAATATAATATAATATAATATAATATAATATAATATAATATAATATAATATAATATAATATAATATAATATAATATAATATAATATAATATAATATAATATAATATAATATAATATAATATAATATAATATAATATAATATAATATAATATAATATAATATAATATAATATAATATAATATAATATAATATAATATAATATAATATAATATAATATAATATAATATAATATAATATAATATAATATAATATAATATAATATAATATAATATAATATAATATAATATAATATAATATAATATAATATAATATAATATAATATATATAATATAATATAATATAATATAATATAATATAATATAATATAATATAATATAATATAATATAATATAATATAATATAATATAATATAATATAATATAATATAATATAATATAATATAATATAATATAATATAATATATATAATATAATATAATATAATATAATATAATATAATATAATATAATATAATATAATATTAATATAATATAATATAATATAATATAATATAATATAATATAATATAATATAATATAATATAATATAATATAATATAATATAATATAATATAATATAATATAATATAATATAATATAATATAATATAATATAATATAATATAATATAATATAATATAATATAATATAATATAATATAATATAATATAATATAATATAATATAATATAATATAATAATATAATATAATATAATATAATATAATATAATATAATATAATATAATATAATATAATATAATATAATATATATATAATATAATATAATATAATATAATATAATATAATATAATATAATATAATATAATATAATATAATATAATATAATATAATATAATATAATAATAATATAATATAATATATATATAATATAATATAATATAATATAATATAATATAATATAATATAATATATATATAATATAATATAATATAATATAATATAATATAATATAATATAATATATATATATAATTAATATAATATAATATAATATAATA